>OX579678.1:39881945-40393611 GCA_951230905.1 Cheilosia variabilis
TACATAGTTTTTAAGCTCGTAAACTGGTATAATTGTAAATAATAATAATTAAATTGTTAGAAATTATTATTGCTACGTTGACTCTCAGATATTTTATTATTAGGATAACTAACACTGATGAACAGAAAGAGATGAATCAATAAATAAAGCAAATAAATTATATATTTGAAATCGCTTTCAAGAAAAATTTTAATTATAAAATATAAAGAACAACAACTCAATTTTATTTATTATGTACTTCGAAGTTAATTATGAATAATAAATGAAAAAAATAATATAATTTAACTTTCAAACTGTACAATGACAATATAATGTGTGCACGGGACATGTGGAAGGTTGCACATAGATACGTGCAAACTTCTGGACAAAAAGTTACGATTTTAGATATTTGCTCTACTTTTTCGTCGTAAACATTTTAAGAATAATTGGGACATAAAGAAAAAGATGAGGGAATCTTTATTGATTGATTAATGTCAGAGATTCATTTCAGATATTTAAATTCTAGAATCCGTTTCAGACATAAAAACTCCTTTTCGAATATTCTTCTCCTATGAGTTTGTGGAATCCAACCTCGCAAATTTGCTTATCTATAGCGTATTCTAGGAAGTTTACATAGACTTTGTGAATGCATTCGCAAAAGTTTTCTCCAGGCATTTCCAATTTCTTACTTGTTCTAGCGCGTGGGTTTCGGCTAATAGCAGTCGCAATTGCTGCGATGCTGACCATTTCTCACGAAACATGTATTGCTTGGGACACCCAGTCGAACCCGCCAGCGATTGTACTACCATGGTTAATATAGTTGGTAAGTATTAGGCGCACCTGCACATATTTGATAAAACATCCAACTCAGTATGGGAAAGTAGAGAATATTCATAACCAAACAGTTACAACAACTAAACTCTACTTGACGTTTTCAGATTCCCATTCCCAATAGCAATAGGTGTTTATCCCGAGTAGAAGTGACCTGACAGCAGCAGTTTATCTTCGAACTTCTCTGGTAATGTGCATATATGACACCGCTGGTAGAATGTTTTCAGCGCCATTCACTTTACTTCGCAAAGATAGTGTTTAATAAAAGAGACTTTCATGACCAGTGGCGATTCCTGGGTTAGCTACGCGCTCTGGGGAAGTTAATAAAAATAAAAATCGTGGTTTTTCAATTTTATTAATTATACTCCACAAATAAATGATATAAAATAAAAGGTTTAACACTAGTATTTATCGATACATAAATTCGGTTCGTCGGTCAACGGTCACAAAATTTTCAGTGACTCCATTATAAAATTCATCACTTTGATAGACGTGAGAGCCAAATAGCTCAATCTGAGTGCTTCCAAGGTACGTCTTTATCCTCTTCAATGCAGAAAAGAAAGGAGCGCCCTACAGACGCCGTTGGAGCTGGTACTGTACATTAGTTTTGAAAGCTTGTACACCTGCTCAAAGCTGTTGGCGATATTTGTCTCCATCGAGAGCAAGACTTCGAATGGTGTTGTCGTTTTTGACGATCCTGATGATGTTTTACCTGTTGGCTGTACAGCGTCTATGTTTTCATAAAAAAACAGACCCTCTGCATTACTTTCATATCACTTCTCACAAATAAAAAAACAAAACAAGAGCGCACTGTCATATTCCAAAGCACCACAAATACAAATATATAATTTACTCACATTTATAATCCACGCAAATATAAATTTTAATAAATTAAACAATTCAACGTCAGCTTTCATTATATTTGTGGAAAATGAACTGGACTTAGCCCTCAAACCTCTAATTTTACCACTTAGTTGCTAGTTTTAGAGGTCTATAGTTTCAACGATAATCGTCTAAAAAGATACGGAATGAGTGCTCAGAAGCAGATTTTTTGTTTCCATTTACCTGCATCTAGGTTTCAAATCAGACGACTGCTAACATCAGAGACAAACCACGCTGAGACCCCCAACTCGCAATCCACTTGCCGCTCGGGCGCTAGCCACCTCAATTTTTTTTTTCAAATTCGCCATTTTATTTTCCTATTGGTGTTATGTCGATTAATGTGGTATTCGATTGGGCTTTTTCAGATTCGCTCTCAAATTTCAGATTCTGTGTCTAATCGAACATAAAAACCTCACTTGCTCTTTTTTGTGTTGATATTTGTGCGATTGGAATATCTGTAGCCTTCGATACTTTTCTAAGCTTTTTCCATTCACTGGTTAAATCTTATATGAAAATATTCAAAATGCTCGCCCAGATTGATTTCTAAACTTTTGTACATAAATAATTAACAAAAAATAAATAAACCCGATGCAATTCTTTTTTTTTAGTTGAACAATTTCACGAAAACGTAAACAAACTCCACTTGTTGTCAAACTTAAACGTACTTGTATTTGTAAATCTCAAGCTAATCTGAGAAAAAATCCAGATTCGCAAAAGTGCTCGGAAATCCGAAAAAGATTGCTTTTTTTGTACCAAACGAACATAAAAAGTGAGCGCCCAATCGAATACCACATAAAAGAATCCGTGTGACATGCAAAAACATACAAAAAAAAATGCTGCCAGCCGCGGCAACCAGAGACAATACTGAGACCACCAACTTCGGCCGATTTCCCGTTACTTGCCTACAAGCTATATTTTCATGGGGTGTTACATGTTACATATTCGTGTTGACAAATGTCACGTAACTTCAAAAATTCCGGCTCGTCAACACGCTCGCACATTGCATATGCCACTTCCGCTGTGGACAAAGCTGCTGACAGCGTTCATAAAATTTTGTCCGTTAAATTTGAAATTATTTATATACGTGTGGATAGTATTTTTTTTAGGAATATGTGTACATTTGCTTAAAATAATTATGAAAAATTGTCAATTGCATGAAAATAAAAATATTTTGAGCAAGTTTTCTTCAGTTATTAAAGAAAAATTGACACAATAAATCGATGTTAATGATATCGAAAAGAGGTAAACACACAACCATGTTTGTCCTAATATGTTCTAGTATATAAAACATATATTTTAGACAATTTTACTAACCAACCAAATCAAATTTTTCGCCTTTTAACAATTTATAACAACTAACCAATGGCATTCAGTAATATAAAAATGTGGTATTCCCGAACTCTTTCACATTTCTCCACTGTTGCCGCGGTTGGCAGCATTTATTTTTGTATTTTTTGTATGTTTTTGCATGTCACACGGATTATTTTTAGACATGACACCGATAGGAAAAAAAATAGCGAATTTGAAAAAAATTTGAGGGGCCCAGCGGCAAGAGGATTGTAAGTTGGGGGTCTCAGTATGGTTTGTCTATGGCGGCAACCATGGGGAAATGTGAAAGTGTTCTGGAATACGATATTTATGGCATACTAATTGCCATTGGTTAGTTGTTATACATTTTTTTAATTTATTTGTTTGGTTAATAAAACTATCTAAAGGATATGTTTTATATACCTACTAGAAACATATTAGAAAAAACGTGGTTGTGTATTTTCCGCTTTTGCTTATCATTAACTTCGATTTCATGTGTAAATTTGTCTTAAATTATGAAGAAAAGTTTGCTCAATATGTTTTTATTTTCCTTCAACCAATCTACATTGCTAATTTTTCATGAATATTTTAAGCAAATGTACACTTATTCCTAAAAAAAATACTATGCACACGTAACAAGCAATTTCAAATTAAACGGATAAAATTCTATGAAAGCTGCAAGTAACTTTGCCCAAAGTGGAAGTGGCATATGCAAGGTGCGAGTGTGTTGGTGAGCTGGAATTTTTGAAGTTAGTCTCAGTATGATTTGTCTCTGACAAACATATCGAGTTCGAGTCCACTAAAGTTCAGTCATCAGGGATGAGCAAGTTAATGACTTTTTGACTTGACTTAGCTCACCAGAATTTTTACTCAATCCCTTCCTTGACTCGAAAAGAAGGTCCGTCATTGTTCCCTTTTCTCCCAATTCACCGTACTCAAATTCCCTTTTAAATTGCATCGATACTTTTTTGGCAAAAATTTAACTTTTAAATGTAAATTCTGCATTATTCATTAAATTACTTTGGTATATTATATCATATGACTATTTTTTGAACTGGAAAATGTTGCCAAAAGGCTAGTCATGTTGAAATGAAGATGATTTGATGAAATATTAATAGTTTAAGCCTTTTTTCCAGATATCTGAAAGAAGTTCTTAAAATGTTCTCGCTTTTCCCTTATTCCCACAAAAAAGCAAATGGTAGGAAATTGTGAAGGCTGTAGATATTTAAGATAGAAGATACAGAAAAAGCCTTTTAAAAAAAATTATTTAGGTATTCTAGGTAGGTACTAGGTACTCCACTGGAAAGTGTTCCATTATAGGATGAAATGTCGACCTATCATATACACCCACCAACTGGTTTCACGGCGTTTTCAGTCCAGACATCATCCAAACTCGACAGAATTAATATACACAGCTGGTCAAAAAAATAGGTGTGAGTGCTTTGTTACTAGTTGATTCGTTCTTGTTGCTAAATAACAGTTGTTTTGCCAAAAAGACTTGCAACAATATACATTTTTATTAAGAAATGCTTAAATCCGTTGGTATGACGCCAAGCTTATTGCATTTACTAAGTGTACTGTTAAGTATTTTATTAATTTTCGTTGCAATACCATTTTGTACGTTTTAAGAGCTAGACATAAAAATAGGTATGCTTTAAAGGTGAGTTTGTCTTTTAATCACTTTATCCCAATTTTTGTTTAAGTTTATTTGTTAAATCATAATTTAAGATGGGTCGAAAAGTCCACTGCTCTGCTGAAGAAAGGCAATTAGTTAAACGGTTAAGGGGTGAGGGGAAAACCTATAAATTTATAGCAGATGCCCTAGGAAGGTCACAGAACTTCTTAACCAATGCTCTTAAGCGAACATTAGAGGCAGAACTTTTAGCGAAGTCAAATCCGTTGGTTTCGTCACGGACTATAGGCCATTATGGGGATGGAATCAGTACACGCACAATCCGCAGGAGACTACAGAACTTCAATCTCCCAGGAAGATTCGCCAGAAAAGTTCCACTCCTAAGAGCTAAGAACGTAAGGTCCCGAAAAGAATTTGCCTTAAGCCATAGAAGTTGGAATAGACCTGAAGGAGTGAAAAAATGGCGGAATATTCTGTGGAGTGACGAAACAAAAATAAATTTGTTCTCCTCGGATTGTGGGCGTAACGTAAGGCGACCAAAAGGAAAAGAATACTATCCTCGATATACACTAAAGACTGTTAAACATGGTGGAGGAAATATAATGGTATGGGGCTGTTTTTCCTGGTATGGTGTTGGTCCTATATTTCGTGTCAATAACATCATGACAAAATATGGATATAGGGACATCTTGGAAAATGTCATGCTTCCATTTTCCGAGGAAAACATGCCCCCCCGATGGCATTTCCAGCAGGACAATGATCCAAAACATACGGCTGGTATTGTGAAAGATTGGTTTCGGGATCAAAACATCTCCGTAGTTTCATGGCCAAGTCAATCTCCAGATCTCAATCCCATTGAGAACTTGTGGGATGAACTGAAAAAAAATTGAGGGGTCAGTTCTTCACAAATGCGAATCAACTGTGGGAAGCCGTGCAAAAGGAATGGTATTCCATTCCTCCTGATACGTGCCAGAAATTGGTAGGATCAATGCCACGTTGACTCCAAAAAGTTTTGGTAAATAATGGAGGATACTCAGGTTATTAGAGTAAGTTGAAAAAAAACAGCAAAAATATTAATAAAATCTGTAATCAATGATTATTTAGGAACACACCTGTTTTTTTGTCCAAGCGGAAAACAGAACTCCAAAAGTTTTTGTTATTTTTTTTTTTTTAATTATTCGAAAAATAAACATATAACTATTTTCCATATGTTTTAAAAAATGTAAATTTTATTAATAAAATTGAAAAAAACAAAAAACCAATGGAAGAAATATGAAAAAATTTAGTTTTTTAAAAAACATGTTCTCACACCTATTTTTTTGACCAGCTGTGTAGGTATATCAACAACAAAATTGAAAGAATTTACGAGGAAACCCAGAATCGGTATCTAAGGACAAGATCTACGATACATCATACCCAGATTGAGATGAAAAAGCAAAAATGAGATAAAACAACAACAAAAATAAAAGAACTCACAGGAAATATTTATTTTCCTGGAGAATCCGAACCATAGATGTATGATTAAAAGAGATGGATATTTTGCGTACGTCTATCCCCCCAAAACCGATCTGTTTACATTGTTGTTATTATAATTTCACGTACCTGTCTGTACGAGTGATTTAAAAAAAAGGATGTTGCTAATGGTCGGCCACCATTCCTTTTTCTTTTATGGGCATCGTGCTGTTCAATTGTTTTGTGTTTCGTATTGAACTTGTTTGGTTTTTGTTATTCTTCATTCTTGCATCAAAGTCAAAACTAGAGAGCCAACTGAGAGCAGAAACGATATATTTGCCTACAAAAGCTGTCTGCCATACATTATATTGCATAAGTATTCGTGCCTGACAAATCAAAGGAGCGCCATTGCTGCCGCACGAATACTTATACAATATAATGTATGGCACTTCATGCCATCGGACGGCCATTTTCTGGTGGGATTTCAAGAGGGGGCGGCTGTGTTCGGCATAGTTTGTGCCCATTAGTTACACGGCGTTCACATCACAGTTGAATTTAACGTGGTTTTCGATTTGAATTTTCAGATTTTTGCTGACAAATCGAACATTAAATTCGAATTTTATTGGTTCTTGTGTGTATTGCGTTGACCGCAAAAATATTTTTTTCCATTCCAATTGGTTTTTACACATTTGCATTCGAAATAATTTAATATAAAAAATTGTTTCCATACTCGAAAAATTAATAATTCAGTTAAAAAAGCAATCCTTCCAACGATAAACAATTCGTAACCGACAGCTGTGTGTCATATACATTGGTATTAGTGAAAGTATGTGTGAAATCTGAGAAAAAAATCAAGATATCTCAGAGTGTCCGATTTTTGGCAAATCGAACATAAAAAGCAATCTCGATCAAAAAAAAAATTGATCTTTTTGCCAAATCGAAAACGACATAAGAGTTTATAAAGTTTATGAACTTTATAAAATTAACTAACACTTTTTTTTTTCTTTTGTTAAAAGAGATTTTGTAACTCGAAGCTTTTTTTGTATATTTACTCTACGAACAAAGTCCAATTCGGAACTAACACCGCGATAACCATAAAAGCAAGCTTATTGGCGGCCAGTCGCTAGCAACAAGCTTTTTTGTAGCTAACAGTCACACGTATTCACAGACGGGGTTAAAATTACAAAAACAACAACGTAAACGAATAAAAATATCCATTATTTTTAATCATTCATCTCTGATCCGAACATACTACCACACATAGCCTACCACGGGCAACGAAATTTCTCACAAAATCGAGAAATCCCACCTCCCACAAAGACTAAAACGTAAACTTGGCATCATTGAAATATGTGATCGCTAGATGTCAGCACAATGCAGTAGAAAGATTTAACGAAACTTCGTACATACACAAACTCATCTCCAATCGATTGTTCTGAAAAACTGAAAGGCAAGTGTAAACAACCAAGCGAAACGACAATAGTTCCTAGGCAGATAGGCAAGATGGCGGCTTCAGCTGTTCTCAAGTGAATTCAATTCGGATTATTTTACGCAAAATTACCCCCAACAAAAGTAACGTTTATTTTTATTTATAGTGAATACTTGTTTATAAACAAATTCTACGTAAATTAAACATAAATTATACCCTTGCAAGCGAAGTGAAAGAGATTAATCCATTAGAACTAAACTCGTCCCCGTTTTATTTTTTCGTATCTTCATAACTTTCTCTTTGGTGGATGGATTGGTGACTTCGTGATGGTGGTAGCAAAAACGCTTTTGAATTTGGGCATCTCACGCGCAGCAGACGAACCAAAGTAAAACCCCGAATAGTGTTCAGTTTTTAGTAGTGAAGGTTGACGACCAAATCTGTATGGAACATATTCAAGATCTTAAGAGTTTGAGCACGGCAGCTTCTTTTTTATGTATATTTAATTTTTTGTCGGTCAGGCACGGGCTCTTTACAATTTCTTCGCCATCACTCCTCTTTCTCCTAACATCATCATCCGCAACATCATCAACATTTCTTTTGTCGCCGTTTCGCTTTTATCATTTCGTCTTTCGTGTGCTGTGCTCCTGCTCGTAGTGCTCGTTCAGTCAGTTGTTGATGGCCGTCGATTCTGCGTTTGTTTTTGCAATTTCGCGCAACAATAACAGAAAAGAGAACATTTTGGGCAAAACGTAGTCATACGCCGTTATTTATATTTTCTTATTTGCAAGTGTTCTATTTTGTGCGCTCATCGGGTATCCCTTTGCGATAATTCATGTGCGTATATTATTTATCTATCCAATTGGACATGGAAAAAGGCAGGCAAAGGACAATTATACTGATACGCAATATGTTATGTGAAAGAGTTTTGTGATGTGACTTACATTCTGTAGTTAATTTAAAATATATCCCAAAAATGTTGATCTGTTTGTTTGAAATTTCAAGAAAAAAAGGCCATTTAGCGGCCATCTGTTTTTCATCCTTTTTCTTTTTCGGTTTGTTCTCGGGGAAAAAAACTACCACGGTAAATCTGAGAGGGGAACAACAAATTACCTGTGCTGCAGTGTTGCCAGTTTTCTGATTGAAAGGATCACAAAGCTTTGAAATTCGATTATAATTTAAAAAATTAGATACAAAAATTGTTCTTCTATTTGGAAAAGTAGGTTGGTAGGTCCATAATATCGTTATTAATACAGGTATTACAGCAAGATCTGTTTCGGTGATCGGTATATCTACCAAATGCAGTGGCTACGTCCGACCATTTCGTACATTTTAGTAGGTAACCAAATTTGATCGTATATTAAAAATAAAAGCATAAGAACAATTTTTGGCACGCTCGCACGTTCTGACTGTACGAAAGTTGATAAAACAGATTACAGCTTTAATGGACATTAAAAAACATTTTGTTGTCGAAATTGTCCATTTAAACACATTGTTGTCAAAACTGTAATCCGAATGAGTAATTAATTTAGATAGCTATAGCTACCTATACTGAAAATGTGCGTTTGCTTGAATAACCTTATGTTTGACGTGTCTGACCGTTACAATATTTATTGCGCAAGTTAAATGTTGCACTCCTAAATGAATCAAAGTAAAACCGTTGCGCAATGCTTATGTACTTAATAGTTGTTTTTATGTAAAAATTTGAATACCCATGCAATGTTGTTATGTTTCAAAAGCTCTAAAACCTCCAAATAAATGAAACAATCAATCAAATGATCAAGTTTGTCGGACATAACTGTTCGCGGCTAAAAATCCGAAGTCTTGCTCATAATATAACAAAAGTTTAAGGCACAGACTACAATCGGCAACCTTGACTTTGGCCACACAGTACTCCGTGAGCATTTGGTTGTTAAAATTGGATCTGGATTGTGTACGTTGCCCCTTCCGCTGATAAGTAAAATCGTTTTTTTTACGCATATTATATTCAGCCGACATTTTCTCTTAAGGGAATCACATAGATTCCTTTAGACAATTGGTGTCAATATATTGAATACGTTGTCTAGAGTAACTTATATACAAACTTAAAAAATTAATCAAATTTATTGAGGTATATTTATTCTTAAAAACTGGCAACACTGTTAGACCCGACGACGAATACAGAAAATGGCAATTGGAGTGGAGAATGGTGAAACCTAAAGGTAACGGGAAGGATCCATCCTCCTCTGTGTTTGTGTGGGCTGTAGAACTGGCTTACCAAGAGAAAAATTGAACTCAACGGCGAACCCACCAAACAGGAAAAACAAAGCAGCATTTTCCATTTCCTTTACCTTGTCGAAGTTTCCCCGTACAGATTTTCTTCCCTTTTTGCATTGTAAATTTATATCGTGTTATTTTGCCTGAGCGAGCGTGTCGACGCAAGTAATATTCTTTTGTGTATGTGTTCGGTGTGCCCTCTAAAATTACTTTTTCGTTTTCGTTCCATCATCTCACCAACGCCATCAACAATAGTATTAAAGTTCGCACATTACCCTTGTTGTGTTGTACATAAATAAATAAATAAAATTGTTTTCCCTTTAGCCATGAATTTATCCTGATTTGCTGAATGAATTTTCCGTGTTCCATGAATTTTGTATTCGATTTTGAATTGGATTGAAATTTGATTTGTTTTTTTTTTTTGTGTTTTCAACGTTCCCTCTATTCTGCGTCTATCATCAAACAAGAGATCTTGAACGCATCATCAAGAGAACTTCACAATACTCAATACAATACAATAATAACAACAACAATAATAATAAAAACGGAATTGTTTTACACATACGAAATGGCGAATTTTATACCGCTGCAAATTGCGGATTAGTTGAAATAAGTAAAGTGAGACCTATAAGTAATTGTATTTGAAAAGAAATAATGAAAAGAAAAAAGCCAAAAAAGTGAATAAAATAAAAATGAAAAAGAAATTGTGTTCAAACACAAAAGCGCTTAAATAAATCAAAAAGTAAATCCAGAAAATAAAGTTAAAAAAGGAAAATACTCGACACAGAAAAGGCATTGCATGCAAACTGACAAGAAAGAAGGAAAGTGACTAAATATAAGCAAGAAACAACGCAGTGAAATTAAATAAAATAAACTCTAGTTTTCCCGATTTATATTTTGTGTACTTCGTGTGTGGGGTGGTGCAAGCAATACATCTGACTTATCCGAACAAAATGTCAACGTTCTTGAATAACTTTTTCCCAGCAGGTAAGTGTTTTTTTATTTAATTTGCTTCAAATTTATTTCGATTTGCATAGGAACAACCAACTTGTTCTTCGTGTTCATTTTGCCGGGTTTATTTTTTGAAGGGATAACTGCAGTTTGTTATCAAAAATAAGGCTTCTCTTCTACGAGTAGAAGCAGGGGCGGGTGTACTTTAAAATGTCATTAAAGACAGAATGATATTTCGTAAAGTCCAGGGGTACTCAGTACATAATTATTTAAAGCTCTATGGCCAGCAGAAAAAAAATACATCTTTTGTTGTTTACATTTATTTTCAATCAACAAAAAAGACAAACATGAGATGTGAAACCCTTTATCCTCAATTTTACAAACCAAAACGAAACTCTTGGTATGATTCGAGTTGTTACAACGATATCCAATTTTGCTTTAAAAAGCAGCTAGCCAAGCCACCTGCAATACCGTCATTAAGGATGTTAAATTTGGTACCAACGAATCGTATTCGGCTTAGTGGCAAGTGACCTGAACTACGGAGCGAGGGGTCCCAAATTTTTTAACCTAAGCTGTCTCTCCTTAAGTTAAATTTGGGACTCCTCGCTCCGTAGTTCAGCTCACTCAAATTAAGGTGTTACTTCGCAGTTGCCACTTTGGTAATTTTTTTTTCTCTCTTTTTGAGTTTTGGTAATTTGGCTATTTTTATCCGGTTATGGTAACTTTTTGAGCAGGAGCACCAAAAATACAAACTCTCACCTCATTTAAATGCTGCCTTACTGTTTCTGAGTGAACGCATTGCATTTGCATATTCAAAAAATTGCAAAAATTTCTGAATGAACTCATTTTCTTCTTTTGAGAGATAGTGAACTTCGGAATATTTTCTGTTTCTGTTTATCACTACAGGTTAGGTTAGGTTAGCTGGACTGGATGGGTTAGTTAATCATATTATTTATTTGCAGACATAAAACTGTTTGTTAAAGGTTTGTTATAAGAAAAAAAAGCTCTCACCAAGAATTATATATCGTTGCAGAGGAAAATGTAGATGATCGCATTCCTTCTAGCAGCTGGTAATTTTGTGCTTAAAGTCTGACAAAGTTGCTACCACGTTTCTTACTGAATTAAAAAGTGTTATGTTTTATAAATGTTTGTTTTTAAACAAGCAATTTTAAAAATCAAATTAAAATAATTTGAGCTTAGGAATTTTTGATTTTGGTCAACAAAGTAGGTATTTAAAGTAGATATCACTATTACATTAGTAAGTTAAATCTTATTTATTTTATTTTATAAAGTAGCCGTTGTTTAACTACTTAAAGACTGACTAAATTCCTACAAACCTAATGTACCTAATTGAATTTTTTAAAAGACTTATGTTTTTTTTATGTTTTAAAAATGTGTGTTAACAATAAATTTTAATAAACTGCTACGAATTCTAAACTTTTAGTTTTTCTAAAGCAAATGGACATTTTTACACAGCCATGCCGTTTTGTTATATATTATGTACGTAAATCAGAGAAAAGTCTTAGGAGAGTGATAAGGCATTTTACCATTGTCTCAAGACTATATACAGGGTGGGCCAAAAAAAGTCATCCGATGTTTGGCTCTCATTTTTTTTCTAAATGAAAAACTTCGATTCTGTTTTTTGATTATGTTTTTTTTGAACCTTTAGAATTTTTGGTCAAGTCGAGAAGATGATATCGGCCAAATGGGCGCCGTCACAATTTAATGCCATACGGGCTCGTTTTATGGCATTTTTCATCACTTCGGCGAGAACTTCGGGCGACAGATTCTCGCACTCGTGTCGAATGTTGTCATTGAGGGCTTCTAGGGTCTCGGGCTTGTTCAAATAAACACGGGACTTCAAAAAACCCCACAAAAAAAGTCTAGAACTCAAGAACAGCGCACCATGCAGTAACTTTGAGCGGGTGTAATGGCTCCTCGCGCATTACTCGTGGATTTTCGGTGCCCCAAAAGCGATAGTTTTGCTTGTTCACGTACCCGCTGAGGTGGAACTGATCCTCATCGTTCATTATGATTTTGGTCGAAAAATCGTCCACTTCGTCCTCGAGATTGAGGATGGTTTGGGCGTTACACGCGTTTGGCGGTCGACAGGCTGATTTTATGATTTATCAAGGAAAGGTGGGACCATTGCCCTTCATATATATCAAGAGCATCAGTTCAACATCAAGCTCTTACGGGACACTACAATATAAATAACGTACCTTTCAATTCAATTTGTTTTGTGAAGTGGTTTCTTGTCTTATCTAGGTATGTATTGGTATGGTTGTTTTGCGTATCTCCGCAACAGCTAACTTCGCCCATCATCATGGCTGGCCATGTTTAGCTCCAGTTTTCTAACAAATTCGTAATCAATATCTCTTGCCTTCTATAAATGAATTAACTAACTATCCATGCATCGCACAGTCGATAAAGGGGAAATGGTGCGTCATTGCAACTTTTTGAAAGCATCAGTTTTGATCCAGAAGATCTTAAAAACGTACAGAAAATCTTACCCACTAGGCACTATCACAGGGTAGTACCTACAGGGTAGTCTCAGAGTCGTTTTCAATATGTTTTGCTCACTGTTTAAACGCAACCATGTCGGGGAAGGTCGTGAGCGTATGCGCGAGCTTCACTTCACTAAACATTTTGCAATTAAAAATATTTGTATTTTTGTTTGTCATACTTTTAAAATGATGTAAGCTTATTGCCCTTTGTGAATCTTTTATTTAATCCTAAAGTCATTATTATCCCGTCAGTCACTTGAATAATTTTCTAAAGTTTCCTAGGACTGCTTCTTCCTGTGTGCTGTACAGGCTCCTCTCTGTACATATTCGAAAAAAGTAAAAACGATCGTCCAAACAACTGGTGCAATATTAGATGTGAGAGTCATTGGCCAAACTATAATTCATACATTTGATTCTCATCTCCACAAACATGCAGGCACTTGGCTGTGTTGCAACAGTTTCATTATTGCTATAAAATTGTTATATTCTATAAAAAATCAACGCTTTCCGCAGCCAGCATAGTTACCCAAACCCCTTAACACAATGCTACCTGAATTGTTTCACCTATTCAAACCAATGCATACCTGATATAGGCAGCCATTCCTGGAGCTATTTCATTCACATTCAGTATAAATAATTGAAGAACAACTTAAACAACTTGAGAACAAAGAAAATTGCCCTCCGCTCTTGTATGTTGCAAACAGTATACACATACAAGTAAAAAAAAAGAAAAGAGAGTGAATGAAAGACAGACACCAGGGAAAATCCAGAACATAATTGCCACTGTTGGCTGACGGACTGGAAAAACAAGAACGTTTGCGGGCTGGGTTGATCTGGCCCGGTCGCATTTCTTCTTCATGGAAAAACGTGATAAAAACAGAAAATCCAAAAGAAGAACAAGTGGAGGTTAGGTTTGGAAGGAGTTTAGTTCAATTTCTGTTGTGCATTTTCAAGAGGAATACATGATGTTGTTGAGACAAAATACGCTTATGGCAGAGGTTATGCTGGAAGGAATTTTATATAAATGCAATCCGTGAAGGAACTTGATAGTACATAGTACTAATCGGTTAGTGTATGAATAACAGCACAGGAAGTAGGAATGCGTTTAACATTTCCTTTTGGCCACGGGCAGGTGAACTGGTCTACGTTTAGAAGTAGTAGTAGTATTTATTTGGTAAAGATTACTATTACAATAATTCATATTCTCTTAAAAATGGCACATAAATGTATGTTTACATTTACATTTTAAAGCCAAAGAAAGTAATAAGTATATCTATACTGTATTCTCTGTATCTCTTAGACGTACTACTAACAAATGCCTAAAGCGTTCAAAAAGAGTTTCGTTTTTTATGTCTATAGGAAATTCATTAAAAAGTTGTAATCCTCTATAAAATAGCATATTTTGAGTTCGAGAATCTCTATAGATTTCTATATAGAATTAAAGACCATGTTATACTTCATTTTATGGACAGAGAATTTTAGCATTATACAGTAATCCCCCGATTGTTGTGTCGTGGAAAATGTACACTTTTCAGCGCATTTACCCGAGGAACGCAAATACGAGAATCCCGCTTAAGTGCGTTGTCGACGCAAAAAGGAAAACCCCGCTTTATTGCCTTGAAAACGCTTCCAGGACAATTCTTAACACGACAGAAGTGTCTGGAATATTTTTAAAGAATTGTCCCGAACTCAGCAGCACACACTAGCAAAATGTGAGGGGCAATTCTCTCGGATCTGCAATGAAAAACGCCACAAAAAATCACGAAACTTCGTGAATTTTGGCGCACTGTAAACATATCAACATAAATGTCATGTCAATTTGACATTTGATTTGATTTGTATGTGTGCATTTAACTGGGAGATTTTGTATGAAGTTTTACGAGAAGCTTGACTTTTAGTAGCGCAAATAACCGGGTAACGCATTTAAGCGGTCCGCTTTTAAACGGGAAAAGTTCTGAACATTTCTTATGAAATGCTTTATTTTGCTCAGTTTTGGATAAATTAAACGAGGAACGCAATTAAGCGAGGGCCACTTATCCGGGGATCACTGTATATTATCCTAATTTACTTACTTTACTTTTGATGGCTCTACAGTCCGGGGTGGACCAGGGCCTCAACCAACATTCCTCTCCAGTCAGCTCGGTCCCTAGCTAGCTGCCGCCAGTTTCGCACGCCAAGTTGGTTAAGGTCCCCTACCAACTGCGCACGCCACCGTAGGTATGGCCTTCCTCTGGTGTCCCTCTGGTGTTGATTCGAATGTTTTCCGGTCGGGGCCGCTGGTGTCAATGCGCTCTAATATGACCCAGCCATCTAAGCCGACGGACTCGTGCTTTTTTGACTAGGGGTTTATCGAAATTCTTCGTTTGATCTCAGCGCTGATGTCGTTTTGGAGTTCACTAGACAAAATCCTTTACTACCTCAAAATTATATGCGTCTATTGTGGCATTTTGACCAAGTCGTCGGTGTTGCGTGTCCTTTTTTGTAGACAGCATATATATCGTTTTGCTTTCATTGACCGCTAGACCCATCTTTGCCGCTTCTGTCTCAATACTCGCAAATGCACCACTGACGGCCCACTGGTTTCTTCCGATAATGTCAATGTCATCGGCATACGCAAGTAGTTGCACAGACTTATGAAAGATTTTACCACTGGCGTTGGCTTGAGAGTTACGTACAATTCTTTCAAGTAAATATGATGTTAAAGAAGTCACACGATAGCGAGTCACCCTGTCTAAGACCTTTTTTGACATCAAAAGCTTCGGTGATGTTCTTACCGACTTTTATGGAGCAGCGAGAGTTCTCCATAGTCATCCTGCACAGCCGGACGAGCTTGGCAGGGATGTCAAAACTACAGACATGGCTCTATATAGCTCTTCTCTATACACGCTATCGTATGCAACTTTAAAATCGATGAACAGGTGGTGGGTATCGATTTGGAATTCCTGGGTCTTTTCCAAGATCTCCCGTAATGTGAATATTTGGTCAATGGTTGACTTTCCAGGCCTAATACCGCACTGATAAGGACCTATCAGATTGTTGACGATCGGCTTTAGGCGTTCACATAGAACGGCAGATAAGATCTTGTCTTTAGGAGGCTAATGCCTCTGTAGTTGGCGCAGTTCAGAGGTTCTCCTTTCTGTATATTATCCGCTATTTAATATTTAGCCACTGCAAACAAGACAGTATTCATTCGATAGATGTACACATATACTGAATTTAAGGATGGTGCTCATAGCTTTATTCTGGAATATGTGAAGTTCATTGATATTTTCGTTATTTTCCATGAATAACACATTTGAAAAACATTCGAAATGTATATATACGCATTATAATCGTGTTATAAATATTTACCGCGCATATTGTTGATCTATGTTTTTCCTTATTCTCCTAAGAAAAACTATTTTTTTTAGAGATTTTATTATAGAAAATGCAATTTTGTATAGAAAATGTCGCCACCGTGAATAAGAAACATTTAGCCTTCACACTAAAAATGATTATTAGTATCGCGGAGTAAGAACAGAAGGGGAACAATTGTTGTACCTCGAGGTACGCCAAAATTTGTACATTTAGCACCAGATATTGCACTGTTAACATTTGTTCGTTGAGTACGATCATTAAAAAAAAACTGCTAAATATTTTTATCGTGTTCGAGTTGTTTTAATAATCCAGTAAGGTAGGGGACATTTCAGAAGAATGTTTATGACGGAAACCGGAATGATTTTCAATTAATAATTCAATGTCACTCACATATGTATTGTCAACATTTAGAATTGTTCATACGCACATTTTTCCACTATTTTTTCTCAGATTGGCATGATATTTAATATTTATTGGTCTTAACTTATCACAGATTTTAGTCTTGTTTTCTTTTGGTATTGGTACAGCGATTGATTTCTATTTAAATTATTTGGAAATTCTTTCATTTCATTTCATTTATTTAGCAATGTTTAGCTATTATAATACAGGAAAATATATATATATAAATATAAAAGTTTAATAAAAAGAAAGAAATACAGGAAGAAATATGCATTACATTATTTAATTATACCTTACTTTTACATAGTTTACGATCAGTTGTTTAAATCGTGACAAATTATTTTGAAATTTCAATTCATGGGGAGTTCATTGAACATTTTAAACCATTGTAAAAAACTATGTTTTGTGCTTTTTTTGTTCTAAAAAGTGCAAGACGCAAACTATTTTTGTTACGGGCATTATAGCTGTGCACATTACTGACATTATATCATTTTAATCCATAGATAACTGGGCAACAATTAATTTTTTATTTTTAATCACAAAAATTAAAGCATTCATAATTGTCCTTTGTTGAACACTAAACCATTTCAATACATTTAACATGTTCACAATCGGAGTTAACTGGTGTCACTTCAATATAATTCGCATAGCATAATTTTGAAATTTCTGTAGCCTCTCTAGCATTGTACTATTTGCTAAATGTAAAGGGTTTTTCAATAAGAGCGCTGAACCCAATTTTCGACGGTTTTCAAGCATCAATCGGCCGATACTTCTGCAATTTCACGTTCGATATTCGTACGAAGTTCATCAATCGTCGCTGGCTTTTTGGCATAGACCATAGACTTGACGTAGCCCCACAGGAAATAGTCTAACGGCTTCAAATCGCACGACCGAGGCGGCCAAGCGACTGGACCATTTCGTGAGATAACACGTTCTTCGAACTTGGTTTCCAATAAATTGATTGTAACATTCGCTGTGTGGCTTGTGGCGCCGTCCTTTTGGAACCACATGTCCTCCAAGTCCATATCATCCAATTGGGGCCAAAAATATTCGGTTATCATTGAACGGTAGCGATTCCCATTCACAGTAACGTGCCGGTCTTGATCATCACGGAAGAAGTACGGTCCAATGACGCCGCCGGCCCATAAACCAGACCAAACCGTAGTTTTTTCGGGATGCAATGATGACTCATGGAGTACGTGTGGATTGCTGCCTGATACCGCATATTTTGTTTATTGACGAAGCCATTCAGCCAGAAATGAGCCTCATAGCTGAAGATGATTTTTCGATGAAAATCCGAATCATTATTTTCAAGTTGTTGCTCAGCCCAATTCACGAACATACGACGCTTCTGGTGGTCAAGCGGCTTCAGTTGTTGTGTCAATTTAATCTTGTAAGGATGTAGGCCAAGATCTTTTCGCAAAATTCGCCACAACGACGTCACAGAGATGCCCAACGCTTGAGAACGACGTGTGAGAGACACATTTGGGCTTTCTTCAACTGAAGCCTCAGCGGCAGCAATATTCTCGACACTACGGGCACTTCTTTGTCTCACTGGCACGGGAACATTTTGTACTGTGCCTGTGGAGGCACAGGACGATTATGACGACCATAAATTGGACGTAGCGCTCTTAACGTTGAGGCCACTGACTCCGAATTTCGGTAGTAAATTTTATTAATTTCGACTCGTTGTTGGCTCGTATATCTTTCCATCATGAAATGGCAAACCTTACTGAAGAGAAATGTCAAAAGAGCGGCAAGAAATTCCGCGTCGTTTGCTGTCCCTGTCGCTCTACTTTTGGAGCGTCCCTGTTGCAAAACCCTTTATAATCGTTGAACAGTATTCAAAGTGGGGCTTAATTATCGTATTGCATACATATATTGCACTAATTATTGACATTCTTTTTTTTACTAACTTCTTTGATATGTATTCGATGTGACTATTAAAATTAAAATTTTTATCAATCATATTTCGCAAATACTTAATCTCGCTTACAACTTCCACATTTTCAATAGCAATAGTCAGACTATCATTCTCCAAGGCATTTGAAAGTTCCTGAAAATCACTGATGTTGTTCATCCACGAACAGATGCAAGAGATTAACGCTCTAAATCCGTTAGTTTTATATTTAAATACCTTAATAAATATTTGCTTCTTTCCTTCATTATTTTCTAAAGTTTAAGGAAATTGGTGTCGTCGTTTAGTAGGTCGTGCGCGATAGGTTTTCATTAGCCCGCTGATAGATGTGAGTTGAAGGTACACCAAAACCTCGCTTTGCGTCGTTCCGATTTGCGTCTTTTCGAAGTTGCGTCATTTAAAAATTATCCTGGTTTCGAAGTTGGGACGATTTTATTTCAGTTTGCTTTTTTGTTATTCCTTTTTGTTAATTTTTTGTTTTGTAAAAAGGGGATTGCCCAAGATTAAGGCTAACGAGTTTACACTTTACGTGAAGTCAATCATTTTGGAGAAATAAATATTAAGATAATTAAGGTTAAGAATCGTTATTTCAATTTGAGTCGTTTCGATTTGCGTCGTGTTTTTTCTGGTCCCAATTAACGACGCAAATCGGGGTTTTGGTGTATACTGAAGTAGGAATCTTGTTCAATTAACAATTCAGTGCCCAGCTCAACATTAAGGACATGTTGTTGTTCTATAGGATAATACTTAGTTAATCTCTACCTAAAACTTTGAACAAAAGAAAAGTGTTAGGTACCCCTACCGAATGTATTTTTTAACAACGTTGGGACAGATTCAATCAAGGAGTAAACCACTAAGTGTCGTCCATCTTTAACGACTGATGCACACTTTTGTGAACATGTCGACCTCGCCTTGATACCGCACTAGTCTTTGAAACCCGATGTTGGTTGCATAAAACTTCTTTAGAAAACGTGTTTTCGAAGGGCAAATGCTTAGGGTCCAGGCACACAGTGGGCGACATGACGGTGAAAAACATGAAATCGTCTGGCGGTGGCCACGTGAGCTCAGAGCAACGTCGCTCACTGCGTAGCTAAACCCTTAGACTGACGTTTCGTTGTATTGCATATGGAGTCTGAGGTATTTGTTTGAGTTGTGGTTACCACTTGAAATGCTCAAACTTGAGAAGGGTCTTTCCTCGCAACGTGATGAATTTCGTTTGAGGTTGAAGGCATATTGCCGCAATTTGTCTTAGAATAGGATAGCTATATGACATTCTTTGCTAAGTCTGTGTCCTTTTCCACACGTGTCAAGGTTCAAGGTTCAAGACTGAATTATCTTATAAAGGGTTTTCCAATAAGAGGTGTTATTTTCGTATTCAAAGAAAAATGCCATTTTTTGAGATAAATGATCGGATTTTTATTTCATAATAAAGAGGAAGGTATGCCGTTAATAATGAAAAACAACATCAGCCAAATGGCCACCACGAGCACGCCTACAGGACCATATCCTTTTCATGCAATTTTCCATAACCAAATCGCAAGGTGGCTGCCCTATGATAGCCTCACGAATTTTATCTTTGAGGTCTTGAATCGACGCTGGGCTGTTGGCGTAGACCTTGTCTTTCACGTGGCCCCAAAGGAAGAAGTAGCAAGGTGTTAAATCACAATATCTCGGTGGCCAATTGTGATCATCTCTTCGAGAGATAACACGGTCCGGAAACTTTTCCCGTAAAAGATCAATGGTTTCGTTGCTTGTGTGGCACGTAGCGCCGTCTTGTTGAAAGTAAACGTTGTCCAGATCAATGCCATCCAACTCCGACCATAAAAAGTCATTAATCATCGACGACCAAAAAAATGCTTTAGTTTTGCGAACTGTGACTGCAAGATTTTCACCATTTTTGTAGCGAATTTTAATAATTTCAATGCGTTGTTGAAGCGTGTATCGTTCCATTTTTAGTAATGGCGTAGTTTCTACTTGTCAAATGTCAAAGAATAAAAGCTTCAAAAGTTACAGCTACCGAAATAGCGGGTCATTCACAATAACACCTCTTATTGGAAAACCCTTTATATAAAAAAGCGAAGGAAAATAGTTAAGAACCACTTTCACTGCCTTAAACACAACATATTCGCTTGATATTTTTTCGAAGATTGTGCAGAGATGTAATGCTGTGTGTAATTTATTTTCCAATATTTTGTGTATATCTATCACTGGGCGAACTCTAGTTTTCTTAAATTTCCTGCTTCCCATTCAGATCAATTCTCGTTTCAAACATCGTTTTACCCGATAAATTAAAAAAAAATCTCTTTCTCCTCGAACTTTCTGTCGAAACGAATCGTTTGTTCGTCAGTCTCCGTACTGCAACGGACCCTATTCTACTTTGGTCATTAAAATTTCGAGACGATCACTGCCATACACTATGATATCCATTGTTGCTGTAATGTTTGTCATAATTCACAAAAATATCAAGCCAAAAGAATAAAAACTATTTACATTAAATTAAACTAATTGTCGGTAGCAGTGACCTCTGTATCTCGGCCTTGTGTCATTGCGCTTTCAACCATGTTCTATGGTCTGGTGTTTCCTCTAATGATTTTGTCCGCTTATTTTGCACAGGCAAATATCTACCACTCTGCAGTTAGGTAATTGCTGTAATAAAAAAAAACATCCTAAAACTTCACCCGTTAAGGGATGCATAAAACTTGTCCCAGTCAGTTACAAAGCTCTGCTACAAAATACGAACTTGTACCGACACCTTTCCTGGTCTTACACTTTTTGCCGCCATTAGTGATGTATAGGTATTTTTACAGCTAACGATGCTTCTCGCAGGAATAGCTATAAAATGAAAAACAAACTCGGCCAGTGCCACCACTTGCAATGAATAGAAGAAACAAAAGAAAAACAACCTTTTAGACCTTTTAATTAGAATAAAACCGACTTTTGTGGCTGTATGTTCATTCTGTTTACAAAGGTGTTTTTGTTTTTATTAATGTCTTTTACGCTCAAATGCACTCTTTCTTCAAAGTTTCTTTCTGTGAAAAAAGAAAAAAATCAAAAGCCATCTGCTGTCGTAACAAAAGCGATAATCTTTGTCTTTGTATGAAAACGGCGCTTCCTGCTTTCGTCCATGTTGAGGTGTGTATCCTCTTCTTTTTTGGCAGATATCGAATTACCAAACCACCATCGGCACATGTAATATCCGTATTAACGTTCGAGGAAAACAAGTTTTGAAATCGGACCGAGAAAAACTTGATTGAAGACATCTACAGGTGGATCTTGAAAGAATCTCCATCGCATACATCTGTACTTTATTCCTTGATGTGTTGTGTAGTCCAGCTTCTATATGTACCTAGTTAGTTTCAGACTTAATGTCAAGTGGGTGCAGCGAGAAGGGTATATTGTGTTTTTTGTGGGTGCCAATGTCATGTCTGTATTGAAGTTCTTAGACTTTTGAACTGCTCCCAGGTTATATGGTACACACTATGTATGGATACAAAAAATAAGGTGCAAAGCGGACTTGGACTTGCAAGGAGCATTAGAGAAGATGAGAAGAACGAGAGACGAAGCGACGGAAGTGCAATCAATATTCTTGCAGGTGTTTCTTTCTCTTTTGCCACAGACAGCTGGAAAATTAGAGATTGAATATCAAAATGAAATTAAAAAAATGCGTTCTATTTTATAATTCTTGTGTTGAAATTTGTTTCTTTGCCTATTGTTCATAATTTGGAATTCTAAAATTTGGTCACTCACTTATAGGCGAGTTGCAGAAAATTATACAGATATACAATTTCTCAAAAAATTAAAAATTACAAAATGAATATGCCGCACAGGAACGGTTTAAACAGAAAATTTACGAAGTTTTTCGTCTGCTAAATTTGGCATACGGCAGAAGAAACTAAAATTTGCGAGGCTTATGATGGAGGGGATACGTTTCTCTCTCCGAGTTGGTTTCTCGTTTTCGAAATATTGCGTCGGGAAAGGATTTATTTAAATTTCGGACATTTTTTTTTAAAAATTGTCCCACATAGATACTTTGGATTGGGTTGATTTTGAAAATCATCATAATCTGAACGGGAAAGAAATTGTTTAACTTTTTCTGAGGCTATGCGAGATTCACTTAATCTAGGGAAATCTTTGAATTGAATTAAGACAATTATTGTGACCTAAGATTGTGACATTGTACGTGTGCACGTAATTCCCATAATAAAACTGCAAGGTACTTGTAAACAAATAAAATCGAAACGCTGTGACGGGTACTCGTAGACTATAGTTCCATGGTACACATCGAGTATAACTTTAATTGTTCTATGTATGTGCAGTGCATGTACAGTATAGGTATCTTATATGAAGTTGGTAATCAACTATATTTATGAACTTTCTGATATCACTGCTAAAGCAACCTTGTCCTAGTCCGATTACAATTATTGTATATGACCGCAGATGCTTGCAGTCATACTATAAAATCACGCAGCCTATAATCAGCGTAAAGTATGCCGATAACTACCCCGTTCTTTGACACGTGAGAAAGAATAACTGAAAGTAACTACCACCATCCTTCCTAAAGCCACAATTTCCCCAACATACCGGTATACGTTTATTTGCGGCTCTCTTGCAAATTCCTGTGGCACATATTTCGTCTCCTACGAAATTCACATCCATTCAGTTGGAACAAAAACTAATTTGAATACAAAATCTTGTATGTATAACTGCTTTGTAGGAACTTTTCAGAACTAGTTTACAAATTAAATTCCTTTGGCAACTAACTTGTCCATGTAACGTGCCTATAAAGTTTTACTGAAGCCTTATACTCTGTTTACTTAGCCATAAATTGTTCCTTCCTCAACATTGCCACAGTCAACTTGACAAAGTTTGTATCAGTTGTTAGGTGGATATATCAAGTCCCTCTCTGATGACCACCGAGTGGAAACAATTGATGAATGGACGTCTATTTTTATCTTTAAGGGATACGAAAAAATAAAAAATCATCGCCAGGATAAGATGACCCCCCAATGAAGCGTTGAACTCATCAATACTTATCTTTACAAACTAAGGGAGCCCAGGGAACTTCAACTTTAATTAATATCGCCCACACAATTTATCGTTAGCAAATAATGGAAAGAACAAAATGCAATTAAATTATTTAACGGGTATCATCGTGGGGCAACACCCTTTTTTCTATACTTTATCAATGACACGTCGTACTTACACGCTACGCCACCCTCAGACAAGTGGGGAGCCTGCATACCAACCCACACTACTGGAACTTTGTGTGTTCTTCCAACTGCGATACGTTATATAGATAAGCCACTTTAAAGGGCTTATCGCCACTTATGCCTCATACTCGGGCGCCCTCTGAACGCTTTCGCTTGAGTGCATACAGCGTGTTCCTTTCTTATGACAAAACAACCGGCTGTGGAATACAGCAAAGGTGGGCGTCAGTGCGGGGTTAGTTTGGGCTTTCGATTATTACTATGCGCTGGTAGTTTTATTGATGCATGAAAAGTATATTAATTCGATTAGACCTTACCAATCGTTGCTTTGGCTGGCGGGTAATTTGAGTGATTGTTTGGTTATTTGTACGCTCCTTTGGATTTTAATTAGTCAAATGCCGAGCAATTATTGTTGAGCTTCTAAACCTACACTAATGAACCGTATGTGCCAGATGTGAAACTCAAGTGGAACATTAATGGAAGTCTATTGTGTAAGCGGGTGGTTTGCTGGGGACGTGCCTACTCTGTTCACATGCAACGCGATACGCGAGCTGAAAAGAAAGTGAAACCCTATCGAGGTATTTCCACGCTAAAGGGTGGTGGGTATCACAGTAGAATGGTGTAGAGTAGACATTTTGTGTTTGGTAATTCCCAAGCTTTTCGCCATGTACTGCGAAATAATTGACTGATTGAACTTTTGCGTGGGAAAGGGCAAGCAAGGTTAGCTTGCTGTGAGACTTCTGCTTACCCCAGAAATACTAGATATTTCGATATGTGTCGATGTCGAATTTTTCAAGCTCACAAAGGAAATTTGCTGCGTATTTGGTGAAGATATACCTACCTTCTGCCTGAGATGTTGTAGCAGTCCGTCCTACACGATCCCGTAATGCCAATTATCCCCAAGAATGATAGGAATGCTGCTTGAATACATATTTCTATATATTGCCAGCGTAAGGGTGACTAAGTTTGTTCTGTGGGAGAATCTTCAATTAGTTTGTTAGCGTTTGGGCGCTGATGGTAGTGAGTGACAAGTTTTGGTTTTAGGATATGTATGCGGATGGGCGAATAATATCACTGCACATTTGTCGGGCTGCTTCCAAGAGTCTGCTTACCGGCTTTTAACCCAGAAGCCTGCTGCTTTGCTTTCTTATAAAATTTTTGTCTGTTCCTTCAAGACTCTTCGATTTTTTTTTAGCTCGGAGCCTGCGAATTATCCTTCCGCTCCTGGTCCATAATCTTAAATCCCTGCCATTGTTTCGCTCGATTTCATTAAACATCTTAGAACTGGGCATTTCTCTCAGGATTCAGGTAAACCGCTTTCGCTCGAAATCTAGATGCACACTGTGCCAGTTGTTGCAACATTTTTTACCCTTTTCACTTTGAAAGACTTGGTCATAATGTTAAATAAGTATACGTTGCATTTCAAGGTCTTCTCCTATCTGACTACGGAATCAAGTTTCCTGCAAACGTCACATTCATAGTGCGAGAGCGACAGGAACTATAAAAAGCAACCCAGTTTACATAGCATTATTAGCTACACCTAAATCTACTTAAAACCGTTCGCCCTTCTCATGCAAAATATTACATAAGATTAGCTTTTTACAGCTGGTCAACACGCACGACAAAGTGCGTACACAAACGAAAAATATCTCTTACAGCGCTAATCTCGACACGTAGGTATCGCAGTTCTTATCCTTCATTTCCAATGGCTTTGACGCCACTCCATCTGCACCTACCCGCCAACGCTCACATTATGATCCAAATATTGACTGTCACGGCATCTTCAACAACAGTAATAACCAAGCAACCTGCCCCACACAAACTAATTGGGGCTATAAATCAGATTTTCGAAATAGTTTTAACATTGACCCGAAAAACCTGAATCTATTCGCCATTAACAAAACAATTAACTGTTTCTTTTAACCTTATTTCAATCTGTCACTGTATTGTTTTTATTTTGATGTCATTTCGTTTTGCTACAAGTTAGGTACACCTACAATTTTTGTAGTATTTCTTTCTCTTTCTTCTGCTAAAAAGTAACACAACAAACCTTTCGAAACTTTTTTTTTTCAATCAAAAAAAAAAAAAAAGCCTATTTAACGCACGTACGCAACTCAACCGACGCATAATATGCAGGCCGTGCTACAACCATACGCACGTTTTGTTACGTTTCGTATTACAAAGCGACTTCAGATTTTTTCCTTTAAAACCCTTTCCAATGAAATCCATACCTCCACCGACCGGCAGCAACTCATTAAGTTACACAAATCAATCCAATGCGTGCAATTTCTACCAATGACTTCAAAACAAAAGTGTCCTGCAATGTGTATCGTCGGTTCGAGTGTGTGTTTTGGGTAATCGCCATCGAGTTTCTATTTAATTGCACTTTTGTTGTACGAATTTACAAACACCAGCGACAACTGTGCGCCTGCTGGAGGTAAAGGCCCCACACACACAACGGTCTTGTTATGAAACAAAAAACAAAACAGACTGGAGTTGGCCTGCGATGTAATTCTGGTGGAGGAGGTGTGGGAAGATGGGGGAGAAGGCTTCCAACTAAATGTCATAAAAATAAACAAATTGTATGCATGTGAATGTGGTAAGATAACTTTACAGTTAACAACCGGCTTCATCATGTCGATGGCGTAAAAGAAAGAAATAAGAAAGAGCCGTTAAAAACCAACTGGATTTTTTCCTTCCTCCTCTTCTTCTTATTCTATTCGCACACCTCTAGTGAATTGATTGTTTGACTTGTCTTCTTTATCATCGTAGTTTGCTGGTTGCTAGGGCAAACTATGGTAGTGTCAGCTGTTTTGCTTAAGGAAACTTCTGTTTAAATCGATTTTATTTCCATTTCCATTAATAGAACTAGTAGAGGGCCAAACAGCTGACTTATCTCTGTTCATCTGTTTGGAAGTGGGTCATCGTAGATTAAACCGTATGATTTGTAATACAAATGCAAAACTGAGACACACAGCTTCAGCCAACGCATAGTGAAAGGAAGTCGTGTGGCGTGAACTTTGGGACATCCAAACGCGGTGCAGACCGAATATCTGTCTACGTCGTCATTTTCTAGAAAGAGGTTAGTATTGACACCATTTTAAAGATGACTTTTGTATAGTTGTTGTCATTGCATTGGGATGACACCTTTGAAGAGGGAGGTGACAGATGCGATTGGGGTTTTGATTTATGCACAGTGAATGCACTCGTACTCGTTTACGACATGACTTCCAATGTTGCGGTTTGGAGGTCGATATAAATTTGTATCTGACAGATAAATCGACAGATCGATTGTCATTACATGAAGAAGCTTAAATTTAACCTGAACCATCTATACTTAAAAAAAAATAATAATAAATAGTTGGCGCAACAGGTCTGTAGGGACCCTAGGACTTCTCACAACCATTCGTTTCATTTTTGGGACGAATGGAAGGGATCTACAGTTTTATGCCTGGGTCCAAGCGGCTAATTGAGAAGCTCCTTCATGACAGTTTGTTCGGATGTTTGTCAGACGTTCGCGAAAGGTGGCGCAGCTGAAAAAAAACAAATTTGGGTTTTTTTTTCCGGATCTATACTTATAGATACTTATAGACTTTCATATTTACCCACCTATTTTAAGAGGCTGGACTTTAAGAAAAAACAATAATAGTCGAAAGATGAGAGAGATTGCTGTTACTGTATTCGGACATTGCCCCCCTTCAGTGACAGTTTATTTTTTTTTTTATAAATACCTACCTAGATCAACATTTTTTTTGGCAGCTATTAAATTTAGCAAGATTGAGTTTTTACAGTAGTAGGATATCTAGTATCAAAAGGTGTTCAGACATTGAAGTGAAATTTTAGGAAATTTACATTGTCATTGAAAGTCGTTAATGCCTACAATCGGATAAGGTATGGTATTACAGGCAGTGCTGTCATTGCATAAATTTCTAGGATCCATTATTTATAAGGTACCTTAAAGGCAAATTTATTGGGCAAAGCTTTGCCTGGGAGATGGGTGCCTCCAGTTTGATCCCGTTTGAGTGTAACGTATGTATTCTTCTGCAGCGAAAAAAAGATTTCTTTGTTATGGGAATCTCTGCAGCTGTGTGATAGATAAGATTAGATTGTGGGGGAGGTGGTATAGTGTATCCCCTGCGACCACAAATGGGCGTGTTGTGATATCCTCCATTTAGATTTCGTCCATAATGCGGCAGTTTGTTAGAAAGGCGCTATCTGTTTGGGTGAGCTGCCGCAGCTATATCGAGGTAAAATTTATTAGCTAACATTGACGTGTTTCGGTGAAACAGTTGCAGTCACATTATGTGTTCTGCTGTTTCTGTGTCCTCAATCTACAGGTTTGTGCCAGAGAATTTTTCTTTTGCTTTGTTCCGAAGTGAGACTTGGGCTAGGTGTGTTTTCCGATTGGTAGGTGGTGCTATTTACGCTCGTTTATACAGCAGCGGAAATCGCATGTGCCCTTATAGGTATAGTCTTGCCATCATCGTCTTAGATTAAAGGTGCTACTTTTAATGTTACGAGTATTCCACGGACGACATGAAAATAGGGTTATTTATTTTGGTTGTTTTATAAAATAGGTGTGAGTTTTGCAAGAGCTTTTTTTTGCGAAAAAATATACCTACATTATACATTTTGCTTTATTGAAAAACTGCGGTTTGCAGAAGCTATATAATTTAGCTTGTCTTATTTCAATACTTCTCTGAATACTTTCTAAATGCATTTATTTATTTCTAGAGAACATATTGCAAATTCATTGGCTCAACAATAACGAAATAAGAAAAAACCCAACGTTTGTTTAGCTTGTCTATTCCATTTTCCTCCACCTTCTCTCGCATTTAATAAATCAAAACTATGCTACATTTACATCGCGCAGCTATTCCCTTGTATGAACTACAACAACGCGGTTAATTTTGCGAAAGTGAAATTTATTAGTGCGTAACAATGATTAAAAAGTTGCACATTAAAGCATAAAAACGTCAAATAGAAATCGCGCGAATAAACATTTTCATTTTCAAAGAAAAAAAAAAAACATCACCGATAGCAACAAGAAAACCGTATAGGTAAAGCTGTAAAGCCATGTAGCGCAATGGTTGATGAGCACGTATACAAATCCACCATCAAAACACAACAGTAACGTTAGTTTGGAAATCGAAGTCACAGTTAACACTAGTGAGTAGGTCGATTCAGCGGTTGTATCATTTTATTGGCGGCAAATATGCGTTCTTTCTGTTCTTTTGCCTTTCTTTTTTAAGTTTTACCTCTAGGGCATGATCGGGGACTTTTTTGTTGTAAGTATTTTTTACTAACTTATTGGCGATTTTTAAAAATAATGAATTCAGTTCTTGCTGTAAGTTATATTGTATCTGGGTCAACTGTTGCTACCGGGCATTGTGTATAAATTGCTTTTGTTCGTTGACTACTTGGAATTATATAAAATAAATGCAATAAATGTAGAGAAGGTTTGCGACTAGTGTGGCAATGTCAATGGATTTGTTTAATTATGCTAAATGATTCATTCAGCCTTAATAGTTTGTGCAACAGGTCGATATAGGACCCTACAGCTATGACCTAAATAAGTAAAGGAAGCCCATATTTCATTCAAATATATAAAGCATGGATAGTGTCAGATTCATGGCAAATGTCTTCAAAAGTTTGTAAAAATATATTAACCTGCTCCAAATGTGGTGGCGAGCATAAACAAAATGATTGTGAAAGTGTTTCCTAATGTATTAGCTGCATTAGAAGTAAAGAATCTCTTCATCTGCAAAATATCGATGTTGATCACGATACAAGAAGTGAAAATTGTACGGTACTTAAAAGAAAGATTCTATTTGAAAGGGAGACAATTTTATACTAGCAACTAGCTAGATGCAAGTGTTTATTCC
Source organism: Cheilosia variabilis (assembly GCA_951230905.1). Lineage (NCBI taxonomy): Eukaryota > Metazoa > Arthropoda > Insecta > Diptera > Syrphidae > Cheilosia > Cheilosia variabilis. The sequence goes on from OX579678.1 coordinate 39,911,937, forward strand.
TAAATATAGAAGGACTAATTAATAACTTTAATTAAATTGAAAATATACTAGATTCAAAAAAGTATGAATTTGTTTGTTTAACGGAAACCCATTTAACATCCCAAATTGAGGACGAAGAAATCAGGATTGAAGGATATCGACCAGTTAGATGTGATTCAATTTCCTCACATACAGGCGGTGACATGTTTTATGTGCGTGAATACTGGCAAATTGAATTCTTGGAGAATGTTCCCTTAGGCATGGAAAGTTGGTTGTTAGTCATAAGGTTAATATTTAGAGACCTTACAAAGTTGGTAGTTGGTCTAGCTCATCACAGGCTAGATTTTGTGAACGCTTCCGTGAGTATCTAGATAAGTTACCAATAAATTAAAATAATATCATTGCTATGGGAGATGCAAATATTGACTGGCTGGAAAGTGATACATATGCACTAAGGATGAAGCAAATAGTAAGAGACAACGCGTTTAAACAAATTGTGCAACAACCAACAAGAATCACACCTAATTCGCGTACTATTATAGACTATGTAATTACGAACAATGAAAAAGTGAGTGCTAATGTTGTGGATAATCTCAAAGTAAGTGATCATGAAAGCATCGAAACTAGCTTAGAAATGAACACAGTAATAAAACGTGCAAACGAAACACTACAACTACACGAAACTTAGAATTGTTAGGAGCTGAAGATAGTGACGATGTGAACAGAATGGCGAGAAATGCAACGGAGTGCTTAAAAGAAACTGTATTGTCCTTAAAATATGAAAGAAATGTAGATATGTCTGGCGCGAATCAGTGGTTATAAAATACTTGAATATATATTAGATGTGTTGTCAAATTCACCAAATGACTGGCAAAACTATAGAACAGCTAGAAATAACTTTAAATCAGCTCTCGACAGGGCAAAAAGTGACTTTGTAACACAAAAAATTCAATCAGCTTGAGACCAAAAATCAATATGCAGAACAATAAAGTCATTAGTTCTAAAAAAAACAACAAGTGCAATAAAGAGTTTGGTTCTTGAAAATGGCCTAGTGAATGGCTGTAAAATTATGTCGAGTAAATTTAATGTGTTCTTTGTTAATTGAGTGCTTGAACTAAATAAAGCCATCCCCCAAATGTTATATGTTAACGTAATTCCGACAGTAAACCCAACGTTTAAATTTAAAACAATTTCAATGGATGAACTTAAAAGAATGAAAAATAAAAAAAGATCCGAATATGTTAAGTGTGAGCATGTGTAGCATAGGACCGAAACTATGTAAAATTATAAATAAATCCATGACAAATGGAGTTTTCCCAGAAATATGGAAAGAGTCATTAGTAGTCCCGATAAAAAAATCAAAGAATCCTACAAAACCAGCAGACCAGCAAAACCAGAAAACGTCCTCTGGTTTGAGGAAGTATTTTAACTTGCAAAGTTTTGAATATGGAAGTCGGAGAGCACTTAAATATGTGTCCACTCTTTCAGATGTACGACCATACAATGCTTTAATATGATCTTCAGTGCAGTTCTTATTTTTGTCATATTATTCTGTATTAAGGATAGTTGGGTCTAAATTAATAATACTAAAATATCAGGACACTGTTCAGCAAATACAGTTTACCAATAATCACTAGTTCAAAAATAGTATAACTTGGTGCTCCTATTTCTTTGTCAAGAAAGATCAGTAGCTCTCTTAAGAATAATTGACAGTCGTGCATATAGAGGACATTGCTTTCATTTCGTTCAAACGAAGCAGTCGCTACGGACGATGTATTATTGGAAGGTACAATAATTATTTGGCCATAGCTTTCTGTTTAGTGTTTTGACAAAAGTATCCATTTGAGTTTTTTTTTGTTTGTTTGGAACAAAGAAATACAGTAAAATAGATACTCTGTGAGACACCGTAGATGTATCTCTCGCCTGTGAGTGAGGAAACCAAAAACGCAAAATAAAAAATATTTAAAAAAGTTTTTGGCAGCTCTGCCTGTTAGCAGCTAACTATTGACGTCCCTTTGTTTTGGAGTAGACACGTATTTATCCGCGAATCTGTATTGTCATCACACTCTTTGTAATAGAGCTGTTAGAACTTATATCTGCTACTTTGAAGTCTGCCCACCTCCACCTGCCAACCTACTAACAATAAATCCTACGAAAACTTGATGGTATTAAGTTTAGTGACCCAAATGAACAGTCTAGTTAATACTCGTCTCGTAATTCCAACCGGGAAAAAGCAAAATGAACCGCGTGATCATGTTTACACTGAAATCAGAATGTTGACACATAGTGTAAATTCAGAAACGTCAAACATTTGCGCAGTGATCCGGCATCACTGCTTATTTGCGATGCTGATGCGATGCACAGTTTATGCTGATGCGTTGCTGATTGAATATCACGCTTGAGTTTTAGAACGCATTGTTCACATCAAACATTTTAATGACAAGATGGAAGTTTTGTAAAAGACGACAAATTTGTTTTCATGCCGTTATTAAAAGCTTTACCCCCGCCGCGCTGAAATACTCAATGCAAAAAAAATAATTGTTCGTTAGAAAAATTAAAATAAAGAATTCAACAAAAATTTATAAATTTTTCCGTCAAACGCCTATGATAAAAATGTTTATTAACTTTCTTTTCCGACATTTTTCTTTCTTTTTTGCCGGCGAATCAACAGCGCATCAGGTATTTCTGTGATGCTTTTTTTCGTTATGTTTGCGCATCAGTTTGATCAAATTTGCAATAATGAACACTTGACGTTGAAAGTGATGCCATTAGTTGCATTAATAAACATTTTGCAAAGCATCATGAGCATCTTTGCCAATCGTTAATAAATTGCAAATCCGCACATTATTTTGCCGAATCAGCAAATCTCAGTGATAAAACGCAGAAAGTTAAATATGGTAAATCTTTGATCACGTATACAAATTGTGAAAAAACGTAGCTCTAAATGATTTGCTGCAACTTCTCTTGTTTATGAAATTCGTCCATTACATTGACCTGACCTACACGCAACATATTGGAAAACAAATTACACACAGCACTACATCTCTGCACAATCTTCCCAACAAAAAAAAATGTTCTGTTTAAGGCAGTGAAAATGGTTCGTAACTAGTATTTGCCTTCGCCTATTTATGGGCTGGGGTCAAAATTCTGGAAGGGTCAAAACTCTTTTTACAAAAGCGCGCGCTTTTGAACATTTTCCAACCCTGGTTTTATTTTTTACAGAATTTTGTTAGAAGAGATGTAGAAAACATGTAGTTTTTTTTTTTTTTTGATTTGTAATTTTTTTTATTTTTGTTTTTATAATTTCGGTTTCCTTAAACTTTAAACTTTAGATAAGATCTTAATTCTGATATATTTTTTTTTAATAAAATTTCCCATTTTTTAATATTTAATTTAATTTTTTTTTGTTTCTTCTATTTTTATTGTTTTTTTTTTATTTTATTTGTTCATATATTTTTTTTTTATTTGAAAGCAGCACTTAAAACCGCTCCCCATATTTATATGTAAGATGTACTAAAAATGCGTCCCGAAATTTCCAGTGGGTGTATTCAACTGACGAAAAGTGCAAAGTGCGGAGTTAATCTTGCTGCACATAAAGTCGTCCACTCTTACACGAAATCTAATTTTTGTGGTTTCCAATAGTTTTGTTGCGGCTTGTGATGACAAAACTAAAAAAATGTATTCAAGGCTGCAAGATTATTCTGATCTGGTAGTGTCTGAACCGCTTTGATTCAGCCTGTGGTATTTAATGAACGAGGACACTCATATGTAACGCTAGCTGAAGTCCGGTTACTCTCTTCTTTCAATTTTCTAAAGCTACGATTATATGTGCGATTTGACATGCTGACAATGTTGACATGCTGACGTCACAAAAAACCGTCCATTCGGTGGTTACTCGTGTGTTTTTCGTAAGAGTGTGCTGCGACAGCCCGCGTGACCAGACGCTTGGCAGGCGATCACACGTGACAAATTTAGAACAAATGTTTACGTCATAATGGCGTCGGCATGTCAAAACTTGACACGAAAAGTGTCATGTGCAGCTATTATAATACATCGCACATTCAACTGCAATATTATTCATCCTTCCGTAGTAGCTTACAACTAGGCCTCGAATGGCTTGCCACACATTACATAAGTTTATTTCTAAATGCCAGCCATACAGAGTAAAACATGTTGTTGACACTTTGCCTAACGTCACGATATGCCACGCCACACGTGTTTGTTCAGTTATAATCAATGTGATAATCATTGATTTTCCAGAAACATAAGCACAACAGTGAAATCAGTTGTAGAAAACATTTTGTGTAGACTTTGATAAAAGCATCTTTTTCACTTTTTCACTTTGTCAGAGACTCCCACTTGACAGCTCGCCAATTTTTATCATAACGACAGCAAGTATAGCGATAATGCCGATGAGTAGAGCTGCGTTGAGCATCACTTTACTCATCAGTTGCTAAGAATAAGCAACAAAATCTAAAAATAAACAAAAACTCACTTGCAAGGAGCGCCATTAGAACCACACCCCTGATTCACAAGTTATTGGCCTTGGATATGGCGAAGGCGGTATGGCTCAGCAACTCCGACCACGCTCTCTATCTACGCCGTCGTCGTCTATTGTTGTAACAAGAGCACAGTTTCTGTAGAAAGAGAAATATAACAAATAACGTCACTGAACATAACTCAGGCATGTACAAGGGAATCTCTGCCAGACAAAACGTCATTCAAATGCCACTCGCCATCGTCACATTATAATTGAGCGGAGCGCTTACTTATCAGCCGTAGTTGTGGTAGAGGCCAACACTTTTAGTTTCATTGCACATGACAACGACGCACATCAGCGGTCGGTATATCGCACATGCAAGTACATCTCTGTGTTCACTTTTACTATTCAAGCAAACAGTGCTAGCGAGTAGTGTACACAGTATACAATATACGCGATAGGTCTGCACTAGTGCTGGTAGTACCAATGACCCTCGACTGTTGCACAATCGCGTGCGCTAATAAGCAGCGCCGCGTCACTCCGCACGTACTTTCAAAGTTGCATTTGCAATCGAATTAACAGCTAAGCGCAAACACATGGTAAGGGGAGGACAGCAGCAATAGAAACGGCAGTAGTTGGCAACACTACTTGAAGTCTTGGGCGCCAATTAAATATATTGATTCGATTTTTTTCTTGACCCGTTGGGAGATGGTGTCCTCAAATTGACCTCTATTTCTAGAGTACAGACAGCTTTTGCTGTTTTGGGGGGCGCAACTGTTGCTGATAACTGGTGGTGGTGATTAAATAATAATATTTGCATATATCAATAACAGACAGTCGACGTATTCACACAAGTTATTTATACTTGGCAATTGAAGAATTATTTAATGGTTTTTCAGCAAATTCAATGCTGATATAGAAAAAAATGTATAGTTTATGGCAAACAACACTGGCTTGGGGAGGCGAAGCATTGGCGCGATTGTTGTTTACCAATATGTGACATAGGTGTGCGGAGTGTACAACGTGTACGACGGGCTTACTAAAGGGGAAAGGTGTTTTTTACGATGTAACTATCGCGCGTTCTATGTGTGTGCGTTCTATTTTATTTGCGGTTGCAACAAAAACAAGAAAACACCGGCATAGGGTGTTTTGTTTACAACGCGGGAAGTTGAAATTGCGAATGTGGAATGTTGTAACTGTGAGTGAGCGATTGTGACAGCAGACTCATTCGAATCGCATTGAGCAAAAACTGGTTAACACTTTGAGGTATAAGGTTGCCTAGCCCTTGCTTCTGTGTACTTACTATTCCACAGTATTGATCGGCATGGTATAGTCCGTTTAAAATGACTAAAGAAATAAGTACGTATATAAAGTTAAGAATAATTGAATGCCAAAAATACCTAGGGAAATATGTGCAATATATAAGAGATGTTGTTCTTATGCATTAAGAAATAGTAATGATTTTAGACTGCCTAATATGTTAAATTCTTTGATCTATAAAGGCTTTAAATTATTTAACGAGCTTCCGAGTGCCAGAAAGAACGAAACAAACTTGTTAAATTTCAAGAGAAAATGTATCGATTTCGCTAAGATTAAGTACCAAATGAATATCGTAAACGTGTAATGTTTGAATTGCAGTAGCTCAAAAGGAGCTAGTAATAAATACTACTACTACTACTACTATATAAATTTTAACTGACTTTTAAGTTTCCGTTGGACAAAACCCACTAAAAAACCAGTTTAATGGCGTCATTTTGTTTATACGCGATGAGATAAGACGGGTGTTTTATTTCAGCCTGAGTTCTTTTTTAAACCGTTTTAAATTATAAACGTGTAGCCTTGGAATTTTTACGAACCTATCATAATAGGTGAAGATGAAAACATGTAGCGGAACGATGTAGGAATATTTTTTATTTGAAACTCGTGATCTGTATTTACCATCATAGGAGTCAAGATATAATCCTTTACACACTTAACCATACGTCTTGGGGTCTGTCCATAACGAAACTGTTTTTTGTAGAGATGGCTGCTAGCCCTTTATTTTTATTTTTTGTATATAAATGCGATCGCTTTGACCGCGCCCTGTTCAGAGCTCAGTACTGAACGAGAAAATAAAAATAAAACCCATGTTTCTGCAGCGCTCCCCATTGACCATACATTGTTGCAATTTAAATTTTTGATCAAAAAAGGTCTTCATTCCCTTTTAAAACAATTATCCGTTTAAAAATGGAAGCTCTAGATCAACCCCAACGTAACAATTTTAAAAAAAAAAAAGTAAAAACATTACAGTTTCTGGAATGTTCTGTTTCCTTTCCGCCACGATGAATATTTCAATGGCCACAGCCTAACCGCTTAACTCAAGTTAGGACAAAATTAAGTTATAGTCAATATCGTGTTCACCATTTAAATCTACTTCCACTTAATTTTTTATGACCATAATCTTTTTTTTACAGAAGTTTTTCCAACGACAAAAATAAGATTAGAAACAAATATGCCTGATGATTTGAAACTTTAATCTGCTCTCTTGAAAAGTATAAAAAAAAAAAAACTTAGGCGGTTATGGCTTGTGGCCACAGATTTAAGTACATTATTTAACTTTAGTTCCGCTACAGTTCACGTCCGATTTTTGCATTAACAATAACCAACTGGCAAAAAATGGTTTGCATTGTTTTCCTAAATATTACCCGAAATAATAATCAAACCAAATACTACATGTTGGTTGTTATTAAAACTGCCGCAAACAAATGGTGATTAAATACGAGTTAATGCTCAAATTTAGCGGCGTTTTTTAAACTCGCTCCACACTTCCATGGCTTTGTGTTTAAAACTCCGCAGTATTTAGCAACTCACATAATGAGCAGACCAGATCATTATCATCAATAACAGCGCTGCCAACACAGTTAACTCAAATAACGTTTACATAATGTATCACCATTTAAAATTAGTTTTTCACATTTGTCAGATTGTATCTCAACCAACTTCTTCAGATTTAAAATTAATAACACTCGTACAACATAAAATTCGTGAACCAAATGTATCAACCACCCACTCTTGTCCATTCAAAAACTGAAAAGAAGCAAAACAAAATGGAAATGGTTCTTGAAAAAGAATAAAATAAACTGCACTACCGGGTCACATGTGTAGGTAGCTTAATCGCTCGTACATTTTGTGTACTAAAGTTCACTCTTGTGAATTATGTATTTTGAATTCAAATTGCGTGTGGGCCATTGGGGTCGGCCTGTAAAATATTTTGGTACATGTGAGCAGCTGTTAAAGCGAACAAATAAAGTAACCTCGCTTTTAAGTATAATTTGTTGTATTGGTTTCTGTGTTGCTGAATCAGCTGCCTTTTCAAGTTGCTCGTTGTAAAAAGTGTCCATCGGTATCTTGGGAGCGAAATTAAAGTTTTGAAGAATTTTTTTTATTTTGTACAATTTTGTATCAACGTTGTAAATTAAGTGGTAAAAGTCAAATTTCATAAAGCCTAGATCACAAATATTTTTGAACACTCTCCCACAATGCACTATTAACCGTCCAAGTTAGTGCCGTCGCGCCGCCAGGCGCTAACCACTCTTTTTGATCTCTACTCAGATCTCAAAGTCTGTCGCTTTTTCGTTTATCTCCCATGTCTTATTCTGCTCGAGCTACTTCACCCTTCACTTCGTGTGCTACATTCTCCCGTTCGTCGTTACTGACATGAGAGCAAATTTTTTTAAAATCTCGTTCCACACCGTATGGGTCTGTCAAAAAGTTGAATTACATACTTCAAATCCTTGACACCTGTCATTTTCAGACAGTGTCAATTGTCACAGCGCCTCCAATAAAACTGGATCTATCCAAATCAACATCGTCAAGACACAAAAACGATTAAAAAATTAATTTATGGAGTCCTTGTCGGCACTGGCTATAGGTCTGTTTTATTTAACACATATTTTAGCAACGCAAAGTAAAGTGGACAAATGCTGAATACATAACTGTCGCACTTCTTCTGAACTAGGCTAGCGTTAAAGTGTGCAAACATTTCTGCTAAAATGGCATATTTACATTTGAACAAAATGTTACCACGCAGTTGTAGCTTCGTGAACACATCTATAGGACAAAGGTGTCATATCACGAACTTTAAATGCCATCAGTCGTTCTTGGGAAGTTAGTATTATTTTGTGGTGTGAATTCATTCTACTTTAGTTTGCCTCGACATTAGAACATCTAACTGGCTATCAACAGTTTCTGAAATGTCAACACTGTTTTTGTTACACTCGCTCAAAAATCATAATATAGGGTCAAACCGTCTGAAGGTTGTGTAAAACCACAAACTTTTGTGACAGCATTTGAAAGCTTTGTCAGATGATACTTAACAATACAACATGTCACAAGGCCATATGACTCGAGTCATAATGACTGCGTCAAAAAAGCTCACTGTTTAACTTACGTGCATTTCTTTAACACAAAAACTTCACCTACATAATTAATGTAAAACGTCAGCGCAATATGCAGCTCTATCAGCTGTTCTTCTTTACTCGCCATTGATCTCGTCTGACTTTATCAGTCACGCTTCTCACAGAGAACGTGGGAACGCGCCTAAACCGGCATCTTCGGTCACACTAATCCAATTTTAGTGAGTGCTTCTTTTTGATTCTCTATTCCTTTCTTCATTTTTCTCGTAAACAAGTTAATTATTGTCAAATCAAGTTGTGCTGGTGGCTGCCAAATTGAATCAAATTCAGTTAACTAGTCTCGGTAGCATAGCAGTCTCATCGTAATCAGGGGAACAACAAATATACCGCAACGTATGTTGTTTTTATTGTGATAAAAATGAAAATATAAAAAAGGAAACAAAAAATCAATCGAAGGTTAGTCAAGTGTTAATCAAAATAAAAACTCCCTGCGATATGGTCTGTACTATTTATACATTTTCTTTTAAATTTTTCTTTCTTTGGACGGGCTTCCAAATGAAAAAAAATTACACAAACCTCTCTTAACAATCGATTTGTTGTTATTTTTTGTGTCGTTGGTAGTACGTGTCGCAGGTGAAGGGTCAAATATTTGCCTTTCTGTCATTTGTCATAAAAAAAAAGTCAAATTACCACAACGGTGACCAGCCGTGAAAGTCCAACTTTAGATTGGCAGTTGATTGTGCTTTCCTTTCAGATTAAGTGTGATTACGGTGGTAAAGAAATCAGGCTTCTGCAAGCGATTGCAGTAATGACCGTGATAAAAAAGTTAATGGATTGGATTCACATTTCCTTACATGATAGGAAAGGACACGTGGAATAGTTTATTAAGAACGAATTAATTATTTAGCCGTTTACTCATTTTGTCAACTTCGATATATTGGTAGGTAATTCTGTAACCTTTGGGACCAATTTATATAATGAAGGTGAAAAATAAACAAGAAAATTATTCAACAAATAATGTTCGGAGGACATGGCGGGCTAGAAAAATATGCAATACTACCAAGTGATATTGGATTGCATTCACCCTGCTAGTCTTTAAGTGAATAATTTTACCGAAGACAGTCCCAAACCCCAAACAAACCCTTATACCAAGTGGTGTTAATATTAAACGTTTGGCTGTAACCGACTTTGAAAGAGGTATACCGATGTTGTAAGAAACGGGTTATTGCGACAGTAGACAATTTGGGACCACTGCGCGAGAACTGCAGACGAATACCTGGACCGCGACTGAATATTTGATAGTAGATTAATTGAAATTTCCCATTGAGGCCAGCTTCCCTGGACGGATAGATCCCCAACATTAATTCTTAATTCATTTTTTTTTACAGTCAATCGGTTGTTCTTTTTTTTTTTCAAATAATTTTTTTTTGAAATTGAAAATGAATCATGCTTATTTTGAGATTCGTTTTCTTTCGAAAGTGTGTCGAATTTGAACAATCTGTATGTTGACATTCGAACAGAATAGAAAGTTCATTCTGTCAATCGAAAGTTCATTTTTCATTCGAATGTGGAGTTTATTTTGACTTTCTAATCGTGATAATTGTTGTTTTTCCACATTTTCCTAAGGGATTTTTTTCGGAAATGGATTTGAGACATCCATTATTATCCTCCTGTGTGGAATTTTCTCTTTTTCCATCTATAAACAAAACAATCGCCATGTCTTTTGTTATTTGTCACCGATTGTATACAGAAAAACAACTGTATCAAGAAAATTTTGTTTTGATTTGAACAGTAACCATATTTGAAAGGTAGTGTGAACAGAATTGAGTTAAATAAACAGCAAAAATTCGAAGTTTAATATAACATATACCTACCTTCTTTTTTGCATTTTTTACTTGAACAATATGGGTTCGCAATTTAATAACGAAATTAGAACCTATTTTAGATAGGCTCATATTTAAATTTCAGACTTTAGAGTGTCAAAATATTACTAATAACACATTTTAATATTCTTACACCTAGTCCCATTTGAGATAAGATTGCTACTTTACATTTTTGTAGATCTTAGCATATATTTCTCATAAGTAGTTAGTATTTGAAATATCTATATAGTTTTAATAAAACAATGAAAAAAGAGGCTCTATAAAAAAACAAAAGTATGTTCACTCTACATAAAATAAAAATGTGAAACAGCTGATTTCGAAAGCTAAATTCATTTGAATTCATTTAATGACACTCTCGATAGTGAATATTATTCGCTCGAATCTCAAAATACACAAAGTTCATTCCAACGAATAGAGACATTCGTTAGAATTGACTATTCGTTCGAATCTCAAAATAAGCATGAATAAAGAAAAACGTAGTTCTTAATTAACAGCCCGATTCTGGCAAACCTCACTGATACCTCGCTAGTCACAAAACCCCCACAAGGAGAGGTGAAATTGATTTTGTGAGGTTTTCGTATTCTGGCAGCACACTCACAACTTGCGAGGCTCACAAAAACAAAAAAACAAAATTGTGATCTCATATCGAGCAAGTCACAAAATAGAAAACCAGTCAAGCGCTCACAAATGGCAAAATTTGTATTTGTTTTCATTGTTTCCCTCTTTCCAAGCATTTAAAGACCGCTACGCCTTTTACGCTATATTTATTAATTGTTCGGGGAAAATTGATATTTGTATGAAAAAAAACTGAGGAATGTGGAAATTTTTATTTGTGACAAATATCGTTAATATTTCATTTTCTTCGTTTCTAAAACATTTCAGTGTCAATATTTTGCATATTTTCTTAATAAATTTGCGTTTATTCAATTAATGGTGTAGATATAATATTTCCTTCCCTGACCCCACAAAATTTGAAGTGATAGTAATTGTGAGGTTTGTTGTGAGCATTATCGGAGAATACGAAAAATGTTATCGAATCACAACAAACCTCACAAGAGCTTGTGACTTGTGAGGCCTCACAACGGCAGAATCGGGCGGTAAATTTCGACCTGATTATTCTTCTTAACTGCTTAGGCTTTCTTTTTGCATACAGCACAGCTTTAACACAAATGTAGCTTGTCAACTGGTTTTTTAACGAGCTCGTCGACTTTTTGCGTTCGCTGGAACATAGCATTAAAAACAAAATGCGTGATTTTAAAATAAAAACGAGCAGCGAGACAGCAAAGTCACTCGTACGCACTCGCGCACTTTCTAGACAGTTTTGTCACCATAAAGTCAGCCGTCAAACCGAAAATAATATAATAAAAAGTCTTAAGTATCATAATGCAAAGTTGGTTAGCATTGGTTGCGTTTTTGAGCACAGCTTGTATTATTGAATGTTTTACGAACGCATTTTTAACGCAGATGACAGACAAAAATTAATTTCTTTTCTTGTGAATTGTGATCAATTTATTCTTCGTAATGCTTCCTTGTTTATGACACAACTATTTGTCAATTGGTCTTTTAACGAGCTTGTCGACTTTTTGCGTTCGAGTGAACATAGCATTAAAAACAAAATGTGTGATTTTTAAATAAAAACGAATACAAAAACGAGCAGCGTGACAGTAAAGACACTCGTATACGCACTCGCGCACTTTCTAGACAGTTTTGTCACCATAAAGTCAGCTGTCTAACCGAAAATAAAATATAAAGAGTCTTTGGCATTGCCATGTTAGTCAGAGAGGTCACCGAAGCGGCCCTTGCTTAAAAACACAATCGTTTATTATTTACTGATTATGAACTAATTGAAACTACTGCGTGCTAAAGAATGATAATCGCGTTAAGTATCTTGTTCTGGCTATCTACCACCACAAACGTAGCGAGCTTTACGAGCAGATAAAAACTACTCACACAGGTTAGTCCCCTGGCTTTTTGTGGATTTTGTAAATAAATATATTCATTAATGTCGATTCGTCGCAAGCCGTGCACTCGTATTTACGTAAGCTATATGTAGCATGGGGAATAAATTATATTTCGCTCTCCCTCATATCGAGTAATTGTTTTCTATTGTTTACGTCTAGTGTGTATAGTTAAATGTTGGTTGGTATTATTCTTTTGGTGCGATCGCGAGCTACGAATTTTTCCTCTGTTATGGTGTTTCTCGGAATGTACTTTATCACCATGCTTATATTTATTTCGTTATAGATTTTCTAGTAAACAAAAACAGAAACAAATTTCGGTGAATTCGTTTCAAACCAAAACAACCATTGGTTGTGGTGTTCTCTTTAGTTTTACTCATCGCATTACGCTGTAGTCTGTACGTAGCTCTTAATATTCCCTTTTTTTCCACTTTTTGTTACTTTTTACTTTGTTTTCGCTATTTTTAAACGTGTGATCTTTTTTCGTAAATAATATTGCGTTCTCAGTTATTATTCGGTTTTATCGCTCTGCTGAGAACCGATCGAAACAGAATTTTGATTCTGGAGTGCAGTGCAAATTTCTTTGACGAACATTTACATTTTTTTTTCGCTTGTTTGATGAAATTGTATAATTAAACAAAGAAGAGCAAGTAGTTTTCAAATGACTTTTATTTTTATTTAAAGTTTTTTTGTGTGATCTGAAACAAGTTTTTTGTTTTTGTGAGAAACGGACCTTGAAGCATGTGGTTTATATATAGTATATATATTTTTTAGATGTCAAGTGTGGGGATCAATGAACGGATGAAATGAAATATGTTGTGTAAGCATTCTAATGTGTTGTCATTTTACATGTCTGTGAAGTATATTTTTAAATACTCATTTCACTAACTATCTATGCCCATGTGAAAAGAATTTCTTGGTGAATTTATCTGGATTCTTGAGCGTTTGATGATGCTATCTCTATTATCGTTTCTTTTAATAGTATTTTATCGGAATATGGTTTTTAGTTAATGAAACACGCTTTCGGTCACACACATGCATCTGAATCGAAAATATTCAACGAAAGTTATATGCCTTAATGTTGAAACGTCAATCTGTAGCATTTTGTTTATGCATTATCTAACACTTAATATTTGAAAATCCCACGAAATGCGCACCGCAGATGGTTGGCGATTATCAATAAGTGAGATAAAAGTGATTGACCGTTTTTGTATTGTTTAAAAAAAAAATAGTTGAGCTTAACTATAAAAGTTTGCCGAAGTCGTTTCTGACATCACATTATGGCCTACAACGTGCCCTAAGGATTGAGGAAATATGTCGAAAAAGCTACCAATATCACCACTATAGAGTATAGAATCAAGTCGTTGCTAAATTTAATTTGGACAAATTGTGGGCTTGTGGTTAGTGTGGTGTTTTACATTACGTATTAAGTTTTTCTTCACCGCGCCATCTCTCGAAAAAGTCTGACAAGCGTCCTATAAGTAAAACTGTCCTAAGGCATGAAATGTGGGACCCTTCCATTAATCCCAAATATAAAAAAAAAGACTCACACAAATCCAATGGTTGTCAGCTTAATGAAAAGTATAGAGCGTACCATGTTTTGGAAAAAAAAATCTTCAGATAAATATGTAGTAAGATGAACGTTTTTGCCAAAAATTTCGATGCTCAAGTTGTTTAATTGTGATCATAAAAAGTCAAGGGAACGCAACTCAGTTTCCCGTGGCTGTAAACAACCTATGTGTGTACAGATACTTTGAAGTTGAGGTTTTTTTGTTTGATAATCACTAGCATCCTCTGTATTGAAATGAAACTACAAATATATTTCCAGATAAAAAGGTATTGTGTCAGAAAAAAATTAAGATTAACGGTGAAAATTTTAAAGTGACCACCATTATTTTTAAGAGTTTTTCTCATTTATAAAATTTATAGACAACTTCAGTCACCTTTTATGACAAATGGCATTTAGGATACAATAAATTAATGTGTCTGACCACTCAACAGCTACAGGGCTACCTATAACCGCAATATATTTATAGGTAGAGAAAAGAGGTAGTGAAGCATGTCCGCTTTCTCTTTGCAACCACTGCAGCTTGTTTCGATGACGAGCTTATGTATCCGTATCCAAAAAGTAAGCTGCGCCATTTTTAGAAATTTCATCATTCAAGAGGGCAGTGAGAAAGCAGGTCTTGCGTTATTGGCCTAAACCCCTTGATCTTATTGTTTAGAATTCTGCCACAAACAGCGCCCTTTGATTAAGACAGACTAGAAGCCGGAAATACGGCCTTGACGAATAATACGAAGATTCTAAACAAATACGCGGGAATCGCAACTGCCCGCCCAGACTTCGGAAGACCATATCTGTCACTTACTTCCCCAATAGGAAGGCTAGAAGACCGACCACTACCCACGAATCCATACAGATCGATCGAAGATGGTCGTCGGAATTGGAGCTAAATTCTATACTCTTAAGGTAGTAGGAATATTACCTCAAGCAGATATTGCTTTTTTCGGACAGCTACGAGGCAATAAAAGCTATCTCTGCCTTTGAGATTAAATCTAAGCTTTTAAGTCGCTGTTGCGAAGAGCTACGGGTTCTTGGCCCACAGCCAAATGTAATAATCTGCTGGGTCCCCGGACAGAAAGGAGTGTCCGGTAATAGAAAAGCTGCTGAGCTGGCAAGAAAGGATTCTTCTCTTGAATTAAACCAGGCACCACAGAATTGACTCCATCCCGTAACCTCAGATAGGCAATTGAGAATAAAATACTGGCAGCGAAAGACGATTCTAAATTCCTATGTTATAACCAGAAATATTTTGCCAATCTATGACAAACAGAAGAGAAATAGAATCATACAAACGAGCAAACAATCCTCTCTTGAAGGTTTTATCACAGGACATAACATGCAGAAATACCGCAGCAAAAAATGAGAATCAACACTGATGACCTGTGCAGAGGATGCGGTAAGGAAAATATGCATGAAGACACTCTATGACTTGAAATGCACTTTTTCGAAGACTTAGAAGATATTTCTAACAGGTCTGTAAAAGACTTGCACAAGTTTGTAGCAGCCCGGTTTCATTGGTTTCCATAGTGTGGTGATCATAAAACCCCCAGGGCATCACAATGGATTTATATTGATCTACTAGTGGCGGGTACAGGTTCCTCCTTTGGCCTAATTAAAACGAGCCCAACCGACTGAAATTGTAATTAAAAAAACACGCGTATTAAAGTCCACGTATTTTGGTCAAGAACTGTCGCAAATACCACTGTTGTGAGCCAGGGTCGAGACAGAAGTGCAGCTTAGGTGCAGGTGGAGAAGGTGCCGCATGCTCGCGGTTGCTCGGCTAAATCTCATCGGACGTGGGGTTCTTGCCCACTCACCATATGCCGCCTGCTCAACAAACATTCATCCATGTTTATTGAAAAAAAACAAAAGAAAAAGTGAGGAATCTACTTTATGCTTACCTCGGGTGTACTTAAAGGATCTATAGTAATGAAAGAAAGAAAGAGGAAAAACAGTGACATCTTCTAAACGCAGGCTTCCCAATCGGTACTACATCTACGACAAATTTCACACCATCAACAACTTGAATCGATCTGTATCTGTGTTGACGAACATTTTCCATCTAACCGCAAATCTGTGTAATAAATTCCACATTATTGCCATTTCTTATGTTGGCTGACTTAAATTTCAAACCCCGTTTATGAGTCATCGTTCTCTTGTTTGTCATTATGTTTTTGTTCCGTGTGCTGTAATATCTGATATTCCACTGTCCAAGCCCAGATGTGCGTCTTCGTTAAGTACCTACCGTTATGTCGCTGTCATTTTTCCTTTAGTATTTCCCTGTTAAAGTGGTTGATGAGAATTAATCAAAAACCTATTAGTCCCTACTAAAATAAACAAATTCTTATACTCGTATACTTACTGTCATATGTTCTTTTTTTTCTTGTTGCAGATACGGCTGCTATGGATCCAATTTTTTACTCACCAAGCAATGGAATTCCATCGGAAAGTAAGCTGGCAACATACATGGTAAGAAGGAAATATCCCATCCTATTCTAACTACTAACACAACTTTTAATGCACAAAAACACATTTTTACCATAAAAACATAACACTACTGCTCTCATCGGCCTCTTTACCTCATCTTCTATACTATACTTGACTTATACTATGTTAATAATCGGCTTAACGTGTTTATTTTTGTGTCATAACTAAATGTTTTTTTTTTCGAATTCCCACCAAGTGTCATTCATAATTCACTGTAAATCTACTACATTATGTACATACTCATCTGCTACAGTAAATTTTCATGAAAACGGTGGTTACGATGGGCGCATGCATAACACAAACAAATTAGAGAAAAGTATTGCAAATTCAAAACAACCTCATAATGTTCAGTTACATTTTTTTGTTAAGGAGTTGTTTTCGTGGAAAAGCTTTCTTGTTTTTCTGCGGGTGTGTGCTGACGAAAAGAGAAAACTAAAAATTAAAGCGGCGATCCCATCCGACCTTCACTAATATACGTATGCATTTTTATATGGAATCGAATAGTTGGTGTTATCTGCAATTTGTAAACAATTTGGCATAGAAATACCTTTCCTTTAAGGAACATGTGTTGCATAGGAAGTATTTAGTTTATTCTTATACAACGTCTTTAAATGTATATACTCACTAGCGGTACACACGTCAAAATATTAATTTCTGGTCAAATTGTGGCTTGTGAATTAACCGTCTAATTAATCGCACAGAATATGCCAATTAGAGCTAAAGTTCTTCTAAAGGTGAAACCATCTTATTATTTTGCATATAAAAATAGATTTTGCAGCTGATTAACAATATTTTCAGCTGATTGACAATTCAATGGAATGAAAACAACAAAACAAAGCTGTTCCACATAAATGTTTAATTGTGTTCTATATTCTAAGAACTAAGCCAGCTGTCATTTCCGACACACACATCAGAAGAACGCTTTCGTATATGATTCAAACTTTTCTTCCAACAATATTTAAGTGTTTCGTATCGTAGACAGAGTTAAGAGTATCGTATATTGAACAACGTTGTTAAACAGGATTTTTAGGGTGATCCTGTCAATTTGTTCTCGCTTTTTTCATTAACAGACGTTTTTATGTGATGCATTGTTTTTAGGAAGCTTTAAATTGGTGAAGTCGTTCAAATGATGAAAATTTATTATCAAAATGAGTGTTCGTGTGCCCATTTTACGGCCCCTCAAAGTCGACTCTCCAGCGTTTGGTAGCCAAATTCGAAACAATCGATTCGGTCAACAATCAGCCAACACCCAAGCGTCAATGAAACGGCTGATCGGCCAATAACATTCCCGCGGTCTGTGAAAGTGTACAGGAGGCAGTCAATTTGTCGCCATGCAAAAGAGGTCAGCCTTTCACAGATATCAACTTGGGGAATTTTTAGTCGGGGTATGGGCCTACACCCGCACAAGATCCTACAGACCTATTAGCTCAATGTAAATATAGACAACGCCGTTTGTTCGCTGACTGGGCTCGAAGCTTTTGGAAGAGGACCCTAATTTTAGCTGAAAAATCATCTTTAGGCGGCGCATTTTTGGATGAATAACACAATTTGTCACGTGGGCAACCAACCCATACGAGGTTCACCACAAAAAGTTACTATTTGGTGCGAAATTTGGTCCGGCGGCGTCATTGGTCGTAATTTTCTGAAAACGCGTTGGTGAGGCCTTATCAACGGCGAGCACTAAAGAACTATGCTAGCCGATTTATTTTGGCTCATCGCTCAAATTCGGCCGGATCTATGGGGCAGAGTCATTCAATACTCAAACACCAATACAGAGAATAGTTGATTCCACGAATCTGTTGCACCTCAGCATTAGGTGCAGTTAGTCGAGAGTTTATAGTGAAATCTCATGAGTCAGTGCAATAGTGTCGTAAAATATGACCAGGTGTTGAAAGAAGGAGGCAAATTACTGCTTTATACTAAGTAGATTGTTTTAAGATTAATTACCTTTTTCCGAAAATGCCGCTGAAATTTAAGATTTTTCTGAAAAAAAAAAGTCGAAACTCGATTAACCGGAATGGCTGGGACCGAGCCCATAACGGATAATCGAAAATCCCGGTCAATAGATTTTTCTCTACATTTATAAAAAAAAACTCTAAATTTGATGACACTTTATTTCTTCTTTACCTTATAAAAACAAAAACAAATATTAAATTCATCAATAAACGCAACAATAAATTCGAAATTTTTTAAAATTCAAGGATACAAAATGGAAATGTTTTTGTTTCTTTTACCGATAATAGAGTATATGCCGGTTAGTAGAGTTACTAATGGGAAATTAATTGAAAATAAATTTGCATAAAAAATTCCGGTTAAAAGAATCCCGGTTCTTGACTGTATATGTAAAACTAATATGCAAAATGCGTGTTTCCCTCTACAACTGTCAACCAATTTAATGCAGATAACTACGGTACCTAGGTGATAGGCAACAAACGTACAAAAACATTGAATATAAAATTATGAAACCGATTGAGCTTAAATTTCGCAAGAATTCTTAGATATTTACCCTGTAAAGTTTGGTCCAAATTAGACCAAGGGGTGTGGCACTTTCCATGCAAAAAGTCTTTCAAAAACGCTATTTATCGAAACTTATTCGAGCTAATGTTGTAAAATTTAGAATTACACACTTTGAAAAAAAAAAAAAAAAATAGTCGGTGTTGGAAAACGGGGAGTGTCACTTCCTACACAACAAAATTATTTAAAATTTTTAAAATTCGCGACAGCTTTAGCCTTGAAATTAGGTAAATGAACGTATATTGCCTGCTGGCAGCATTCTACTCAAAGTGGCAGTTAAGGAAAAGCGGCGTTACACATCCCATAAAATCATTTCCTTCATTTTTTCTCGGAGCTAAAGATTCAAAATTAAGATTATTAATGCGGGATTTAATACGAAAGTTAATGCACTTGCAAAGTTGGGCGAGTACGTCTAAACCTGTCCCTTCATTGTTTTTATGAGTATTAATTAAAGGGAATAAACTCATCTCAGTAAGAAGGGTTTATAATTGGCTTAAATGTGACGTAGTACAGAAACCGTCTTATTATGCAACATTTAATTGAAGCCGTTATCCGCACAAGTCCGGAACACACTGAACACAGTGACTGAAATCGATTACGCAGATGGAAAGTAATAATGACGAAGTTTGTACTTAACAATGTTACATTAGTTGGGAATTGCTTATAAAAAAACACGGTAAGATGTTGCTTGATGAGTTTTTCATCTTGCCGTAATGGTGCTAATAGAAATAAATACGAGAGCAAAAGAAAATAGTACAAACTCACAGTTTCCCCCTTTTGAGTTTGTGATACTCTCGTGGCATGTGTCATAGATCTCAGTGGCATCATCAATTTTATTCAATTCATCACCCAAAGTTATGAATTCAGTGAATGGTAAATTAATTTAGAAACTGCCTCTGAGCTGAAATGTCCAGACATATGCTTGGAACAGATTCGACGAATATTTATCAGTTTACATCTATCAGCCATTCGAAATGTAACTCGTATTTAGCTGTAAATTTATTCATAATAAATAAAACATTTCGATCGGTCACGAATTCGAGTCTTTGATGCAATTCCATCTGGAACATGAGGCATGATTACAGCGACGGCGGCTATACCTATACTCTCCTACCACTTCACCTCCCACGCTGTGAATACATAGACACCTACATTGGGTAAACGAATTCAACACAGTGTTCAGATCTGAAGTCTGGGGTGAATGCAAATGGATTCATTTCCATTTGAACACAAAAAGAAAGAACAACGTACTGACACATTCATCCGGAAAGCGGGACAGCTAAAATATTCAAATTGTGTTATTTAAAAATTGTCACGAGTTTTACTTATGGTTAATGCAGCTTTACACAAATATTGAGCACAGTGAATGACAACAATCATCCTTTCGATGCTTCACTGTCACTGGAAGAGGCGTACATATTGTTTTCAATTGGAAAATGTACAAGAACATGAATCTTACAATATGTATCGTTTAACTACCGCATTAAAACTGTTGCATTTTAATACAAAAATAACAGTCTATAACATTATATGTGTATCGTTATTTAAATATTGATTATGGTCGCCCTAATCGGCCAGCCGAGCAACAAATTTTAAACCAAAGGATAGTAATCGATAGCACAAAATCTTTACGTTCTCTTCAAAAATGACAGGAAAAGGGAAACAGATGTACCCAACCCATGCTTCCAATTTTCTCTCAAATTTCGCGTTTTCGAATCAAATTGCCTTTTATTGCTTGCGTCAACGAAGTACGTAACAAAAACCTAATATATATATTATATTATACCGAAAATGATATAAGAATAAAGGGCTTTACAAAATAACGAGTAATTAGTGATTCCTCTCTTGGTCTTAGCATAGCTAAAACTACGAGTATTTCTGGACTTATCAATCATCAACTAATTGACAAACTCAACACATGTCTGAGCGTTCTATACAATTTATAAGTTTCCACTGATATCTTAGTAAATGGCGACCAGATACTTTTTTCCATTCGTTATTGTTTCAGCAGCTGCTACCAATGACATCCAGCTTTCAAAATACTCAGTTCGGTTTGCTATTTCATCATGCATTGTTTCACGCTTGCCGTAGGTGCTAAATTATTATATATTTTTTTTAAACTCCATCTCAGCTGTAAATACGCAACGTGAATTTCGTCGTGAGGTCGGTCGTCATCATGGCTTCAGTGTGCAGGCAACTCGTCGCACAGTGGAAAGGTTTGAGCTGTCATTTAAATGATTCCACACAACATAATGGCATGGATGTATAGCTTCAAAATAAAGCCAGAATATGGAGTAGAATTTACATGTTCCCAGGTCTGAATTTGTCCTTTTTTCGGAAAAGGAGACGTTGTCAAAAATTATCCGACGATAATTATTTAGCGCAATTGAGACGGCCAAAGTATTTTTTTTTTATTATATTTATTATACATATATATTTTTGTTTATACCTGCCTTTGGTGTTTGTTTGCTGCGTTAAAATATATAGTTTGAAGGTCGTGAAGTAGTACATAATAATATAAAACAACGCTTGATCATGATTTTATCTTTACCGACGTCAACGTAGCATGCTGCCACTGCATCACACAAACCTTCATTTTAAAAAAGACAGATTAGATAGATAGAGTACATTAAGCGGTACTCTATGCACTCTAAAACTTGATTACCCAGCTCCCAGTTCATTGCTTTAATGTGTAGTTTCAGTGATTTCGAAAAACAGTATGTTGTATATAGTCTGACATTAAAAGCTTTTGCAAGCAGCAGCATCCAATTGCTATTACATATAAAAATCGCAGCACAAAAACAACTGCAAATCACGCGCCAAAACGCCAAGAAAGTATGTATTAATAAACGCACGTGATAAGAAAAATTAAATTAACACATCTCCTTGAACAAATCATGGAATAATAAATTTAACCTTATCAACCAAATCGATGTATCATAAAATGAAAAGATACAAACAAAAACACACTCAAAAAATCTAGTCCTCGTTCCAGTTAAGCGCGCTACTCTCTTGCACTTTTGTTGTAATAACAGTGAAATGTGATCAACTTAAACGTATAACTGGGTCATTGCTTAGTGGCCAGAACGAAGATAGCTCTGCATTGCCAAATAAATTTGCTACAATATTCAATTTAAATGAAATTCAGCTGAGTCACCGTCATTGGGAAACGTAAAGGGGTAAAACGAAACAATTTCCTCAAATATTGGTCAAACATACCTGCAAGCATGTGACACTTCCTCCACGACGACGGCGACATACTCGTATCAAACCATCATCTGGTTTGACAGAAAACAGAATCGTATACCAGCAGCATACGGCGTGCGCTAATGGTGACGATCTATGTGATTTAGTTTGATTGATTTGCCGTGGAAATTAAGTGGGTTGCCGAAAATCGAGTGAATAATAAACAAAAAGAGTGCGCGATGACGATGGTGTTTTCCATTTCGATTTCCTCGAAGAATGATGATGGGCTGTCATCTATTTCGTGCGAATGATTTATCCGTTTCTCTAACACAGTGAGTCAGTTTGAAATTTGAAAACCGTGATCGTGAAAACGACTCGTTTTTTACGATATTATAATATACGTTATGTTGGCTGGAGTCGATCTAGCTTTTTTTTACGGAGCGCATGCGATTCTAAATACATACAATGAAAACAATTAAAAGGTTGTGTCTATGACGGTTGTTTATCAGTGATCGGTGTTCCAGTTGTCGATACATAGTAAGAATTTATAGTTGTTTGCTGAACCAGAGATAACTAACTGTAGGAAGTTGTTACAATTTCAATCTCGTGCGCAAGGTTGGTTCTAATCAGTATGCATATATACTATTAGCAATTTAGCATGATCAGTTGATAGGGTAGGCAAGATAAAGATAATAGTGTCTGTGATTATAAATCGCTGGTGAGTGCAAACATTACAATTAGACTTAGATCTGTTACAGTGTAATTCGTTAAACAGCAGACTTGCAAGAGTGGGGGAAGACTCTCTCTGCGTGTGTCAAAATTTATTTAAAAGTACTGGAACGTTGTACCTTTCTTTAGTTATTAAATGTTTGGTTGTTAACGTTGCAACACGAAAACGGCAGCTCATTTGACAGATTTGTGGAAATGGAACATGACAGTGACATTGTGACCTTCTTTAGCCTACCGATTTTAAGAGTGAGGTATCATAACATTCGTATTCTAAAGTCATAGACTAAAAATAAATATATTTTTTTTTATCACAGTATAATTTGTCCCCCTGAGTACTTGTCTAAATTGGTTTCAAATAGCTCAAGTGCTATCGAACACATTTTCTGGCGCATTAAGTTGTTGGAAATAAACTAAGCCCAGAACACATGTTTATTAATTTATTTGAATGTGACTTCGTAGGCCCGCTCCCTCACTTGTTGGTGCAAATGGTAAATTTAAGAATTCCCAAGGCTCCACTGAATCGAAAAACCTCTATCGCCGTTTTGTAGTATTTACGTTATTGGAGCTTTGATATTTTGACTGCAAACCTGTAGCGCTATAGCACGTGCATAAATGATGCTCGGTTTGAAATTTCTCGGACTCCGGCTCGTCCGTTTTTGAACTATCCTCTTTAAACAAGTCAGATATTTGCGAGTTTGTATATAACAAACATAATAACTTCTTTTATAAAAAATGTACATAAGCCTTTGTTGTAACTAACCCATCTTTCTTCCCGACTTCTTGGAACTTTCCCAAATCTCCAGTTAACACCTATACTCAATCATATACTACACACCGAACTTAACAAAGCATATCTAAATCCTTAAAAATAATACTTAATTCTTTAGAACCGACAAAATGTTGGAACGCCAACTTATGGTCTTTCTTCGGGGTTTTCTCTAATTAACTTGGACTCACCTATATCAATTAAAAAGGCTCAGGTAAATTTGTAGTGTTGTCAGTAGCTTGTACTATTAATCTAGTTGTGTGTTGTTATTGTTGATTTTCATTTCGTTTTGTTATTTTTAGTTGATTTCTTTTATCTATTCCTCTCATTTGTGTTCGGGTTTGATTTTGTTTTTGGTTAAATAAAGAAGGAAAATCAAATTTCTATAAAAATTTGGTGGTTTTTTTACGTTTGCCAATTAGTTTTTTAACTCGCTCTTAGTTTTTCTATTAAAACGTTCGACTTGTAGGTTACACCGCATTCACCCGAATTCATTCCGTCGCGAATTAATTCGTCGCCAAATTTTTACTCACCATATCAGCCGATGTTAAGCAATGGTGGTGGTAATTGTGGCCAAAATCAGGCACCCTTAGCGCCCGTTTCGGTGAAATCAAATGCCACTTCAACTATTTTGGGATTACAAAAAGCCGCCGTAGCTGCTGCTGTACAAAAACTGCAACAGCCACAACAGCAACATCACCAACAACAGCACCAGCAAACACAACATCATCACCATCAACACCAGCAGCAGCAAATTCATAAACAGCAGCCGCAATCGCATTCAGCAGTAACAAATCTGGTTACAATAGCCAAGAATCCAATATCTGCCACAAAAGCGCCGACCGCAACACAAACATTTGCGATGACGACCCCGTTAAAGCAGCGTAATTCGCCCTCAAGCGTTGGTGAGAAATCGCCGCCGCGGATAACACCGCATGGGTCACCCATTCCGACAACGCTTTCCGCCAATGTGCATCAGGTTAGTTAGTCAAAATCATTGCTGTTCTCTGTGGAATTTTTACTAATATATAAATTTTTTTTTTAATTTGCAGGAAAACGTTGGCGGTACGATCTACTTTTATCCGACTGCCAATCACACTTCCAGCCAGAACAGTAGTTCAGTAAGTAGTGACACTGTCGTGGCGCACGCACCAAGCGCTGTGCCAGGCGGAACAAACATAAATTCAAGTCCCGCCATGATGTATACGGGTCACGTGTATCCGGGGCCATCGTCCAATGTCATCAGTATGCAGCCCAAAACACAACTAGAGACGGCATTCTTCATGCCCGACGAGATGCGTGCCGAAATTCTTGCCCGCAATGAAATCTCTAATCTATTGATAGATACAAGTGATGCGACTAATTCGAGTCTACCGCTCGATGTGGACAACTACCACTCCTTATACCCGCTCGAGTCGCAACCAATGCATCCGAAGATGACAATGCCTACTTCCACGTACAAGGCGACACACAGTACGACCGGCATCAGGTACACCCTAAGAAGACTACATGGTGAGTTGGTTCAAAACATTTGATTTGTTGTTCTCCAAAACTTCATTTGTTTTCTATTTCGTTTCTATTCTACTCTCCACACTCACTCTCACTGATCTCTGTCATACATAAATATAACTGTCCGCTACTCTTTTGAAATCCTCTCTTTTTTTCCAACTCCCATTGTTGTTTTCTCTCTCTTTTTTTTTTTATGAAGTCACTCTTCTATTTGGGTTTGAAAAATTGGCCTGGTTCACAGAATTAAGGGCTTTTTTGTCATTTGATACCTTCTTAATCTAGGTTTTCGTCTGCAATCGACAAAATGTATGGCCGTCGTCGAGATGTGGAAGAAGCTTCAGCATTCGAACGTTGTCCAACTGCGAGAGGTTTTCACAACAAAGGCATTTGGTGATAATTGTAAGAACAATAGAAATGCATATCGATTTAACTCAATCCGAAGTGCAGTGCATAATACGTTATCTTTCTACAGCATTAGTGTTGGTATACGATTATCATCCCAACTCACAGACTCTTCTATCGAAGTACTTCACATCGGCAGCCGAAAGCAATGGCTACTCAGATCCATTCCCCGGTGAAGCGAGACCTTTCAGGTAAAATTTATGATCGATTGCATAATTAGATGCACTTAACTGATAAATTGTCTTGCATTCGTGTGTGCACCGACACCATAAAAACTTTCGCAGTCATAAAAGCAATCTACAAAGAACAAGCAATGGACCACTGCTGCCGGAGGCGACGATATGGGCAATCATAATGCAATTAACAGCTGGCTTACGTGCAATACATCAGGCAGGGCTTGCTTGCAGGTAGGTTACTATTACAATGTTATGATGTGTGCATAATTGAGAAATGACTGTGTTTTTGTTCCTTAGGGTATTGGACCCAACGAAAATCATAGTGACTGGTAAAAGGGTGCGTTTTAGCTTTCCTGGAATCACTGATATCGCAACATTCGATCCGAATGCAAATAATCCTTTGGCAGTTGCTAACATGCATCAACAGGTAATCTAAGCAATGGGCTTACCAAATTTAAATATGGGATTGTATACATGGGCTAGAATAGGTCCCTTCTGTAGTCAAAATGTGCTGATCACTCGCATGCTCCCAAATAAGTATCCCATCCCACGTCAATGTCTTAATGTTTTTGTTATAACTGCAGGAACATTGTTTGTACTTCTGCAATAACTGATACATGTTATACAGCACTTTTATTTGGTATCCCTCAAGACGTCAATTAACCAAAGGCTGTTCCTGGTGTAATAGTTCTCTTTAAATGAATCGGTGCTCTGATAAGCAGCAACGACCACACAATAATTTTTCGCATCTTCTTTCCATTTTGATTGTTGTCCAATATTATTCTACCGTGTTTACGTTTAGGTTGCAGTGTCATCAGTATATGCGATTGAGAGTGCGAAAATAGTTATTTTCAATGCGCGATTCTAGTTTCATATAATTCTGCGGGTGTTTAGCCTCCCTGCGTCTATAATAACGTACAATAACACAAACTGTAGCCCCTGTGCTTTGCTACTAAGACAGAACTCAGATAAGCAACTTCCTGAATTTCGATTACTCCGTTTGTTCACCATGAGGTGTACGACCAGAGAGATGAGTGAATAGGATGTCCTACCCCATTTCAAATTGGTTTCTAAAACTATTTTTATTCGACATTAGCTATTCTCGTCTTTCGGATGGGGTGCTCTTGGTTCTACTGTTGTGTCTAATGTAATCTTGCCGTAGTTGCCTCTGTACTGTGTCTCTATCATCTTAACTGCCTTATGAGAACAGCGAAGATCGAATACCTTTGGTGCTATTACTCGGATGGTATTTAATAGCTTAGGAAATGCCTTCGTCCTTATTTATTAAGTACAATTTAAAACTTGCTTGTTTAAGAAATTCTGTGAGATTAATAATTATCCAGTTAGATGGCATAGAAAATGTTATTGCTGTATACCATAATTGCTGCAACCTATCAATACCAACTAGATAGAGAAAAGTGCACCTTGACAGTATCTCAAACCATTCCAGGGGTAGAAAGCTTGACGCAATTGAATCTAATTAAATTTGACTATAAAATCCCTTATCCCTTCGACTAATTGAATATTTCTTTTTTCCAGGAGGACCTTACAGCCCTTGGTCGTTTAGTTTTAGCACTTGCCTGCCGATGTTTGCAGTCTGTGCAAAGAGACAGTGTACAAAACAGCATCGATTTGGTTTCCCGACATTATTCGTCTGACTTAAGAAACTTTATAGTGTACGTGGAATTGATTGTTCCATAGCTTTTCTTAAAAACTAAATCAATGTAATATATTTTTTAGATATTTATTCACAACTACACAAAGACGCTCTGTGACTGATTTGATGCCAATGATTGGTGCTCGCTTCTATACACAATTAGATGCACTACAGAGCCAATGCGACATGCAAGAGGATGAACTATCCAAGGAAATGGAAAACGGTCGCCTCTATCGGATATTGGTTAAATTGAATTGCATTAACGAGAGGCCAGAGTTAGTACCCGAGCAAATCGTTTTCATTTAATTTGACTTAACGTGATTTTTACACTTTCAGCTTTAATTTGGACTGCACATGGTCTGAAACTGGTGATAGATATATGCTTAAGCTATTCCGTGATTATTTATTTCATTCCATCTCCGAAGATGGTCGACCATGGTTAGATCACGCACACATTGTACAGTGTCTTAATAAATTGGATGCTGGATCACTGGAAAAGGTAACATCAAGAAAGGTTACTTTACTTAGATCAAATATCTACATTTCAGGCCACTTTTATATTGCTACTAGCTGACCTGGCGAACTTCGTACCGCCTAAAATCGATTAAATTAACATCCCTTTCGATAGTTGAACCTCTCTATTGAACGAATTCATAGATTTATTTATTTGCGACATTATTGTATATATTATTTATACATACAAACCTTGGTATTGACGTCACCTTTCGTTTGAATTTTCCAGATACAAAATCGGTTCACACATTAAGAGAACATCAATTATTCAAACACAATGCGACTTGTTTTGAAATATATATATAGAAGGAGATAGATGAAAAACGAAATTGGAACTGTTTTTTGGTCCTTTAAAACTGCGAGCGGCAAACTAATATTTTAGTTAAGCTTCTTTTTTGTTTTGTTAAGCTTCTTTTTTTTTAATTCATCGTCAGACATGTCCTTAGCTTTTTTTGGGGTCAATTCTCACAAACAGAATTCTGACAGCTCGGCGAGTGACTACCTGAACCACTGAGCTCCTAATAATATTACACTTGAAATAATTTCGTGATGCTTATCTACATGCAAACACCAGAAGTATACGTGTCGCTAGTATAGACTTTTGAAAGATTGTACTTCTGTTTTTGGCTTTTAATTTGGTGTCGTAAAATGATTTCCAACATCCAGCTTGCGCGGATGTGTTTGGTTATAACGTTTTTCCCGACGAGCCATATATGGTAGCACTTTTGAACATCAATCCCAGAGTTTGAACATATCCCTATCGACTCAACAGCGCATTTCTTATATTTTGTTTTTTCTTTGGACCCAGACCTTCACTGCTCTACCTTTTTGACTTTTTTCTGTAGGTGTCATAAGAAACAAGAAGCTTAAGTCTGGGGGTTTTTTTTTAGTCTGTGTACCACCAGGAAAGTGTGTGTTAAGTAAAAGCTTTAAGGATTCGTCAGTGGATTCCGTCCATGTTCCGTCCGTTCTCTTGAAAGGTTAATAGGTTAGTTGGTGCGATTATCTTCAATTGTTTAAGCAGCCAGTTATTCACAGCCAAAGCTTTAGGCTTCCAATTGCAACGAAAAGTATAACTCGGTAAATTCTGGGCCTCAATAAAGTCAGGTCAACTGTTATATCTGTCTAACTGGAAAATAATATAAGTACAATAAAGTAAGCTGTGAACATTTAACATTTATTTTCCCAGGTCCAACTTATGTCTCGAGACGAGCAATCGGTTCTCATCGTAACCTACGTCGAACTCAAGAACTGTCTTGAAAACTCATTTTCCGAATTGTTGGCCAACGCAGCTACATAATAAATGCTTCCCAGAAAACGCAACACTCCAACAAAAATTCTCCACCCATTTGAGAAAATTATAAAAAGAGAAAAAAAAATTAGGTATAAGCGAAAAAGAAAAAGTCTTGAATATTTTTTTTTTTCAAAACAACAGCAATGCAACCTCTCCAGGTAAATAAAAGAAAAAAAAATCAAATCAAACGCCGAAAATGCAGAGCAAAAAGAAAGAAAATTATTTATATAAAAAAAAAAAACTATTTTTACAAACATGAAACAAAGAAAAAGTTTATTTTCTGTGAAAACGCGTAAAAACAACACACATAAATACAACAAAAAGTAAATTCTCTCTTCCTATTTTGATATCAAAATAAAAATTAAAACAAAAGAAAAATAATAATATTTTTACACGAATAAAAAAAGAAAACAAGTATTAAGCGACCACAGCAATAGGAGTGAACTTCTGAGGCATCTCTCAGCCACTTTGTCTACCATCTTAACAGAAAAGAAATAAATCAAAGAAGGCTCGTGTTAATGGTTGTTGGGACGACCACGCTCAAAAGTTATTCCCCTCTTATCTTTGGGAGCTGAAAGCCAAAATGTTCTTTGTTGAAAACATGTAAGAAATTAAAAACGTTATTGTTGATCATTTTTTGCGTGCGTGCATAATGATAAATAAGACTAACAGAAGAGAAAAAAATTCTAATATATAGACGGAAAACGTTTCAAACATAAACCACCTCTATACGCGTATTCAAAGACTAATTGAGCAAAAACTGTCGAGCGAGCCCTTTGACGCTCTTTGTATTATTCAAATATATTTTTTTTTTTTGTTTCTTTTTGCAAAGCATTCAAGTAAATATTTAAAATCATTGTAACGATGTTAGAAATCTTTGAAAAACAAAAATGCAACAAAAGCAAACAATTTTAAAACTAGAAAAAGAAAATTCATTAAATTATTGTACTTGAAAGTAAGACTTATATTTAATTACAAATAAATAAGAGAAATACATACTTAAACAAAATGTGTAATTTATAAAATGAGTGCAAACTTTGAAACCATCATCAAGTCAAGAATTTTAAGAAAAGTACGTAGATGTTGATCTCCTCTCTCCTATAAGGAATGACGTCTCTTCCTGTTGTCGTTTACGACTAAAGTGTGTCATTCGCGTTCCGACGGTCGTACAGACGTCCGTAAATTTCTATCGTGAATGGGCTTGTCGTACATCGGACCGTGAGTGTGCGAGCAACGGGTCCGTAGAAAGTTGCTACGCACCTACAGACAGTTTGTACGACCGTCGCAACGTGAATTGAATGCATCGTGTTGTTTTCACGTCCTTCATCAACATTTTTAGGGGAAGATTATTTAAGCAAAATTACAGCAAAAATGAAAATGTATTGTAAATAAAATGAGACTCTTCCAAATTCACATAGCTTAAACTTAGCGCGCAGCAGGGCAAAACAAACCGAGAATTGCGTTATTGAAAATTTGTTTACAAGTTAATCTTCAGCAGTTACATGTTCATGATTATCACAAAAAAGACAACACAGATCGTCAAAGCCTATGAGCAGACGTGTGGCGCGAATTTTCATATAACAGCATATTTAATCAATGAAAGCAGTTTAATAAGCAAATGTATGAACCAGGTTAGCTACAAACCAATTTCTACAAATATAAATGCATTATTTATGATATTTTGCGCATTAAAAAATGTCTAGGGTCTATAACACGACGAGTTCCTGCACTTGTACAGGCTTTAGAAGTTCAATTTTTCTACTTTCACCAAATGTAGACAAAGACAAAATGCACTTGTAAAGCTAAGATTACACATGCCACTTTTAACGTCAAATTTGAACATGGCGACGTCATTATGACGTAAACATTTGTCCTAAATTTGTCACTACGTATGATCGCCTGTTAAGCGTCTGGTCACCAGTGTCCACCTAATGGCCGAATTTTTGTGACGTCACCATGTCAAAATTTGCCACCAAAAATGACACGTGTAGTCGTAGCTTAAGACTGCATTGTGTTTTAGGCCCCAGCTATATCTCTGGACTAATACTAACATGCGTGCATTCCAAACCCTACCACTTTCAACAAAACATAAGGAGAGAGGAGAAAGAAAATAAAAAGAAGAAGCAT
Source organism: Cheilosia variabilis (assembly GCA_951230905.1). Lineage (NCBI taxonomy): Eukaryota > Metazoa > Arthropoda > Insecta > Diptera > Syrphidae > Cheilosia > Cheilosia variabilis. The sequence goes on from OX579678.1 coordinate 39,943,555, forward strand.
TTTCACTTTTTTTTTTTAATGAGAAAGGAATTTACGACTATATATATGACGATCGAGAAAGAAAGACAATTTACAATACTATTTATAATTTTGTTAACATTTGCAATAACAGTGGGGAAATGTGTGGAAAACGTTTGAACAAAACATTTGAAAATTTATTTTCTACAGTTTTCCTAATTAAATTGTTAAACAGAATTAAAATATATTTTGCTACAAGAAAGAAAAAAACAAGTTTTGCTCAACGAATATTGTGTGATTTTGACCCGAAGGAGATTTTTCGAAAAGGAAAAAAAGTTGTTAAACGTTTTTTAAATATACAAAAAAAGCTCAAAATAAAAAAGAATACATATTAGGAAAATCTATAGAAAATACTTTGGAAAAACTGCAATTTTGTTTTATTTAAATGTACCGTCCAGTGTTGTGCTTGTGTTATGTTTAACCAGTTTAAACTGTTGGTAACAGGTAGTTAAAAGTATAAGTGGGACAAATCATATCAACAAATCTGTATAAAAAGAAAACAACAAATAATATTCCACACATTTTGTGCCCACCCCAAGAGGATGCAGCACATTTTTAAGAATTTGTTCAAATACAAAATAAAAATTTCAAATCAAATGGGAAGCAAGTAAATTTTAAATTTATAAATAAAAAAAATATAAAATGAAACAAGACACGAGTTCAAGAGTTCAAAATATGCGAAAAACAAATTGTAAAGAAAAGCAAAAATTTGCAAAAGAAAAATAAACAACCAACTTAAGTTGAACATTTAAGGTTAAAAAAAAAACATTTTGTTAGATTTTAAGATTTTTAAGTACATATTTCTGATTTTAAAGATTTAATTAAAAACAAATTCAGAAGCAAGTATCGTACAAGCAGCAGCGAGAGATTCTTTTTTTTATTGATTATTTAAAACAAAAAACTATTATTTTTAAGTAAATCGATGATTTTTTTTATTAGTTTTTTTGTTCAACTATAACATGTACTATAAGTTTAAAAAGTTTGCAACTTGAAATTGTTATTTTGTTTTTATTGGTTTAAATTTACTTTGCAACAAAAATGTGGAGCAGAAAAAAACAACACCACGAAGAACAACCGTGTGGCTAAAACAATAGAAAAAGGTTATACTTTAGTTATTTTTATATTTAAGCAATGAGAAGAAGAAAAACAAAAAAGCAAACGAAAGAATAGTACATAATGTGATTTTTCAAAGTAAAAAAAACATAAAACAGATTCCACTTTTTTATAAATTTTTTTCTTTATTTTTATGTTTAAACATTTTTTTTTTAAATAAAGTAAAAAAAAAATGAATAAAAAATCAAAAAAAAAATAAAAAACCTGTTAAAACGACAAAAAAAAACTAAAAAACTGTGTGAAAAATCATTGTAAAAAAAATAATAAAAACGACAAAATATTTTGAAAAACAAATGTTATAAATATTTTTATCCGACAGGGAGGATCATGTTTTCCCGTATATCCTATGTCCGTTCCTACGTGACGCCTTGTGGCCTAAACGGCTCGGCCAATTTTGAAGAGTGAGGTGTCATTAGATTCGTATTCTTCCACGGAGTGTCATAGGCTAAAAAGATAAAAATAAAAAAAGTTATGTAATTTAAAAACCAAAAAAAACCCTACTGCCAAATAGTTAGGTATAGGTAATTGAATGTGTCTTGTTCATATCCTTTTAATTCTTTTTTAGCTCAGATACATCAGAGCAAAGAATTTGTGTTTCTTTTTTTCGTTCAGAGCACGATCAGAGCGCGCTCTATGAGCTCATGGACTGCACAGCTGATTACACACTTCCAGTCACATTTGACAGAATAAACAAAACAGAATAATAATAGAAATGGCGGACGAGCTTTGTTGGTCTGGAACTGAAGGTTAACCAATTTAATAAATAACAATCAATAAATATTCAATCTATACATATATTTACAACAAATGACAGCTATGTGCTCAAGTGTGTTTCATAAATACCTCAGAACAATCTTAGCACGCTCATAATGCTCGAGCACTGAGCTCTCGAGCTCAGCTCTGAACTAAAAAAAACGCATATTACAACGATCTGAACCGCTCGGCTCAGAGCGCCAAATGCTAACCACACTTCGTGGATCTCCGAGCTGCCTCGAGGCCCAAAGCGACACCGTCAATTCAATCTACTGAATTCATCCACCTTAAGCCATCATTTGCTATATCTTTTGTGGTGAAGGATTAGTAGTCGAATTGCTTTCCACATTTTTCAATAATTTATGATTTTCATGGCAGTCGGCAACCTCGTTGATCTTCCAGTTCCAACCTATAGAACGAGGCAGAGGCTCTCTCAACGTTCGTCTCAGTCCCTCACACTGAGTGTGAGCTAAACGTTATTTATTGGTCCGTTTTGTACAGGGCGTTTCATTTCATAAACAACGGTTTAGCCAAGTTTCGCACCTAAATTTACTGTAGAAAGATATTGTTGTTGGATTTGTTGTTCAAATATCAAACGCTGGTAGTATTTTTTATAGAAGAATGTAAAATGGCATTACAATTTATTTGTTCATTTAAATTTTATTTTGTGTACAATTACACCTAATTGTAGTAAAAATACAAGACACAAATTTGGTATACGGGTAAATAGTTGCGTAAAATATTAAAAAACTGGAAACTACGAAAAAATATATATCATACTCTTCGATATTAGAAATGTATCCTTAAATTCTAAACAAAAATGTGTGTAAACTCCAAATTGGACGGAATGTTTTCGATATTAGTTGCGGTATATAAAATTCTTAAATTCATATTTTTAGAAGCATCATTTGCAACTTTTCAAGGCACAGACAGTAGCAGAATGCTCGCAGAGATTTCGTTTTCTGTTTAGTATAAATGTGGACGGATATGAGTAATATACTGTATGTTTCATTACTTTGTACTTAATCTTAAGCTAAACTTATATCATGGTCGTAGGCTTCACCACGCCAATCGCGATCATCGTTGCGCCAGTGATGATTATCAGGAAGCGCATGATGTCGCAGTCCACACAGTTGTGGACCGAAGCGCAACATGATGACAATGACACCGACAATGAACATGGCGAGCGCGGCTATGGCTGGATAGATGATGATAAATGCCATTTTATTTTTATGGTGAAATTGGTTACTCGGTTAAATGTCACTTTCGCGTTTTTGAAGCTCGACGTATTCTTCGCGTTGGCGAGACGGGCGCGGTGGGCGCTCTTGACGTTGGTGATGCTGCGGTTGGTGGATTGGTGCTGATTCGATGTCTTCGTTGAAGATGTGCTGAGTCTGGAAGGGGGAAGAGGTTTTGCTATAGTTTACTATATTCAACACAATAGAGGTATAAGATACGGTACGATACAGTCAAGATAATGTTTGCTCATGCTCAATGTGTGCAGAAACATTGAAAGCTTATGCCCAAACCTTAGTCGGCTAGATTAAACTATGCAGACACCCAACACAGAACTACGATTTGAAGAAAACCGCGAAGATATAAAATGATATGAAGGGGGAAAGCCATGTTGTCTCAGAAGGAGGATATAGTCACAATGATGTGACAAATGTAATTGCTTAATGTCGAGATTGGGAATAGTACGCATTGTTAGACACGTTGAACGCAATGGGAGCTGCAACTGGAAAATGAACGAGTGAACTGCAGATCGGTTGTGATAAGTCACGTAAATTATGGAAGAGGTTGAAACAACTAAGTAAACATTGCCAGTTGATGGAACTTAAATTGATTTTCTTGTCATTGTACTAGGAACTCGAACCAACCTACGAGAGGAAATAGTATCCACAGGAAAACTAAACAGATACATTAACGGCCATATTATTCACTCCCTTTAATCCGGGTTAAAGTTTACACCCGGGTTAAGTGAGTTTAAACATAAATTAAACCCAAGTCCATAATATTCAGTTGCTAACCCGATCATAAACCCAGTTTTTCAAACTTGCGAGTTTAATCCGATTGGATTTAAACTGCACTCCGGAGACATTTTAAGTACTTTAACTCGGGTTAAAACTCAATTTCATAATATTGACATTTCTTCGCTAGCAGGGTGCGAGAAATAAGAAAAGTGGAAAAATGAAATAGAAAATAGAAATTAACAAAGAGTTAAACAAAAAATGGGTTTCAATCGTGAAATGGATGAAATGTAGATTGTCTTCGTCATCAGAAGACGAATTTGTAAATCAACGTAGTCTTTGTCGTCGAATTTATCGAATGCACAAGCGTGGTTGCGTCGACGATTACAATGTGGTGGATTTTCGGAAATGTTTCTGACTAAAGAAAGAGGCATTTTGGAGGCTACATTCCATGATTCGACTAATGCACTCATAACTAAAATCGGCACACTACAATTTAAATCGATTTCCAAGCGACAAACAACAAAAAACTAGTTTCTACTTATGTAGAAAGAGGTTTTCCACAATTGTTTGACACAAGCCAACGGTCGCACTGAAAACGAAACGATTGGTTAGAACAAACAGCGCAATAATAATTGTTTGACAATAATATTATGTCCATTTTGAGTAGGTACGTAAGTAGAGTAAGAATGGTCTGCGTTATAGTTCTAATTTTCTAAGGATCTCTAAGCCATGAAATACTCGTTAATTTCCGATTTAATGTTAACGACATTTGAAGAAATTCAAACAATAAATACAATATCCATGACCATTTCGTTGACAATATAAGCTGGCTCACAAATATGCAGAGTGTACATCCTATTCTATTTTTAACAATTGTTGAAATGACATTGAAAACGAATCTGATTTTCGATAGCAAAAGTAGGTGCGGTCGCCAATATCTCCGACAACATACATTGAAAAGAAACTCGCGGTCTATTGTACAGCACTTGAATTAAATTGATTGCTAAAAAGGTTAATTAATTAATTAACTGCCCTGCTACTTAGCTGACTACGCCCCTTGTTAGTTCAAGCACTATGTTGAAAAACGGGATTTTTTAACAACTTACCTCAGTCCTCTGGAAATGACTGGCGTCCTTTAGTTCAGTGAAATCTAGTGGTGGTTGCTTATGTGGAGTAGCCGACCAAATTGATACCAGCCAACGATTGCCTGCAAAAGAATTGGAATTGAATTTGATTCAAAAATATACAAATTATGATTTTCTCACCTGTGTGCCTGTCCTGCCAATACTTCCTATGCTTTGAGCAGCAGGTGAATATGATATTCAGCAAAATAACAAAAACTCCAATCACCGTACAGATGGCGATTGTTACGTAGAACGGTGAGAAATTGCCGTATAGATGCTTCGAAAAGTACGGATTGTTTAGGTAAGCTTTGCGCTCCTCGATTGTGGACATAGTCGACTTTAATTAAAAATCGAGAACTTCTCTGTGTTTTGGCTTCAAATTTTAGTTCGCATCGCGAACAATCATCAAATTGATACGAAAATTTCTACGATTTCTTAGCTAAAAAGTGAAATCACTCATGAAACTGGAAAAAAACAGGGCGTGACCCTTTCTATACGAATCCTCGATCAGTGATCGTTGCGATGTTCAACAGCTAGAATACAATTTCACTGCACTGAGAACACAAATAACATTGAATTTTGCAATTGAATACAGCAAATGACTTATAGAAAGTTTTTTAATTATCCAATGGTGTTTATAGTAGGAAAAACGTCCAACGCCCAAGCAACAACCAACAAACAAGAATACGCTCAAGAAGCTCAAGTTAACGTGAACGAACGTGACAACGGTGACACTGACACCTGTCGAGATGTTTGACTTTTTGAGAGTACGATTGGTCGACAAACATCAAAGCGTCGCTTATTTCAGCGTTGCCGTTGCTAAATGAAGAGTATCATTTTATTCACTTGAAAATGAATTTGAATTCAAAACTTCTTGAACTACCCGACTAAGTAGGTATCAGATGTCAAATAGATTTAGTAAAAGTGAAGTGAAGTGAGTTGCCGATGAATCTTGTTCAGTAGATATAAATTCTAAACAAATCTAAACGACCTAGATATGTGGTTTTCGATTGGGCTTCTCAGCTACTTATCTCCGATTTCAAATTTCGTGTGGACAGTAGCACATAAAACCCCAAAACGCTCATATTTTGATGAAGCATTCGACATTTCGTGTTTTCTATTCACTGGTTGAATCCTATATTAAATTAAGGGTTCCTAGGAAACAAAATAATCCACAAGATGCATTGTATTTCTTTCTCGTTCGAAAATTTGACGAAAACGAAAACAATCACAGAGTTATAAGTAGTGTGCTCTTACTGTAGACTCAAAACATTTAAATCTAAATCTAACGCATTGGCAAATTTCGGCCAACTGAAAATAAATCTTATCTAACATTAAATAAAATAACTGGCAAACAACAACGCGGGCAATACCTTTTCTTTTGTTAGTTTGACTTTGACATGTAAAAAGGAATCAAACTGTTAGACCAGTTCAAAGTCACTAACACCGATTAATTGAAATTCCATTCCCATTCCTATTTACAGCGGAGACGTAACGTATGTGTTTTAAATTTTTGACAGCTACAGGTAGCTGGGTAGGTGAGTTTTATTTTGTAAACAAAGATAAAATAAAAGTTTGAGGTGTGCTGAGCTTGGTTATAAGTATGTTGGGATATTGTACCATTAACCAGTGTTCTAATAACTTGGTATTCGATTGGGCGCTTTCAGAAAACGTTTTTGGCTTTCAAAGCACTTTTTATATTCGTTTCGTACAAACAAAAACATTTTTTTTTTTTTTTTAGATTTCAGAACACTTTTGCACCATCCATGAACGCACGAAACAAAAACAAATTCCGTCGAGTATCTATTGCTCGTTCATGGAAGAGACGATTCGACCCCTGGATTTTTTTCTCAGATTTGCTTCAGATTTACCAATGCATACGTTTGAGTTTGACAACTAGTGGAGTTTGTTTACATTTTCGTGAAATTTTTCAACTGCAAAGAAATGCAATGCATCGGGTGGATCAATTCTGTGCCTAAAAGGCAAAACATCTTATGTCAATTTTGTCCACTTTTCAGGAGAGCAATTTTAAACTTATACAAGGCACTACTGTTGATGACTTAATCCATTTTAAAACAGTTATAACTTCCTCATTATTTGACATTTTTTCAACTGCTTTGGCTTAAGAAATAGAGTAAGGAGAACACAATTCAAATAACGTTAAAAACAGCTAAAACAACTTAAGTCGACTTAAGATGTTTTAACTTTTAGGCACAGCATTTTTGTTAATTATTTATGTACAAATATTTAGAAATCAATCTGGGCGCAAATTTAGAAAGTTTTAATAAAAAAACTAACCAGTGAATCCAAAACGCTTAGAAAAGTGTCGAAGGCTACATATTTCGAACCGCAAGAATATCAACACAAAAAAGAGCAAGTGACGTTTTTGTGTTCGATTGTACACACGAAATCTAAAACCTGAGAGCGAATCTGAAGACTCCCAATCGAATACCACATTCAAAACGTGGGATTCTCTAAGGTTCGATTTACCAGGAAATTCGCGGAGTTTCCCTGGTAGCTTACTTAAAACATATGTTAATCTGCAGATTTTTTTGGTTTGTTGGCCGCTATGGTCTTTTTCCAGATTGGTCCATTTAGGTTTTTTTTTACGACTGTAACAAACATCCTTATCTCAGTCAAAGAAAGTAAGTAAAGTAACAATCAATCTTTCCGAGGCAGTCTGAAATTCTGCAAGTGTGTTAGTTGTCTCGGTTTTGCTGTTTTATCTCACGTGTCCATAGGGCCAGAATTCTGGGTGAAATATTCGGGTTTCCTTACTTAGGTTTTTGTTTGTTGGTAAAAAATCGGTCGTGTTTGGGTGATGTCTGGACTGAAAGCGTCGAAAGCATTATTGGCATACTGGTGGGTGTATTTAATAGAGTCAGCACTTCTCATCTTATAATCGAACCCAGGTGAATCATTTCCTCGAAAACAAATTTTTTTGACAGGTATTCTGTAAGTTTTTGCTATTATAAGTCAAGTATGGAGTTTGGATTTCTTAAATATATATGTATAATACATACATAACATACGTTCAAAAGCTAGATAAGAAGGTATTGTTACATCCGGGCTGGGATTCGAAAAGATAAAACACTTATTACACTCTTACGGATTATTCTAATAATTCACTTCAAAACAATATCTTTTAAAACAATTCTTAAACGATTTAAACCAATCACTTAATTAACTGTACAACTTTACACTTCTTTATCTTCACAACCGATTACTATTTCGAACTTTACTAATCACTGTTTAAAAATCAACTGTCCACTCCGCCATCTATCAGGAAGTTTCCAGCTTATTCTGATTCGTCCCGAGCAAATTCGATGGTTCTAGAATTAGCTCAATTAACTCTCCACTTATTTGACAGATTCGAGTCTCCAATTGTGGGATTTGTTTGGTGACTAATGAGTTGTTTACACTTCACCATTTTAGGTTCCGTGCTGCATTCCACACCACAGTATTGTAAAAAAATTGTATACCAGGGCTGCCATACAAAATTCCACAACATCAACAAGAGCACAAGACTCAGTCTCTCAGTAATTGGATCAATTGAAATATTAACAATCTTTTCGTATTAAGCGGTCTTTACATATTCTCTTTCGAAAAACTCCCAGCATCGCTCTTCACGGTTCTCTTCCTCCCCATTAACTTCACTTTGTAGCGTACATTTAAATAATTAATCAGCTATGATATGTAGATTGAAACAGAAAAGCAAACAGAGGCCAACGATACCACGATGGTTGAAAGGAAGAAAGGAAAGTCATTACATTTCTCCGCCCATTCGAACACAACATAATTTACAATCCGTTTACGCTACATAACCTGACAACTGACAACACGTTAAGTTTAACCAAGCGTAGCGCTATACCAGCAAAGGGATTCGGCCCCAACACACAGCGGCCGTGGCGGCCTTTCAATGGCTCGATTTACATGAGTTCGCCGCAGTGAGACGTGCAATTCACCATACACAAGCTCCACTTTTAAAATGAGACCGTTAAATTCAATCAACGGCGGTGGTCGTTCAGCCACTGAAGGATGAAGCCCAGTATGAGTCGTAATAAAATCATTATTGATCCGTTTTCATTTCAGTTGCATGTATGTTTAGTTACGTAAATATTTATGAAAATATTTGTATGGAATTGTACATATTTGCACTACATACATATATGAATTGGAAACTGAGACACGGAAGTTCCATGAAGTAATTATTTATTTTTGCTTAACCATCAGACACGCCTCTTCAATCATCGTTTAAGTCGACAGAGTGGAATAAGAAGACGGATTCCCTAGAACAATAATTCATCTTCCTCTTTCTTGATGTTTCACAGAATCCGTGGAAAGTATATAAGCTTTGTTTTACAGGAGGTAACACTCTGCTATTAAGGAGTGCCCGTCACCCACGAAAACAATGATAAGCAGTTATGCAAATTGCATTCAATGGGTGGTGGTATGTGTATCTTTTTGTTATAGCTCATTCCCGTGAGCACAATAGCTCGAGTACATATATTTCCTGCTGTTTGCCTTCGTACATACAACATACATCATGTCTGTACATCAGTATGTAAGAGCTGAAAAGAAGGTTTCCAGCCTATAGTTATTTTTTGGTCATTGTATTGAAGCTTGCATGTAAAGGGTGATTTTTTAAGAGGTTTAGAACTTTTTTTTAAAAAAAAAACACAAAAAATTCGAAAAAATGAATGAAATATTTATTTGAATCGATAGTTTGAACCTTGCAATTTAATGTTTAAAGATAATTTCATGCAAATGTTGACCGCGGCTGCGTCTCAGGTAGCCCATCCGCTGAGTCCAATTTTGGCATAGGGTAGACTGGGTACGGTTGAAACACAGGACGGTTGAAACAACACAAATATCTCGCGAGCCATACGCGCAGCATGTATGAGTATTGGGGGTGAATGAATCAAAAGCAAGTCCTTACACGAATTCCAGTCCTGCGTCATTCGTTCGGCGGTTCAGTTGCAAGTGAGAGCTTGTGTTGTATTTGGAGTATCAAAAGTAAGTATTTTTGTTTGGTTATTTTTTTTTTTTTACTGGGGTTTCTATCCATGTGAGATTGTTGTGTGTATTTGTTTGTATGCAGTAAGGAGTGTAGAGTACAGCATGGTGACAAGTTTAAACGTGTCAGTGTTGTTTTCGTTACTTTATAGATTTTTTGCTTATAGGGGGGGTTGGGGACGGTTGAAACAATTTTTCGGGGGACGGTTGAAACAATGAGTTTACTTATTTTTCGTGTTTTATAGATGCCCCGAGAACGTGTGAGGAAGACTTCAAGAGGAAATGTGGACTTGTCAACATATAATGATGCTTATGACGAAGTGAAGGCGGGATTTTCATTGCGCGACGCGGCGGAGAAGCATGGAATAAATCATTGCTCGCTTCTAAGATTCATTCGAAAGCGAGATGCATCTGGCGCCGAAGGAGAAAATCAAGACATCATGGGATATAAAGCACACAACCGAGTTTTTTCTGAAAACCAAGAAAAAGAGCTTGCAAAGTACTTAATAAGATGTGCGGACATACATTTCGGATTATGTAGAAAAGAGGTAAGGAGATTAGCTTACGAGCTTTCTATTAAATATAATTTAGCACGGCCAAGGACTTGGGATGAGAACGAGATGGCTGGTGAAGAATGGTTTCGGATGTTTATGAGGAGGAACCCCGAATTGTCGGTACGCGCAGCGCAAGCAACAAGTCTCTCAAGGGCCACTAGCTTTAATAAAAGTAACGTCGACGCTTTCTATGACAATTTGACCACTGTCATGGATCGCCATAAGTTTGAGCCCCAAGATATATATAACACCGATGAAACAGGTATAACCACAGTGCAAAAGCCTGACAAAGTGGTGGCTAGGCGTGGTGCTCGTCAAGTAGGATCAGTGACTTCTGCAGAAAGGGGAACTTTAGTTTCTGTCGCCTTTGCAGCGAATGCCATCGGAAATGTAATTCCTCCATTCTTCGTCTTTCCGCGAGTGCGTTATCAAGACCACTTTATTAGAGATGGGCCCATAGGATCTGCAGGAACTGCAAACCCTTCTGGCTGGATGCAGGATGAATCATTTCTCTGTTTCTTGAATCATTTTAAAAAACATACAAATGCATCTTCTTCGCATAAACTGTTGCTTGTGCTCGACAACCATTCCTCACACATTCATATTAATGCACTTGACTTCTGCAAGGACAATGGCATTGTACTACTCTCTTTTCCTCCGCATTGCTCGCACAAACTCCAGCCTCTTGATCGATCTGCATATGGCCCTTTGAAGAAAGCAGTAAATTCAACCTGTGATGCGTGGATGAGAAATCATCCAGGAAAGACAATGTCAATTTATGACATTCCCGGGATTGTGGCATCAGCTATGCCACTTGCTTTAACATCATCAAACATTCAAGCCGGGTTTCGAAAAACGGGAATTTATCCAGATAATCGGCATTTGTTTACAGAGCTTGATTTCGCTCCTTCATTTGTAACGGATAGGCCAACTCCCGAAAATGCAACAGAGGCAGATGTTATTTCAATACCAAATATCCTAACTAATGAGGAAACGCTGCCGCTATCAGCTTCACTAGAGATTCCGGTTAGAACTGAAGAAGAAAATATTATTGATGATCCAGAAACCTTACATTCTCCTGATAAAAATTACAGCAGCATAATTGAACAGGCGACCTCGCCAAAACCATCTACAAGTGCTCAAGCAATATCTTCTAGTGGTCCTATTGTGTTTACACCGGAAGCAGTACGACCTTTACCAAAAGCTCTTCCAAGAAAATCAAATAGAGGACGAAGAACCAGAAAGTATACACCGATACACCAGAGAAAGAACAAATAAAAAAGGAGCATGAAGCCAGACTGAAACGAACCAAAGCTAAACAAGCTAAGAAAAAGTTGGACGGAGTAGAAAAGAAAAGAAAAGTTACGAAAGTCAAAAAAAATAATACAGCACTGGAATCATCAGAAGAAGAGGAGTTTTATTGTCTTGTCTGCTTGTCAACGTATTCAGGGAGCAGATCTGGTGAAAATTGGATACAATGCATCACCTGTAAAATGTGGGCTCACGAAGAGTGCACAGAAGGTGGCAATAGTTACCTTTGCCACAATTGTGATTCGGAATATTCCGACAACTGAATTTTATCGACTGAATTATCGAAATAGAAGTAATGTTCCTTTTGTTTATTTTTAATTAATTTAATGAAGTAAGATTTTTATTTTTTATTTTTGTTAATTTTGTTTTGTTTAGAAATACTGTTTATTTTTTTTTTTAATTCTATATAAAATAATGAAGTGATGAATATTGTCAAACAAAGCTATTATTAAAAATAAAAATGGATTAAATATGTAATTAAATGAAAGATTGTGTTCGTGTTTCTACTGACCCCAACAACTGTTTCAACCGCCCCTGGTATGGGGACGGTTGAAACAAATTATTATTTTTTTTTAATATGATGTACTACGCAAAATAACACACTGATTACTCAAAAAATCATCTATACATAGAAACATGCTCCTACATTTCACATAACACATGGTATAAGCGAAATTGTTTCAACCGTACCCAGTCTACCCTACTCTTTCACACATATCGGCCGGTATCTCACGAATGAATGCATGGATGTTGGCTTCCAGTGCGTCAATCGAAGCGGGTTTATATACACATTAGCCTTGGCATACCCCCACAAAAAATAATCTAATGGTGTCAAATCGCACGATCTAGGCGGCCAATTGACCGGCCCGAAACGTGAAATTAACTGTTCACCAAACTCGCCTCGCAATTGCGCCATTGTTTCGCGTGCTGTGTGGCATGTGGCACCGTCTTGTTGAAACCACATATCATGCAAGTCAAGAACTTCCATTTCGGGCAAAAAAAAGTTTGTTATCATCGCTCGGTAGCGTTCACCATTGACAGTAACGCTGCGATTCGCATCATCTTTGAAGAAATATGGCCCAATAATGCCGCTGGCCCATAAACCGCACCAAACAGTGGCTTTTTCGGGATGCATTGGTAGCTGTTGCAATGCTTCTGGCTGATCTTCACTCCAAATGCGGCAATTTTGCTTATTTACGTACCCATTCAACCAAAAATGAGCCTCATCGCTGAACACAATTTTTCGATAAAAAAGCGGATCCTCGGCCAGCTTTCCAAGAGCCCATTCACCAAAAATTCGGCGTTGTGGTAGGTCGGCTGGCTGGTTTAATGTCCAACAAAGTAAATTTGGTGCGAAATTTGGTCACAATCTTCCGAATAGACTGCTCAGAAGGTCGAGAATGCCGATCATAAAATGGAAGCAGCGCGCGATGAACATTTCGAACCGAGCACGAATTTTGATAGTAAAATTCAATAATTTGCAAGCGTTGTTCATTTGTAAGACGATCCATGGTTAAATTTCAAACCAAACTGAAGCTGTTTGACAGTGACACAAGGTACTAAACACACGTCAGCTGTCAAAACCAGTGTTGCCAAAACCAAACCAGCTAAAAAATCACCCTTTACAAGCCGAATCGACATGGTAGTGACATTTGTAGGCGAAAAAAGTTCCGACGTTTCCTTAAGATGGCTTTCCGATGTGTCAAAGTAAAGAGAGCAACACTAATTAGCTTTTAAGCCTAACCTACTGTAGGCGTTATTTATAGGTCTAGGTTTCAAATCTATTCGTACCTACACTAAAAATAAAATACCAATTTCAAATTCGATTGTAAGATTTCAACAAAATTAGTTTTGTTGAACTGAAAAAAAATTATTGTAATGCTAAATGAAATTTATCAATACAACTTAAGTTTTATCAAATTGAACGATATTTTTTCAAACGGATAAAACATTGTCAGATAAACAAAACACAATTTTTAATTTAATAAATCGATATTGTATCAATTGAACAATTTTATTGTTGAATTAACAATGTTTTTGTTACATCCATTAAAACAGAACCAAAAATCACTTTTGTGAAATTGACAAAACTTATGCAAAATGTTTGCTAGCCAAACAAAATACAGATTATAAATACCACAAACATTCTGTTGAAATGAACATTTTTGTTTGCAGATTTGACATCAATTTTGTTGAATTGATAACACAAGTGTTGATTGAAATTGAAAAAAAATAATACAATTTAAACAATGCAATGCTTTTGATGGCGTCATTTATTAATTATTTGACACGCGAAGTACATAGTTTGTTAATGTGCATAAAAATTCCCTAAATAAGTGAGTTCAATATTTTAAAAGTAAATAAATCCGTTTATGGATGACGACAGGAAAAATGGAAAACATGTAAACAACCACTTAGATATAAATTGATAAGAATTGCATTTTGGTAATATAGGATTGTTTAATATGCATTTAATTATCTTAAATTAAATAGATCAAATTTGACTTTTTTGACCGAAACTAAAAGACGCAACTTTAAATAGTGAAGGAGATTATACTACATCTACATCGTCTTCGGTGTTGAAGGTATAGCGGATCGTTTTGTTTTCAAGTCAAATAAAGTCATTCGGTATTATTCTGTCTTAAAAGTAATATAGCCGTTATTAATTTTTTAGTTTTACATATGCATTTTTTCATATTTTCTACGTTTTTCAGTAAAAACAATGTTATATACATAGTTCCTTTTTTTAATAAATCTTTGCGTATAATTTATTTATACATAACGCTATCCACTTAACAATTTATTTGTTGAATCAACAAATCGAAATTATGGAACTGAGATAACAATAGTTCTATATAACCAGCAATATTCTTATAGATTCAACAAAAGACAACTGTAGTACTCCCAGATTATTTCTGTAATATTGACAATATTTGCTGTTGATTTGAAAAAAAATGACAAACAATTTTGATGGTGTTAACAACTTTTTTTTGTTAATTTAACAAGTAGATAAATTTCGCAAAATCAACAGCATTTTGGTAAATTTAACAAAAAATGTTCATACGCACAAGTAAACAATTTTTGTTACCACAACAATGTTTTTGTTATTACACCAAAAGTCTTAAGACAAGATAAAACTTATTAAAATTTTTGCAATTTGATTTTGTTGGACATATATTGACAAAAAAAATTGTTGAATCAAACCTCATTTTTATCAAATATACCAGGGTTTTATTTTCAGTACATCGGTTCGGTTCGGTACATCAACTCCACACAGTAGCTTATTCCTGTAGCAGAATACCATGATAAACGAATTGTTATTGAAAAGTTTCCGAAGACATCCCTTCCCACTTCTCTGATGTTTATAAGGTTTTAATTAATTCCAGTAAACGTGCCACAATTTACACAAGCCGCGGGCTAAGTTCTAGGGGTGGTTCAATAAACTTATCTAGATGTTTTGTACCCCAGATCCGCATGTAAATATTATTTGACTTGAAATTGAAAAACCTAAACAATATGCCCATCAGCTAATCACAGACCCAGAACGATAGTGATTTGTTAACCCTTTTCAGGCCGATTCAGACTAGACGAAAACTGACATTTCATGTATTACACAAATGGGGTTGAACTTGTATTTGAATGGATCTGGGTTTGTTGGTGTACACTTTTGGCTTCCACACGGAAGCACAATGCACAAAGCATGCTGCTCCCCACATGAATCACTAATTTATAGGCAAATTGGAATACCTTTGCAATTTCTGTAATAAGGCCTTACTATTGGCGGCGTATTCATTATTTCATTAATTAACTCGCGCCGCCAGCAATTTGCGTTTCCATAATTAACGGAGATGCTATTATATTTTCATCCCTCGACACACATGTGTGTCTACTTTTCTTGTTTTCCCTCATTTATCTTGTAGCCAAAGACGACATTTCAATAAGGATTTCCGGCAAAATTATTATTTCGCCGTAGAAAGAAAGGAGGAACTGTACTTCAAGATGACAGAATGGACCAATCAAATGACAAAAAAAGAAGACCGAAGAGAAGATAAATCCTAGAGCGAAACTATGTCCTGACGGTCGTCCCAACAAAAGCCAAGTCGGAAGAAAAGAGATAATTTACGATTTCGTCTGAATAATAAATCGTTTGACATTCCAATTATTCCTAAGAAAAGGGTATCTGGCATATTATATGCGAGGACATATGCGGATAAATGGCAAAAAGCTGTTCTTAAATGCTGTGACATTTGTATTTATATCTCTCTATGCATATAGTCATTTGTGTTGTTTTTGTGTATACGAAGGCTAAAGTCGACAAAGCGGCAGATAGCTCTGCCCCATCTCAGTCTTTTAGTCATTTCCTGCTTTATTTGCTCACTTTTGGACACTCTCATGACCATTTCTCCATTATTGTTATTTGCTAATATTCTCCATCCCGTTGTGTCTGTATTGTAACAGGTAAAGCGTTAAATCCATCCAGTAGAGATCATCCATACTATGAAGCATAGACAAACCATACTGAGACCACCAACTTCGGCCGATTTCGCATTACTTGCCTACAAGCTATATTTCTAAGGGGTTGCAAATGCTAAGTGCGCTAGTATTGTTACATAGAAATTCGTCTTGACAAATGTCACGCAACTTCAAAAATTCCTGCTCACCGACTTGCACCTTGCATATGCCACTTCCGCTGTTAGTAGAGTTGCTGGCAGAGTTCATAGAATTTTATCCGTTAAATTTGAAATTTTTTACATGCGTGTGGATAGTATTTTTATTTAGTACCTAATAAGTGTACATTTGCTTAAAATATTTATGGAAAATGGTCAACGCAGAATGGTTGTATGAAAATAAAAAAATATTTTGACCAAGCCTCTATCAGTTATTTAAGAAAAATGTATACATGAAATCAATCTTAATGATATCGAAAAGAGGTAAATAAATAACCATGTTTGGCTTAATATGTTAAACATCTCCTGTAGATAGTTTTATTAACGAAAAAAAGCACATTATTCGCTTTATAAATAAATTAGTCCAAACGGCTAATTGAGAAGCTCCTCATGACAGTTATACTCTCGCATGTTTGGGTTTTTTTCGGGATTCGAACCTGGGACCCCTCGCTTAGTAGTCCAACACACTAACCACTAAGCCACTTCGCCTTATAACAAATGTAGAAATGTGGTATTCCCGAACTCTATCACGTTTCCCCACGGTTGGCCGAAGTTGGCAGCATTTTTTTTTTAATTCTTTGTATGTTTTTTTAACTGACATAACACCGATAGGAAAACAAAATAGAGGAATTCGAAAAAAATGTTGAGGGGGCCAGCGGCAGAGGATTGCGAGTTAGGGTCTAGGTATGGTTTGTCTATGCTATGAAATGATATATCGTTATGTCAAATAAAGGGTGTTTTTTTTAGAGGTACCTATAGAACTTCGAATTGAAATAAAAATCGTTTTAATGTCCATCAATTTGGCTTTATTGGAAGGATAATTTTATGCCATTAATGTTTAAATATGATTTCGGGCATGTGGCCGCCGCGGCTGCTTCGAATAAAGCCAAGTCTAGAGGTCCACTTTTCACGACGCATTGCATGGTCTCGCGGCTTTAATTCTTGCACAAGCTGGATCTTGTAAGGTCGTACGCTAAGATCTTTGCGCAAAATCTTCCATAAAGTTGATGAACAAAGCTCCAATTGCTGTGCACGGTGGCGAATCGATTCATCCGGGTCCTCTTCAACACTTTGCTCTACAGCGGCAATTGTTTCTTCGGTGCGCACTTTTCGACGTCTCTGCGGATGCGTATTATCACATAGAGTTAACGTAGTGCGAAAACGATCCATTGTTAACCGAATTAATTGCTCTGATGGACGATTATGTCGACCATAAAATGAACGGAGCTTGCGGTAAACTTCGCGAACTGAACCATTATTTTCGAAATAAATTTGCACGATTTGCAAGCGTTGTTCATTTGTCAACTTGTTCATGATGAAATGGCAAACCAAACTAAAAATAAATCACTTGACAGCTGACAAAATGGCCGGCAGTTAAAATAGTGTTGCCAACTTAAAGTTCTATACCTCTAAAAAAACACCCTGTATTAAATTTGGTAATGAAAAATTACGCCATCTTTAATAAAAAACCATATTGTACTACAGTATTCACCTCTAAAAATTGTTTCCATGCAAGAAGTAGCTTTAAGGCTAATACGCAGCTGTTTCGGAACGAAATTTTAACTGTTTTTATTCACTTTCTCCAAGAGGGAGCTAGGGGAACCCTAAAGTAGAGATAAATTGGGGACATTCAAAAATCTAGTTTAGTAAAACAGCCAGCTGGCTGTCTGTCTTAATTTTGATTGTCCTAGAGCAGTTAGTCACATAAACAGTTTCTTTCAGTTGACGCTTATGTAGGATCAGCGGACGAATTTCTTGACTGTGTACTAAGTTGACAGTTCGTTTATATGTGGTTGACATGACTTAGGAAAAGTAATGTATCTGACAAGTGCAGTTTTTGCGTTCCTAGTATATACATCTAAGTCGGTCGGTTTAATTTAACTTAATTCTTTGATGAAATTTTTTTTAGTTTTTGGGCTCTAAAATATCTGCTTGGCTCTCAGGTGAATACTCTCACAATAGATCCACCGCAATTTAAGAATGTTTGCTCACTAATTTGGGCAATAAATTGACTCTTTCATTATGTCTGTAAGTCCTGCAAGACCAATGATTAAGAAAGGTCTAGCTAAGCAAACTTAATTTCGTTTTGTTTTTCAGGGCCGTCTTGAATAGGTACTTTCAGCCATTTGCTGAAAGCTTGTCAATTTCACGCTCTTAGAAACATATAGTGGATCCGTTTAACGGGATAGCCGCATTCAGTTTGGAACTGTTCCTAGACACTATGCATTGCAGACACCGATTTTCTTGGAACTCTCGGAAAAGCAAAGGATTTAATCCTTGTTACCAGATTGCCGAGCTTGGTATTAGCCTTAGTTCCGTTAAGAACACGGAAAGAATTTTAAAATTAGCGCAGAATCACGAAAAGTTCGTCTAGTTTTAGAGCTAAGCTAAGGATTTACTAATTCGCGACTTTTTATTCGCAATTCTAGAAATTGAGCGAAGTGAAGATATTAACCCTCAAAAGTCGTGAAACAACACTTTTCATTATCAATAATGCGATCAAACGAGAAATACATATTGCCATAACCGATCGCAATTTGACACAAATAGTTATCAATTTGATATTACATGGATTGTAAATTGCAAAAACAATTCGTAAATTACCACTTTTCTGTTGTAAATTGCGATTACCTCCCTTAGTAAATTACAACCATTTAGTCTTGAATTGCAACTCAATAGTGTTGATTTGCGAACTAACCGGTGTGGATTTACTACTTGAGTAGTTGCAATTTACAAATTCTTAGTCTCAAATTGAAACTTCTTTTTATCAATTTGAAATTTACGTTTCTTGAGTAGTGATTTGAGGCATCACCGTATTAAATTGAAAATGTTTTGTCGTGAAATTAGAAAACTTTATTCTCAATTTGCAACATATATCTTGTGATTTACAAATCAAAATGCATAGTTTTATTAATAAGGTTATTTTCGAATACATATTTAGAGTCATATTTTATAATTCTTTTTCCTCCTGATATCCATGAGAGTCATACGACGGCACATCGTCCGGAGACAGCGGGATGTGTCTGGGGTGGTTTTTCTGTCTATACTGAAATTTAAAATACAAACAAAATATTTAGATGAACTTGACATTGAACCAAACCTTAACAATTCTTTTCGATTACATAATTTAGAATCCATTCCAATTTATACTTCTTTTCTAATGTAATGCAAAATGTAAATTCTGAAAAATAAATACAGATTTATATGCATACTTCAGCATTTTTGGAATTATTCAATAGGTACTTACAAAATATATTCCAGAATGCTGTATAATTAGTAGTACACTCACTATCAATACGAATTAGTTAAATAACTTTAACCCGACTGCTTCAAGCAAAGATTGAATACCGACTGCCTACCTCTGCACCGACACGCAGACGCAATGTGCAAGTTAAGACAAATAACATTATTCCCACATTCAACATCCGGCGCAGACCAGGTATCGACATCCGAAACCTGCACGCGTAGTACCCAACATCCAATACAGAGCGACACCGGAAACCTGCCCCGCATTCCAGCACGAGAACCTGTGGGAACATTTGTTGCCGACGTAGCATTAAGTTAGTATTTAAGCTTTAGTTTGTAAGGCAAAATTGTTCAGTTCTTAAGAAGGCAGAATCGCTGCCAGTTCGCGCTTAGAAAAATAAAGTTTTTTTTAAGATAATCCAATTTAATGTAGTTTAATTGGCGCCCGAGCAGGGACCGGTATTTTCGTCGCGTTGTGATTAGTGCGGGCAAGTCAATAAGCCAGTGGCCTCAAGTAGCTTCCGCGCTTTAGCGAATCAACAAGCCAGTGACCTCAAGTAGCTCCCGCGCCTTCGCAAAGACAATATGCCAGTGACCTCAAGAAGTTCCCGTGGTTTCGCGAGTTAATAAGCCAGTGACCTCAAGTAGCTCCCGCGCTTTAGCGAATTAATAAGCCAGTGACCTTAAGTAGCTCCCGCGCTATTCGCAAAGACAATACGCCAGTGACCTCAAGCAGCTCGAGTGCGTCCGTGAAACCTCCGCACTAGGAACTACCGCCCAGGAAGATATACCGGTCCAGGAACCCAAGGACAAAGCAACTATAATGTTCCCGTTAGTGGTTATGTAAGTTAATTATTAAAAAATAAAGCAGGAAGTAAATATAGAATTAAGTAAACGTAAAGTAAAGTGAAAGTTAGAACATCAAATCAAAGTAAATGAAAGAAGTGAAATATTTAAGTAGTTAAGAAATTCTAACATATCTGTAAAGCAGAAAGTAAATATATAATTAAGTAAACATAAAGCGAAAATACGAACATCAAATTAAAGTAAACGTAAGAAGTAAAATATTTAATTAATTAAGAAGTTCTAACATATCCGTAAGGAGAAACATAAAAACGAAATTATATTATTAAGATTTTACGAAATAAGAAATTAAATTACCCTAAGCCCAGGTGATAAAGTTAGGAAAAAAAAATTTAAAAATGCCGGACCTTAGATCAGGCAATTCAACAGACCCTTTACCACAGAATCCTCCCCCTGGCTGCACACCAATCGTCAATTCCTCCACAAAACATTCCCCCCAATCCCGGTCCGATTCTTAACACTACATTTATGTCTAGTGCATCACACCAAGACATTCCCCAACAAAGCGTTAGAGGAACTCCGGAATTAGACTCCCTTATTTCCACTATTGTTTGTAGAGTGTTTGAACAACAAGGACGAGCGTTAGTCCAGAATGCGCTGAATCCTAGTGCCGACAGGTTTTCGGGTGTAGACCAGACCATCGCACTAGAACATAGGGAAAATCTCGCTGATTTAGACAAGATTCCCGATGTGGTTCGATGCCTGAGAGATTTTTCGGGAGACCCGGGAGAATTTAGCTCCTGGAAGAAAAGCGTAGACCGAATCCTTCAAATCTACGATTCGATTAGGGGCACCCCGAAATACTATGGGATACTGAGCGTCATCCGTAATAAAATAATAGGAAACGCTGATATAGCCCTTGAAAGTTACAACACGCCGTTAAATTGGGACAGCATTTCTCGCTGTTTGATAATGCATTATGCCGATAAAAGGGACTTGGGTACTTTAGAATACCAGATGTCTTCATTGGTGCAAGGGAATAGTTCGATCCAAGCATTTTACCAAACAGTATACTCTCACTTATCACTTATCCTGAATAAAATCGCATGCATGGACGTAGGTGCAGAATCCATGAATCTGTTAACCAATACTTATAGAGACAAGGCTCTAGACACGTTTGTCAGAGGCCTCAAGGGAGACTTACCCAAACTTCTCGCAATAAGAGAACCAGTAGACCTATCACAAGCACTTCACTTGTGCCTAAAACTGGAGAACCAAGATTTCAGGGCAAATTATGCGCACAATGTGCATCAAAACTCAAGGAGACCAAATGTTTCCCCAACTGTAAACTCCCATCAAAAACAAAATCCTTCTCCTAGCTTCTACTCGACACCTCCACAGAACCCATATTTACAGCAAAGGCAGCAATACTCTAATTACGCCCGATTCTCTAATCCTATCTCAC
The DNA here is from genome assembly GCA_951230905.1 of Cheilosia variabilis. NCBI lineage: Eukaryota > Metazoa > Arthropoda > Insecta > Diptera > Syrphidae > Cheilosia > Cheilosia variabilis. The sequence continues at coordinate 39,965,599 of OX579678.1, forward strand.
CAAGGCCTTTATATCAAAATTACTCCCAACCTATACCAGTGTTATTACAAAATCGGGCAAAATAGTCCACAAGGCTAATATTAAAGCGTAATATCTTCTTTTAGGTCCTGCTTATCACAATTAACACAGGAATTGCATAACTGCAAATAGGTACATTTAAACTGGTGCATGTAATCGACCTTGCAGCATACCAGGATATAATTGATGACGTACAGTCCAGAGTCCAAACTAACGTAAGTAAGAACAATCCCATCTACCCCTACCTATCACATGAAATCACCGAAATCCTTAACCGATTCCAACGTATTAAACCTGTAATCAAAGATAAGAGGGCAATAAACTTTTTAGGAACAACATGGAAGTGGATAGCCGGTACACCGGATCACCACGATTTTCAAATTGTGAAAGAAAAAACTCAAAATTTACTAGACAATAACAATAGGCAATTAATTATAAACAGACTATCTTTAGAGAAAATAAATAATATTACAAATATCACTAACAACATAATCAAGAACTTAGAAACAAATGCCGAAATTAAGAACGAGTATTCTAATAGCCTTAAATACAGACTCGATGTAATTAAAGAAGAAATAATAAACATAGAACATGCCTTACAGTGGGCGAAGGCTGGTATAGTAAATTCTTTTATACTTTCAAATACCGAAATAAATTTAGTTAAGGCCCATTTTGAAGAAAACAACTTACCTTATGTAAACATGGAAGAGGCATTTGAATTTGCCAATGTAAAAATAGCCTCTAATAAAACAACTATGATCTATATTGTGAGTGTGCCAACCACAAGAAAGGAAGATTGTACAAAACTATTAATCAAACCAGTTAAAAGAAAATCTGTTATAGCCAGAATTGATTTTAATAATATACTCCAATGTGAGAACGAGTATCATGGAATAAAAAATAATTGTCAAGCATTTAATGATTTAACAATTTGTAAGATTAATGATATTATAGATTTAAGCGACACGGAATGCATACCAAACCTATTGCGAAGCAGACCAGCAAATTGCACAGAAGTCAACAACCAGCATATCCCAACAGTCGAAGAAGTAATTCCTGGGTCACTACTCCTTAACCAGTTCAATGGGACAATATTAGTCAACAACGATGCCCTCGATATAATGGGAACATTTATAGTACAATACCAAAACGCCACCATTGTTGTAAACAAACGGACCTTTGCCTTTAACGAAATCCCTACCTCAAGACCTCTTCCGGCCATCGTACAGCTAGACTCACCTTCGAAAGTATTCGAGGAACTCCTGACCCTCGAAGCGATTAAGGAACTCCACCTAAACAGTACCTACTACATTAGCCAACTTGAAGAGAGGAACAAGTCACATCTGATAGCTACCTACAGTTTGTCAACCATCATCATTATCACTATCGCGGTAATATCCCTGATACTGTTTTTCATGCGAAAGAAGAATAACTTAACAATGTCCACAACAATAGAAGCAATGGAAACACAAGCAACAGTAGAATCACCAATAGAATTATCTCCAGAGATTTCGGATCGACCATCACCTGTAAAAAGAATTGGAATAAGTCAATATCCACCATTCTACAAGGTCACGAGTGAGGACACTCGAACTTAAAGGTGGAAGAGTTAAGACAAATAACATTATTCCCACATTCAACATCCGGCGCAGACCAGGTATCGACATCCGAAACCTGCACGCGCAGTACCCAACATCCAATACAGAGCGACACCGGAGACCTGCCCCGCATTCCAGCACGAGAACCTGTGGGAACATTTGTTGTCGACGTAGCATTAAGTTAGTATTTAAGCTTTAGTTTGTAAGGCAAAATTGTTCAGTTCTTAAGAAGGCAGAATCGCTGCCAGTTCGCGCTTAGAAAAATAAAGTTTTTTTTAAGATAATCCAATTTAATGTAGTTTAATTTGCACAATGAAGATTTGACTTTATGATTGCAGCTGCCTAGCAATACCACATACATACATATCCATAAAATAAAAGGACTTAAAAGGATTTCGATAGGTAGGTACACACAAAATATTTTCTAATTTACGATTTCTCTACGTCAATTTATGATTTCAATTCACATGTGTTGGTAAATCATCAAATACTTTTTGCAATTTGAGATTGTAAAGTGGTGTTTGTAAAATTGAGCTATTGGAGTGGTGAATTACGCCAAACAATCTCGCAAATCCCTACAAATAAAAGAAGCTCGAATTGATACTTCTAATCGCAAATTTCAACAAACAGAATTTTGTATTCTCCGCCGTTTTCAATGTCAAATTACCAATTTTTGTGGGAAATATATAATTCGTAAATTGCAACTCAAAATTTTGCAATTGGTGATTTTCAATTCTTTCCGTGAAGCGTTCACTCTTTTCTGATGCCACCGCATACCGCAATTAAGCAAAATATTTCTTGGGAAATAGTTAAAACCACAGAATCTTCAATTGAACTGTCATCGGCGTTTCAAAGTTTCCAGCAATGAATGTGTCCTATCTCAATTTGTTGTTGAAACTGTTAACAGAATCAACGTACTAACTAGAGACAATACTGAGACCACCAACTTCGGCCGATTTCCCGTTACTTGCCTACAAGCTATATTTTCATGGGGTTGCAAACGCTAAGTGCGTTAGTGTTGTTACATAGAAATTCGTATTGACAAATGTCACGCAACTTCAAAAATTCCGGCTCACCAACACACTCGCACCTTGCATATGCCACTTCCGCTGTGGCCAAAGCTGCTGACAGCGTTCTTAAAATTTTGTCCGTTAAATTTGAAATTATTTATATGCGTGTGGATAATATTTATTTTAGGAATAAGTGTACATTTGCTTAAGAAAAATTCACACAATAAATCGATCTTAATGATATCGAAAAGAGGTAAATACACAACCATGTTTGTCCTAATATGTTCTAGTATATAAAACATATATTTTAGATCATTTTACTAACCAACCAAATCAAATTATTCACCTTTTAACAATTTATATTAACTAACCAATGGCATTCAGTAATATAAAAATGTGGAATTCCCGAACTCTTTCACATTTCCCCACGGTTGCCGCGGTTGGCAGCATTTATTTTTGTAGTTTTTGTGTGTTTTTGCATGTTACACTGATTCTTTTTTGACATAACACCGATAGGAATACAAAATGGCGAATTTGAAAAAAAAATTGAGGGGCCCAGCGGCAAGAGGATTGTGAGTTGGGGGTCTCAGTATGGTTTGTCTATGGTACTAACAGTCGAGTTGAAAGCAACTTTTCTTTACCCGTCGCATCTTCGCAGTTGAATAATTTCAGAAAAAAGAATCCAAACTCCATTAGTTGTCAAACTCAAAGGCAATTCTGAAAAAAAATCCAGATTCCCAAGAGTGCTCTGAAATTGGAAAAAGATTGCTCTTTTTCATACCAAACGACCATAAAAAGTGACCTACAGCAAAAAAGTACTCTGAGAGTGCCCAATCGAATGCCAAATAATGTGGTTTTCGATTGGGCTTCTTCAGATTCGCTCTCAGATTTCAGATTTCGTGTGTCTAATCGAACATAAAAACGTCACAGGCTCTTTTTTGTGTTGATATTCTTGCGGTTCGAATATGTGTAGCCTTCGACACTTTTCTAAGTGTTAAAGAACTGCGTGCCACCAAATCCACAATAGAACAGAACTACAAACAGTACCATCTACCGGGGAATAGACTTCCAGCCAAATGTTTAGTTAATTCGTTCATACTTCAGTTTCTACTCCTCGTACATTTGACATATAATTTCGCGCCTTTAACATTTCTTTTTTATTCTTGGCTTGAAAGCGAATGGGAGAACCATCTGCGGTAAGAAAATAAATCTAAATTTAACTACCTATATGTCACTAAACCTGTTCATTTATAGAAATAAAATATACGATTATTAATTTCACTCTCCTGCTCGCCTCTACAAGACACACTAATCGTTTTCCATTCACTGGTTAAATTTTATATGAAAACATTCAAAATGCTCGCCCAGATTAATTTCTAAACATTTGTACATAAATAATTAACATGAAATAGATCAACCCGATGTAATTCGTTTCTTTTCAGTTGAAAAATTTCACGAAAACTTAAACAAACTCCACTGGTTGTCAAACTCAAACGTACTTGTATTGGTAAATCTGAAGCAAATCTGAGAAAATATCATGAACATGATTCGCAAAAGTGATCTGTAAATCTGAAAAAGATTGCTTTTTTTGTACCAAACGAACATAAAAAGTGCTCTGAGAGCAAAAAGAGTGCTCTGAGAGCGCTTAATCGAAAACCACATAAGTGTTAACAAACAAATTTGATTTCGACGAGTTCAAGTCAAGCTTCAAGCGTCACTTTATCTCATCTATTATGAAAACTTATCAACAGGAAGGAGTAGGACATGTTTTGTTCTCTCGGATATCGATTGCTCCCCAATCCCAGTCCACCACTACATAGACTTCGAAAACCAATATGAAATCTTTATAAATGGCAGACCCCCTATGTATTGTCTACACTGCATTATAAGGAATGGAATTTCCTAAAACAAAGTATATCCACAAACAACTCAGGAAGTAACCGTCTTTAACTAGTGCACAAGTTGAAACCATGAAACCTTAAGCAAACTACTCGTACTACAATAAAGTACAACCAACTGCGTCCCATGTGCTAATTAATCCTATTTTCCCAACTTAACTTTATTGGCCTAACATCTGTCATCAATATACACCGAACTCTCAGGTTGTTAACCCAAGCCTATCCCATAATGAAATTACTTTAAACAAGGACGATGATATAGGTAATACAGGTACCTACGTATATAATATGTATGTATTGGAAAAGTTTCTAAAGTTTCCTTGAAGTAAGACTCCAATGTTTTAATGACATCACCATCATAATAATGTCATCCACTAAACCTTTGTAAAGCACAGACAAACATCAACCCATAGCTTGTGTCCTGGATGTCCATGTGTGTTGGCGTGCTTGTTTGCCAACATAATAACGGCCGGGATCACAATGAAAACGGGCAACATTTCGAGAACTTGTAATTAAGCCAGTAAAACTGTCAATTGAATTGCATTATTAAGGGATCAGGGCAAGCGGCGTTACAGAGAATGGGCTTTGGGCGCATAGCTTTCATTGCTCATACTCATACCAATAATAAAACGATGGCTCTACATCCATAGGTATCTATATATGAGAATGTGCTTAAGCGCACAGATGTGCTGAAGGATTTTGTTCAAACTACTAGCGACCATTATATGGTTTTGGCTTTTTGTGCGATTTGGTATAGTACAACGTACGAGTCGTGCTCTTAATTAGCTTACAATGTCATTAAAAGTTTTCGCCACCGCATCATGACGAACGGTGTATGCAACTGATATTGCAACTTTATGTAAATTAACAGAACTCCCACTCATTCAGGGTGCACTCTAACGAGATATTCATGAGTCATTGTGAAGGTTGGGTTTTTGGGGTCTATGAGGTTAATTGTGGGGTGGCTGGAAATTTGTATCGGTTTGAATGAACCGAAATGTGTTATGTATATGTGACCCATATGGCTATGCTTATCAACAGAGTTGTCATTACTAAGGGAGTACCAAGCGAATAACAAAAAAAAAAATGCTTGGGTCAAACTTCCGAGCCTACCCAGAAGAACATAATGCGAACATCTAGAGTACGCTAACATGAATGCTTACCTACTGGAAGTTTGTGCATTTCGTGCGGAATGTGAATCATGCTAGCCAAGAAAAAAATTAAGTGCACGACTAGGTCGTACAAAACTTTCTCATTCATAAAATGTTTGGTATTTTTTTTTCCATTTTATTAGGTACTATGTGAAAATCTCAACAGCTATACTATATAAAATAAGCATTACATAAATTATAATAATAGCAATTCATATCAAAAATAACAATGTGATTTTTTCAATTTTAGCAAGTTCTGATGATTAGAGAGTTATAAGCCCCATAATGTACTATTTTTAAGAGTAGCAATAGCTGTTAGGGCATGTTGGAATTAGGGTCCGGTATATATATCGAAAATATGTGGGAGTGCAAATGAAGTGGGATTCTCTAATTGTGTCAGCTTCAAGTGCTTGTAATTATTTTAGGGTGCACGTTTAATATGAGTTTTGTTAGCAGAATTAGCATTTTTATTGGAAATTGTACATTGAGTTTTACAAAAATATACGAACATAGATCGGGATCTTGGCAGTAATTTTTGAAAAAGAATTAAAAACCGGATTCATATAACACATTTAGATTTATTATGTTATCTTAGATAAATGTATTCCGATCAACGTCGTTAGAGCGAATTTAAAAAAACCATGCAGACAAAATAGTTACAAATAATGCAATGTTCGGTCTGAAAACTAATGTGCTTAAGCGATTTAGTTAGAAACTGAGTATAAGGTGTTGTTCAGGATGTAAGCTTACCAGGCTTTTTAAAACTGAGCTGTTTTTAAAAGTACCGTTGGAAAGTGAAGGACGAAATTCTTACCAAATTTTTAAAGAAAGTTTTTTTTTCCCAAAAAATATTTTCAACGATATTTTAGGGAAAAACCGAGCTTACTAGCAAGTTAGAAATGAATATATTACTTTAGGAATGGGTTTTTGCAATAATCATTCAGCCGTTTTCGAGATAATTTCCCAAAGCATATAAAGGGTGATTTTTTAAGAGGTTTAGAACTTTTTTTAAAAAAAAAACACAAAAAATTCGAAAAAATGTATGAAATATTTATTTGAATCGATAGTTTGAACCTTGCAATTTAATGTTTAAAGATAATTTCATGCAAATGTTGACCGCGGCTGCGTCTCAGGTAGCCCATCCGCTGAGTCCAATTTTGGCATACTCTTTCACACATATCGGCCGGTATCTCACGAATGAATGCATGGATGTTGGCTTCCAGTGCGTCAATCGAAGCGGGCTTGTCCCTATACACATTAGCCTTGGCATACCCCCACAAAAAATAATCTAATGGTGTCAAATCGCACGATCTAGGCGGCCAATTGACCGGCCCGAAACGTGAAATTAACTGTTCACCAAACTCGCCTCGCAATTGCGCCATTGTTTCGCGTGCTGTGTGGCATGTGGCACCGTCTTGTTGAAACCACATATCATGCAAGTCAAGAACTTCCATTTCGGGCAAAAAAAAGTTTGTTATCATCGCTCGGTAGCGTTCACCATTGACAGTAACGCTGCGATTCGCATCATCTTTGAAGAAATATGGCCCAATAATGCCGCCGGCCCATAAACCGCACCAAACAGTGGCTTTTTCGGGATGCATTGGTAGCTGTTGCAATGCTTCTGGCTGATCTTCACTCCAAATGCGGCAATTTTGCTTATTTACGTACCCATTCAACCAAAAATGAGCCTCATCGCTGAACACAATTTTTCGATAAAAAAGCGGATCCTCGGCCAGCTTTCCAAGAGCCCATTCACCAAAAATTCGGCGTTGTGGTAGGTCGGCTGGCTTTAGTTCTTGCACCAGCTGTATCTTAAAAGGCTTTACGCCCAAATCCTTCCGCAAAATTTTCCACGTAGTGCTGTAACAAAGGCCTAACTGCTGGGAACGGCGCCGAATCGACATTTCGCGGTCTTCTGTCACACTAGCTGATACGGCCGCAATATTTTCTTCACTACGCACAGTACGTAAACGTGTTGGTGGTTTAATGTCCAACAAAGTAAATTTGGTGCGAAATTTGGTCACAATCTTCCGAATAGACTGCTCAGAAGGTCGAGAATGCCGATCATAAAATGGAAGCAGCGCGCGATGAACATTTCGAACCGAGCACGAATTTTGATAGTAAAATTCAATAATTTGCAAGCGTTGTTCATTTGTAAGACGATCCATGGTTAAATTGCAAACCAAACTGAAGCTGTTTGACAGTGACACAAGGTACTAAACACACGTCAGCTGTCAAAACCAGTGTTGCCAAAACCAAACCAGCTAAAAAATCACCCTTTATAATCAATTTTTAGCGAAAAAATGGTTATGCAGCCAAGTTACCCTAACCTAGCTACTCGTACGTAAAAAAACTCAGTTATCCGTTAAATTTGAAATTATTCGTTACGTGTGGATAGTAATTTTTCTTAAGAATAAGTTTAGGTAATTTTGCTTAAAATATTTATACAAATGAGCAATGTACATTTGTTGAGGGAAAATAAAAACATTTTGATCAAACTTTCTTCAGTTATTTAAGGCAAAACTTATCATGTTTGTCCTAATATGTTTCTAGTATATAAAACATCTTCAGATAGTTTTATTAAGCAAACATATCAAATTATTCGCGTGCTAACAAGCAAATAATTACTAACAATTATAGCATTCAGTAATATTAAAATGTGGTTAAAAAAATTCCCCACTGTTGGAAGCATTTTTTTTTGTATTTTTTATATGTTTTTGCATGTCACGAGGATTCTAATTAACATTCCACCCATAGGAAAACAAAATGGCGAAATTAAAAAAAAAAATCTGTGAGACAGCTGCAAGAGAATCGCGAGTTGGGGGTATGATTTGCCTTTGCTAAAAACACTGACTGAGAGTAGGGTATGGTGAGTTTCTATTAGCTGATGGATGCGTTCCCAGATTTTAAATTTGTTGTTTTATTTCACAACGAAAACATGTATTTTGCATAATAATTAATAACTATTGTAATCAACATATCAAAGCAGGAATAAACTACGAATTATTAATTCGTAGAAATAAAATAATACATTTTTGTTCGCACAATTATTATTGTGTCTGTTTTCGTTTGCTTTTGGGGAAAAATTATTTCGCCGGCCAATGTCGATAGTAAAACGGGAAACAGTTCAAAGAGAAGAATCGATTAAGAATATTTAGTTTTAAAATAATACATATAGGACTTTAGGGGAGCGATATAAACATTTCTGAGTGGGTATGATTTTGGAGTCATAATCTTTCACAAAGATTCCGTTTATTAATGGGAAACGACAAAAACGAATTAAATTTATTTGAAAATTTTAAATAATTGACATGATTAATGAAACTACATTTGAAAACAATCGCGCTAGCCAAGAATATGAATAATGCTAATTTTTAATTAAAAAAAAGGTTAATAGATGTAATCAATGAAATCAATTAATGTTCTTTAAAATGTACGGGAAAGAACGAATCCCAAAATGTATATCAGCAAAATTGTAAATAAACATTTTTAATGATTTATACCCTAATTATGTGCCACACATTTGAGTATTTTTGTTTAAACTCATACAAATTCATATCATTGGTAATCAGACGTTTTATATTAATAAGCGTTTTTATATTTTTCCCACAAAAAAACATCACCGAAAAGTTTTTGGTAGACATTATTTTTATGAATGAAAACATTTTTGTCATTTCATCTGTGTTTACAGAGGATTTGTGAAAAGTTAAATAAAGCTACCACCGTGCGTGTAGAAAATAAGTACCAACATTTTGTTGCAGAATAATGACTGCACATTTCTCATTGTTTCTTCCCAAAATTTATTATAGGAAACTGACGTTTATTTGTACCTTGATTTTTTTTGTAATTTTTCTTACGGTCATATTTTTCACCCCGGGCGTATATATAAAGGGTGATTTTTTAGCTGGTTTGGTTTTGGCAACACTGGTTTTGACAGCTGACGTGTGTTTAGTACCTTGTGTCACTGTCAAACAGCTTCAGTTTGGTTTGCAATTTAACCATGGATCGTCTTACAAATGAACAACGCTTGCAAATTATTGAATTTTACTATCAAAATTCGTGCTCGGTTCGAAATGTTCATCGCGCGCTGCTTCCATTTTATGATCGGCATTCTCGACCTTCTGAGCAGTCTATTCGGAAGATTGTGACCAAATTTCGCACCAAATTTACTTTGTTGGACATTAAACCACCAACACGTTTACGTACTGTGCGTAGTGAAGAAAATATTGCGGCCGTATCAGCTAGTGTGACAGAAGACCGCGAAATGTCGATTCGGCGCCGTTCCCAGCAGTTAGGCCTTTGTTACAGCACTACGTGGAAAATTTTGCGGAAGGATTTGGGCGTAAAGCCTTTTAAGATACAGCTGGTGCAAGAACTAAAGCCAGCCGACCTACCACAACGCCGAATTTTTGGTGAATGGGCTCTTGGAAAGCTGGCCGAGGATCCGCTTTTTTATCTAAAAATTGTGTTCAGCGATGAGGCTCATTTTTGGTTGAATGGGTACGTAAATAAGCAAAATTGCCGCATTTTGGAGTGAAGATCAGCCAGAAGCATTGCAACAGCTACCAATGCATCCCGAAAAAGCCACTGTTTGGTGCGGTTTATGGGCCGGCGGCATTATTGGGCCATATTTCTTCAAAGATGATGCGAATCGCAGCGTTACTGTCAATGGTGAACGCTACCGAGCGATGATAACAAACTTTTTTTTGCCCGAAATGGAAGTTCTTGACTTGCATGATATGTGGTTTCAACAAGACGGTGCCACATGCCACACAGCACGCGAAACAATGGCGCAATTGCGAGGCGAGTTTGGTGAACAGTTAATTTCACGTTTCGGGCCGGTCAATTGGCCGCCTAGATCGTGCGATTTGACACCATTAGATTATTTTTTGTGGGGGTATGCCAAGTCTAATGTGTATAGGGACAAGCCCGCTTCGATTGGCGCACTGGAAGCCAACATCCATGCATTCATTCGTGAGATACCGGCCGATATGTGTGAAAGAGTATGCCAAAATTGGACTCAGCGGATGGGCTACCTGAGACGCAGCCGCATGAAATTATCTTTAAACATTAAATTGCAAGGTTCAAACTATCGATTCAAATAAATATTTCATTCATTTTGTCGAATTTTTTGTGTTTTTTTTTTAAAAAAGTTCTAAACCTCTTAAAAATCACCCTTTATATTTCGAGAGATAATCGAATCAGACCACCATTGTCGGGTCTCTTTTCGTCTCTCTACCACTGTAAATCTTACTCAGAGAGACTCTCTGGATTTCTCCACAGTTCTTCTCTGGGCTCAATTCCTAGTGTTAACGCTAGCATCTGTTTATGGGAGATCCGTTTCATCGACTGGGTCTCGACCCATTGATGTCCCAAGATCCTCATTCTTCTGCCAGCCAATGCCGGGCATTGACACAGTATATGTGCCGCTGTCTCAGATTCCTCCAGGCATAGTCTACAAGTATCATCCTCTATAAGGCCCATTTTCCTTAAGTGATACCTGAAATTACCATGTCCTGTAGACAAAGCCACCACCCATTTCAATGTTCCTCGACTCATGCTTAGAACTCTTCTTTGAGTGGAGCAGGTCGGCCACTTTATTGCCATTTTAGCTTGTCTACATTGTTCCACGGTTGACCACCTTCTCAGGTGTTCTGCCGTGATCCATTTGTGGACAAGCTGTTCAACCATTCCTCTGCCAATTGAAGAGAATGGTTCTGGTCCCAGCAACTTTTCAGTTGACCCCTGTTTTGCAAGGGAGTCCGCCTTTTCATTGCCTTCGATCCCTATGTGTCCTCGTACCCAAGTCAGTGTTACTTCATTTTTAGATGAACACTTATTGAGTTTAAGTACGCATTCCAGTGCCAGTGATGTTGTGATGTTTGTTTGTTCCATGCATCTGATCACCGCCTGATTGTCCAGTGCTATGAGGATATTTCTTCCTTCCACCTGACACTCAAGCAAGTAGTCCAACGCATAAAGCAAGGCAATCATCTCAGCCTGGTATACTGAAGTGTATTTCCCGAGGCTAATGTGACAGGCAAGTTCCAGCTCTTCTGAATAGATACCGGCCCCCGCCCCGCCATCCATCATGGATCCATCCGTGAAAATCACTATTTCACCATTTCTTTTTTCTGGAAGTAATCCGTTCTCAATACGAGTTTTGTGATTTCTTTCCATAATACGCACCCTTGTTGTTCGATCCATAGGCATGTTTAGCTCCCTAATCTCGTCTTTAACAAGTTCCAGGATCTTCCTATGTCCATAGATCGTACCACGATGGTGCCATTTCGCATCTCGATGCAAGCGAAGTGCCGTTTGGGCCGCTGTTTTCTTAATAAATAATACACCCCGGGCGTAACTCAGATTTAAGTTAATTTTACAACCGCTCATTAATCCGTATTTTTTAAACCCGACAATTTAAACCTATGTCCATGTTAGTCACTGAAAACCACACATTAAACAATCTGGATTAAAGATGGATTTAAATGAGGAGTTAAAACCCTTTAAACCGTTTACAATCCGTTTTAAACCTACGTAATGTCAAATTTCACAAATAATGACATTTTGTTTTTTTTTTTGTTTGTCACTTGGAAATTGATTTAATTTGTAGTGTGTCGATTTTAGTTACTAGTGCATTAGTCGAATCATGGAATGTAGCCTCCAAAATGCCTCTTTCTTTAGTCAGAAACATTTCCGAAAATCCACCACATCGTAATCTTCGACGCAACCTCGCTTGTGCATTTGATAAATTCGACGACAGGGACGACGTCGATTTACCATCAGCTCTCCGACAAATTCGTCTTCTGATGACGATTACATCAACATTTCATCCATTTCACGAATGAAATCCATTTTTATACCCTCCACAGGAAGGTACATTAACCTTGTCATTACATTTGTAACACCAAGAAGGAGTCCCCGGAGACCTCATAAAGTATATATATTCTGAATCAGGATCCCATTCTGAATCGGTTTAGCCATGTCCGTCTGTCTGTATGTCTGTTGAAAGCACGATAGCGGCCAAAGGAATTGACATAGGCAAATGAAACTTGGTGAAAGGACTTCTTTTTATCTTCGTCAGGTTGGTATTGAAAATGGGGTATGTCGGTCAAGTAGTTCTGGCACCTCCCATACAAAATCAATATAAGGCCCATGTGTCTCTGTCTGTTGTTCAATGTAATTACGAACTACCTCACATGCCTAAAATTTAGCATGACTTGTATGCGGTGGAGGGTATCAAAGGATCGGCCAGGCCGCGCGCCCTGCGAGCGAAGAAATGTCAATATTAAGAAATTAAGCTTTAACCCGAGTTAAAGTACTTAAAATGTCTCCGGAGTGCAGTTTAAATCCAATCGGATTAAATGCTGTCAAGTTTAAAAAACTGGGTTTATGCTCGGGTTAAACGACTGAATATTAAGGACTTCGGCTTAATTTTTGGGTTAAACTCACTTAAACCCGGGTGTAACCTTTAACCCGAATTAAAGGGAGTGAATAATATGGCCGTTACACTTTCTACAGTGTGTTTAATGCTGTTGTTAATTTGGTTGGTTGTTTCCTTATTTTATTAAGTAGGTAGGTAAAAATCTGAGAACCGATGCTTGATAAAAGAAACGGTCAATAGAATATATTAAAAGGAATATGTAACGTTAAATAAAATTCACTTTTGGGTTGTTCATCTGATATGGCAGTACATAAATATAAATAACGATCTGAGTTTTTATAAGTTGAAGATGGTAGTAACAGGCAATTGTCCCAAGTTATGGTTAAATAGTTAGAAGCGTCTACAGTATTTATAAGTTCTTACACTTTACAAGGCATAGTGTGGCAGTGGTTTCTGTTTTATGATCTGCTAATGCATATTTTTATTTTTGAATGGAATATTTTAGTAGCGCTGGTATTAGGTGTCTATGATTGGAAGTAGGGTTCGTGTTATACCGATATCTTTACATAGATATCTATATACGATTTCAAAGATTTGTTTTTGGGTTTGTATGGGGTTTTCGAGTTATGACGAGTTTTTAAAATTTGCGTTTTCGCTTTGAAAACATCAATTTTACTCTAAGTTTGCATTTTGGTCAAAATCGTTATTGCCGTTTTCAGGTTAACTAAAGAATGCTACATTTTTAAAAAATTACTTTTTTCAAAAATCCATCAGTTCACTAGCAACTGTCAAAGCGACAACATTAAGTGTTCTATAAAAATTAATTGAAGTGAAAATCTTCTCTATTTCTATCAAAATTTAATTGAAGTGTATATCTTCTTTATTTCTTTTATAATAATTAAATTAAATAATCTCATTATGTCCTGTTCGTTGTGCAACACAAAAGCTATTAGTGATTTGGTAAACTGTGGTGGTATATGCAGAAAACAATTCTGCAAAACATGTACCAAGCTTTCCGACGGGCAATATCGATTGCTCGGTGAAAGCAAAAACTTGACATGGCGATGTGATTGTTGCTCTGTGGGAAACAATTTCAATCTCCTTTTTGCAAAACTGATCGACCTAGAATCGAAATGTTGCGCGGAGCGGGTATCGAAATTAATAGAGGACGTTTTTGCAAAGAATCTTAAGGAGCTGACCTCAAAAGTTCTTGCAGAGACAGCCAAAATCCAGAAGAGCATCAGTTTAATTGAACATGCTCCCACAAACACCAATGAAACCGGTACATCGAACGACCAAGGTGAGGAAAATAAAACTTTATTTAACAATAATACGGTGGAGAGTAAAATAAACTCCCCAATAGTGGCAGGTACAAGTAAAGACGCCAAAAAATTTAAACAGAAAGATGTGAACAAAACAAACACAGAAAAAAACAAAAACATAAGCCGCCGGCTAACAAAAGAAAAATTGATTAAACCTTCTAATCAATTTGTTATCAAAGCGGCTTCTTCTGTTCGTCACTTTCATCTTTCAAACGCTCATAATACAACAACTACTCAACAAGTTGTAGAGCATGTTGCAAAAGCTATACAAGTACCTCCCACTAATATTAAATGCAAAATGTTAGTCAAAAGCAGTGTTGATATCTCGAAATTACGATTTGTTAATTTCAAAGTAAGCAATATTTCGGATAATGCAGAGGACATTCTTAAGTCCAAGCATTGGCCAGCTAAAATGAAAATAAAAACATTCGTGCAAAAGAAAAAAAACGAAGGGGTCCACTTGCAAATGACGGAAACATGAAACAATTAAATTCTTGTGCTCACCATGGAGAACTTTCTGTTTACTTTCAGAATGTTGGCGGCACAAGAACAAAAATAAATTCTTTATCACTCTCCATTTCGATTAATACTTATAAAATAATATTGCTTGTAGAGACATGGCTTCATACGCACATTTTCTCACAAGAAATTTTCGGCAGCGAATACAATGTCTACCGAAGTGATAGAAGTGTTCACACAGGTATGATAAGAGGAGGGGGTGTACTCATAGCAGTGCACCGCTCGCTTGTCTCGTTTGAGAAGCCATTGCCGCTTGTCGATTACTCCATCGAACAGCTAGCGGTGAGTGTGTTGATGAGCAATGCTAATACCAACAACAATTTAAGTGAAATCATTTTTGTACTTTCTTACATTAGGCCAGCGAGTGCATGCAGCATGTATGTTTCACACACAAATAACATTGAATTTCTTGCAAATAATTTGCGAGAAAATCAAATGTTGTTTGTTGCTGGTGATTTCAATTTAAGTCACGTTTGTTGGGAGTGGGATAGAGATGAAAACTGTATGATTCCCTCCCAAGTAAGAACCGATTGCGAAGTGGTGTTTATTGACACACTTTTAAGTTGTGGGCTAATGCAATTGAATCATATTCCAAATTCATTTAATAGGTATTTGGACTAAGTATTTTCTAGCAAGAACGGAGTTGTAGTTGTGTGTGAAGCACATTCTTTACTTTTGCCCACATCTGTTCACCATAAGGCATAATGTTGTTAGTATTACAACTGACAATTATTTGCCACTTCAAAGTGCTCAATATGAGTATAATTTCGCAAAGGCAGATTATAATAATCTGAATTTGTATTTAAATTCAATCTTATGGAATGATAATCTTGATGTTTCAAATTTATCGAGCATGTACAGCACTTTCATTTCAGTTTTAAGGACTGGAATCGAATTACATGTTCCTATAATAAAGCGAAAAGACCATAGAAAGCACCCATGGTTCAATATGCAGCTTTCTAAAATGAAAAACATCAAGAACAAAGCTTTCAAAAAATATAAACTGACCGGTATGTCAGAAGATTTTTCATTGTTTTCTCGTTTTCGTAGAGAATATGAGTTTCTTAATAAATTTTTGTACAAAAATTATATATATTCAGTGGAATCGAGAATAAAAAATAACAGCAAAGCGTTTTGGGTTTTTATAAATTCAAAACGCAAGACTACTGAAATTCCTGTTGGTATTGAATATGAGGGAGTTCGCTCAGATAATGTTCAATCATCTTGCCAACTTTTTGCCTCATATTTTCAGACTGTTTATTTGGATGACGTTTATACTTCTGTTGTAAACCAATACGATGATATTTCTCCTATCACTGATTTGGGAATAATTTCATTGACTGAAATTGAAGTACTGACGTCATCTCAGAAACTTGAGCCCAATTTAAATCCGGGATTTGATGGTATACCATCCATATTAATTTCAAAATGTAGTTCATCTCTCTCGATTCCGCTCACATTGATTTTTAATTTATCCCTTTCGACTGGCAATTTTCTAAACTGTTGGAAATATTCTTTTGTTAAGCCTATTCATAAGTCGGGTAGTAGGAATGTGGTGACAAACTATCGTCCAATTTCGAAGATGTCAACGATTCCGAAATTGTTTGAAAGTTTAGTGAAAGAGAAGATATACTTTTTTGTAAAGGAATCTTTATCCACCAATCAACATGGATTTATGAGAGGCAGGTCCACAGTAACGAATTTAACTGTATTTACTAATTTTGCCTTAACGGCAATAGAAGAAGGTGCACAGGTTGATGTTATCTATACTGATTTCGTTAAGGCATTTGATCGGGTAGACCACAAACTGCTAATAAGAAAATTAGAAGCACTTGGTATCCATTCAATACTTAACAAGTGGATTGCATCCTACCTAAGTAACAGAAAACAGTTAATTAGAATAGGAAATACTTTTTCGAGGCAGTTTGAAGCAAAGTCTGGTGTCCCACAGGGAAGTCACTTGGGACCTTTGTTGTTTGCATTATTTGTGAACGATATAGATTCAAGGGTATCTTTCTGTAAGTGTCTGGGATTTGCTGATGACTGGAAGTTTTTTTGTAGAGTCAAATCTGTAGCCGATTGCGAAAAGCTTCAGGTTGACATAGACGCAATTACGGATTGGTGTAATTGTAATAATTTGCAACTGAACTTAGGGAAATGTAAGGTTTCGTCATTTTTCCACATTAGGTTGCCTATATTCTATGGTTACTCTATAGCTGGGCACTTAATAACTAGATCTGAGGGAATAAAAGACTTGGGCGTTACGTTTGATTCAAAATTAAATTTCAATAAACACATAGACTGCACAATATCCAGAGCTAACTCTCTTCTTGGATTTATTAAAAGGAACAGCAAGGATTTTTCAGATATACAAACTCTTAAAACCTTGCATTGTTCCTTAGTAAGATCTGTTTTAGAATACTGTTCTATTATTTGGTCACCAGCATATCAGGTGCATATAAATCGGATTGAACGTGTACAAAAGTCTTTTTCAAGATATTGCCTTCGTCACTTTAATGGGTCAGTAGAAATGCCCAGTTATGAAGAAAGATGTCGGATAATAAACTTAAAGTCCCTGGAAACGAGAAGACTTATTCAGGACATAACGTTTGTAAAAGACATCGCTTCTGGAAGAATAAACTCAATGTTTTTACTGTCCAAGCTCTCTTTTTACGTTCCGGGAATACCGTTACGTGTGCATGGCTTGTTTTATGAACCTAATCATTCGACAAGCTATGGAATGAATGAGCCTTTAACAAGGTGCATTAGGAGTTTTAATTTAATATGCAACTCCGGTGATTCCAGTGTTGATATTTCGATCAACAGGATTGCATTTAAAAAACGGTTAAATGAATTGTTATAATTGCTCATAGGGTTTTTTAACTTTTGCTTAGAATATTACGAATGTAATTATTAAAAGCACAAGTTTTTCCCTTAGGGTAATTGATTATATTTTTTCTTGCACACTAAGTGGAAGTTTTTTTTCCTTATTTCTTTTCGATAAATTTTTAAACTTCATTTTTTTTTCTCTTCACTTGAAGAGTTTTTTTTTTGCTATGTATACATATATTATTATTATTTTTTTTTTTTTTTTGTTTTTGTTTTTTTTTTTATTAAATATTTTTTCTCTTATGTTAAGAGTTTTTTTTTGCTTTTTTTTTTAAAAATTATGTAATTATATAGTCTGTAAATTGTAAAATGGTAGACTTAAATAAATAAACAAATAAACAAATAAACAAAAAACTGAGTTTGCCATTAAGGGAGAAATGACCTTAGAAATTAATATTTGTTACAATCGTAAGAACCGTTTTCGAGATATGTCCAAATTTCTAAAGCACCATTATATGATTTGTCAGTGGAAAACTTAGTAGGCAGTCATGTTAACCTCACCTGCTTAAGGTTAAATATAAATTTTTGTCCCCGAACTGTAAGCCCCCAAACTGCAAATCCTTAGCTTGAACGAAATCCGGGCAGCAGTTATGGCTTTAGGCCGCGGGACATACGGACAGACAGACAGACGGACAGCATTTTTTTGAGTTTCTCTATCATCGTCATGTCAGAATTGATAAACATCTCGAGTTCGAAATTTTGTACGAATGCAATCTTACTACGTTATAGAGAAAGTTAAAAATATGAATGTGAAAGGAAAAATAGGTTGCGAAACTTAAAGAAAATTCTATGGCGAACATGAAAATTATTTTTCTTTGATATCGGTATCAAATGACATTTATGTGGATCCAAGATTTGTTATGCAAAACTTATAAAGAATATTCATTTTCTTTCTACCGTGCAATTTGAACATTCTTTCTATTATTTCGTATGTTTGTTTTGACTATTTTGTATGAAATACTTTTTTGATTAATGAATGATAATGATTCTTATTGCATGGTGTCAAGCTACATAACTAGTTTCACTTGATATCAAGCAATAAGAAAATGTGTTTATATATTTTTATGTGTTTTAAAAATAGCGAACATTTTCAACCTGCAACTAAGAAATAATAAAAGATTATTTGCAACACGCCACCACACTCGATAACGAAATGATAACCCATACAGCCTACCTGACATTCGGCTTAAGCCGAAAGTGTAGGCTGTCTTTCTCCAGTATGTGTCTGACCCCTTGGATTAACATGGGCGCAAATACATGAATTCAAACTGAGCTACATCCAAGGTCGAATTTAGCTTGTAGGCAATCCCTCTTTTTTGGCCGAAGCTGTCAATCTATTTAATACTTAGTTTATGACGTAAAGCTTTAAAACACAGTCCCAGGTATAAATATTTGTATTTACACCTCGGAGTCAAATCCAGTCAACATTCTGCAAATTCCCCTCCAGCCAACCCGATGATTAAAAAAAGTAACAATCATTTACCAGTTGTCGTTGGCTAGGTCGAAACCTCACTAAAGTTGGACGAATTAAATGAGAATTTGCCATTTCGCTACGTTATGGATATGAAATAGAATGCGACAGGAGTCTTTCCGCCGGTTGTACAACGTACATCCTATTTCTCGAATGAACATTCCAAACACAAATACTCCACACATAAACGACATACAACATACCCAATATACAGTAACGCACAGCGGTCCGATTGAATAGAGTTCAACAACAACCCTACTGCTGTTTAGTGGGAACTTGGACCATTGGAAGTATGAAGGAATAGGGACCAACCAACCACCCACATGGAGGTGTGTGTTCGTAAATAACTTGCCGAAACCAATCGCCTGCAGATGTAACAGAACCAAATGTCCATCCGCAAATCAATATAGCAGAGCTCCAAAGGGATATCGACAACCATATATATACCTAGCCATATATACGAGTAGTTCAATACTCCCTTTGCCGTCAACCAAATAAATAGCCGTGCGTCAGGAGTGTTCAGCTGGTGCCATGCTGCTAGTGGTGGTAGCAGGGTAGTATTCTGGATCTGGATCCGTAAATAAATTATGAATACGAAAATATCAATAATAGTACTTCACTGGCAATTGGCTTTCTGTGACCGAATACGTAGGTAGGTATGGTGTGTGCGTGGCTGTGTTTACTCGCACACCGTATGCGCCCTAGGGAAATACAAGAACCTATGAATCCCTTCGGCACGGCGGATACGTATCCTCTGTGTTCATTATCCTGCTATGATTTATCCAGGACCGAAAGTGGTTTTGGCGTTTTATTAAAGAGCTGAAGTGTAATGGTTTGTGAATTATTTGGACTTGGTCCTGTGAATGGGCCAATAACCGATTGAGGAGATAGGTGTATATATAGCGTAGTGAATGTTTGTGTTTAAATGCTGAAATAAACTTTGCATTTAAGGAGCTGCCTGGTTATTCGGATCAGGTGAATATGCTTCAGAGTACAAAGCTCCTCCTCTTGTTACTTATAGCCCAGCTACAATCTGTAAATACCACTCGCACACAGGACCCATGATACTGAAATGAGCTGAAATTGAGTATTGCAAATAGTAGTTGCAAGTATGAAATTCAAAATGAGAGCCCGTTGCACTTACTGTTAATTATTTTGTTCACAAGGACACAGAAAATTCCAGATTTCATCCTACTTAAATGGAGTCACACACAGTCTAACATCGGAAGCAAGATATCTCGGCATCATCCTATAGATTCTAAGTTATCTCGGAAAAGGATCACAAAAGAAAGTATGAAAAACGAAACGCACCGCAGCAAAAGGAGCTCTCAGCCTAAGAGAGACCCCCCCCCCGCTGGAATAGCCAAATGATGGACATGTTGAAGTGACTATATTCGGCCTCATCCAACTTAGTCCTCAGGATATTTTATTAGCTCTTGATAATCTTAAGCCCAATTCAATTCCAGGCCCCGATGGTATTCCTGCAATTATTTTTAAAAAGTGTTCCCAAGCTATTTCCAATCCCCTCCATCATATTTTTAACTTGTCTCTATCCTCTGGTATTTTTCTTGATGAATGGAAGTCGTCTTTTCTTATTCCAATTTTTAAATCTGGTTCCAAGAACGATATTGAAAATTACAGAGTAATTTGCAAATTATCCGCTTTGCCTAAGCTTTTCGAAAGTATGGTTAAATCAAAAATTGAATTTTCGGTTAGAGAATTTATTTGTGATACACAGCATGGCTTCGTCACCGGCAGGTCCACTACCACTAATTTGGCTTGCTTGTCTCATTATACCATCAATGCTATCGAAGATGGTTATCAAGTCGACTGTGTTTACACTGACTTCAGTAAAGCATTTGACTCCGTCAATCATCTAATTTTGCTAAGAAAACTTGAAAGTTTTGGATTTCACTCTGCAATGCTCGATTGGATAAGATCTTATTTGATTGGCAGGATTCAAAGAGTGAAAATTGATAATAACTTATCACGATCGTTTGGGTGCAGCTCGGGAGTACCACAAGGTAGTCATTTGGGTCCGCTCCTGTTTATAATTTTTATCAATGACATATCGTGTGCATTAAAATATTGCCATTGCTTGATGTATGCTGATGACTTAAAGCTGTTTCTTAAAATCAAAACTTCACTTGACTGCGAGTTTTTACAAAATGATCTAAGAAACTTATCTGTCTGGTGCGTCAAAAATTGTCTACACTTGAATATTAATAAATGCTGTATAATATCCTTCTACAGAAGTTCGTATCATTTAGAGTTTCAGTACGAAATCGACACTATTCGATTAAACAGAGTCGATGTGGTGAAAGATCTTGGCATTATAATTGATTCGAGGTTCACCTTCGCATCTCATATCGACCACGTTATTGCCAAAGCAAATAAGCTTTGTGGTTTTATAAAACGAAATGGCAGCGAATTTTCGGATCCTCATACCCTTATTTCGCTTTTTATTGCGTTGGTTAGATCTCTGCTTGAATATGCTGATGTTATATGGACCCCATTCTATAAAATTCACTCAGACCGCCTTGAAAAAGTCCAGAGGCGTTTCACAGAATACATTTTCAGGAAAATGAGCTGGGATTTTGAAATTTCTTACCGGACTCGATGTCAATTGTTGAGCATATCAACCTTATGCTCTAGAAGAAAAGCCCATGACATCATGCTAATAAGGGATTTATTATGTTATCACATTAAATGTCCATCTCTTTTATTCTTAGTGCCAATCTATGCCCCAACCAGACCTTTAAGGGAAAGAAACCTTCTTCTTCGACCTGTTCATAGAACTAATTACGGCCATAATGAGCCCATGTCCAGAGCTATTGCTTCATTCAACGATGTTTATATTTTTATTGATCTTTATTATTCACGCGATCGCTTCAAAAGTATTATACTCAATTTGGCAGCATTATCTTAGTATTAAGTACATTGTTTTTATATAATTTTTATACTTATACTTATATTGTATACTTATATCGTAATCTGTATAGCTTAGCTAGTAGATGATATGAAATAAATAAAAAAAAAAAAAAAAAAAAGAATGTCGAAGAACTGGGAATGAAACATGGTTTCGAAAGCATCAGAGCCACAACAGCCTACATCATTGCCTACAAAGGCTTTGACGCAAAAACTCCCACTCTCTTCCCAAGCAGAGAGGAATGGGAGGAAAACAAAATATTGAGCGATCATAAAACCGCTATTTACATCGACGAATCCAAGATGGAGATAGGTACGGGAGCGAGTATCTACTCCGAAAAAATGCAAATAAAGGAGTTTCTGGAGACTACACGACTCCAGTTTCTAAACACTAAAACGAAATCTTTAGGAATACCTTCTTGCATGTCACTGAACGGGATTTCTAGTAGTAATGTAAACGAAATTTGTACACGGAAAGAATTCAAAATCACCAATTGCAAAATTTTGAGTTTTCATGGATTGATACAAAAATTGGTAATTTGACATTAAAAATGGCGGAGAAACCAAATTCTGTTTGTTGAAATTTACGATTAGAAGTATCAATTCGAGCTTCTTTTATTTGTAGTGATTTGCGAGATTGTTTGGCGCAATTTACCACTCTAATAGGTCAATTTCTCAAACACCACTTTACAATCTCAAATTGCAAAAAATGTTTGGTGATTTACCAACACTGAATGATGAATCAATAAAATCTTGTATATTGACGTAGAGAAGTCGTAAATTGCAAAAACAAATTTGTAATTTCCATGGAATCAACTACCTAATGTATGGAATTTAATTTATTTAATGCACAGTCAATAGTCCATGTACCTATCGAAATCCTTTTAAATCCTTTCTTTTTATGGATGAATGTATGTACGTGGTATAGACAGCTGCTATCATGAATCCAAATCTTCATTGTGCACGTTGCGCGTCGTTGCAGAGAAAGGCAGTCGGTATTCAATCTTTCCTTAAAGCAGTCGAGCATAGACAAACCATACTGAGACCCCCAACTCACAATCCTCTTGCCGCTGGGCCCCTCAATTTTTTTTTCAAATTCGCCATTTTGTATTCCTATCGGTGTTATGTCAAAAAAGAATCAGTGTGACATGCAAAAACACACAAAAACTACAAAAATAAATGCTGCCAACCGCGGCAACCGTGGGGAAATGTGAAAGAGTTCGGGAATTCCACATTTTTATATTACTGAATGCCATTGGTTAGTTAATATAAATTGTTAAAAGGTGAATAATTTGATTTGGTTGGTTAGTAAAATGATCTAAAATATATGTTTTATATACTAGAACATATTAGGACAAACATGGTTGTGTATTTACCTCTTTTCGATATCATTAAGATCGATTTATTGTGTGAATTTTTCTTAAGCAAATGTACACTTATTCCTAAAATAAATATTATCCACACGCATATAAATAATTTCAAATTTAACGGACAAAATTTTAAGAACGCTGTCAGCAGCTTTGGCCACAGCGGAAGTGGCATATGCAAGGTGCGAGTGTGTTGGTGAGCCGGAATTTTTTAAGTTGCGTGACATTTGTCAATACGATTTTCTATGTAACAATACTAACGCACTTAGCGTTTGCCACCCCATGAAAATATAGCTTGTAGGCAAGTAACGGGAAATCGGCCGAAGTTGGTGGTCTCAGTATTGTCTCTGCAGTCGAGTTGAAGTTGTAACTAATTCGTATTGATACATTCTGGAATAGGTATATATTGTAAGTACCTATTGAATAATTCCAAAAACGCCGAAGTATGCATATAGATCTGTATTTTGTCCAGAATGTACATAAATTGTAATGGATTCTAAAATATGTAATCGAGAAGAATGTTATTATTATTATTAAATACAATTATTCGAAAGCAAATTACTCCGCCCTAAATCAATATCTTGCCTCATTTGATTGGTCAAGTATTTTTTCAGGATTGCAACTTGCTGATGTATATCATATATTTTTAAATATATTACAGAATGGTTTTGCTATGTATGTCCCCAAATGTAGGAATAGACAAACTTTTAAGCTGCCATGGCAAAATCATCGTTTGAATAATTTGAAGACGGCTAAAAACAAGTCTTTTAAACAATTTAAAAAGTCAAACCTTGAAGTGGACAAAAAACGTTTCTCACAGCTGCGCCGTGAATATGAATTTTTAAACAAATTTCTATACAGACACTACGTAATGAACATTGAGTCTAAAATAACTAAAGATCCAAGAGCTTTTTGGACATTTTTGAAAAGTAAAAAAAAAGAATATGTCACTTTCCAGAACATGGAATTTGATGGTGAAGTTTCTAGTAGCATCGATTCAACATGTGAGCTCTTTGCAAAGTTTTTCCAATCGGTATATGTCGATCACTCTAATGTTTGTTGGTCTCAAGTAGATCCTTTTTATGGATTTAACTCTTGTTTAGGATCATTAAATTTTTCCACTGATGATGTTTTGCAGGGCATACAATCATTAGACTCTTGTCAAAGTGCTGGTCCTGACAGGATTCCTTTTGAGGTACTAAAGAACTGCAAATCGTCGTTATCCTTCCCATTAAAACTTCTTTATAATTTATCTCTGTCGCCTGGCACATTCTTGGATGAATGGAAAAGTCATTTATAGCCCCCATATTCAAAGCTGGCTCAAAGCAGAAAGTAAAAAATTATCGTGGTATATCAAAACTTTCTGCCATTCCAAAACTTTTTGAGTCAATTGTGACAACCAAATTCAATTTCTCATTCAAAGAACAAATCACTCCACACCAGCACGGCTTTGTATCTGGTAGATCTACAGTGACTAACCTAATGCTTTTCAGTAAATACCTCTTCGATTCCGTAGAATTAGGTTATCAGGTTGATGTTGTATTTACAGATTTTGTGAAAGCCTTCGACACTGTTTGTCACAATGTTCTCATCGAAAAATTAAGATCATTTGGCATTCATTCGAGCCTCCTTAAATGGATCTATAGTTACCTTACAAAAAGGAAGCAAATTGTTAAAATTGGTTCTTCTCAATCAAGGCCTATTGACGTTTTATCGGGTGTTCCTCAAGGCAGTCACTTAGGACCTCTGCTGTTTAATATTTTTATCAACGATATTCCAACTATGCTTCAGCATGCTCATTGTCTTATGTATGCTGACGATTTAAAAATATTTTTGCGTGTTAAAAGCATTTTCGATTGCAATAGGCTTCAATCCGATTTGAACTCAATTGTCAATTGGTGCAAGCTAAACCAGCTGTCCTTGAATATTACAAAATGTCATTCCTTATCTGTTTATCGTATTTTGTCTCCAGTTATTTATCAATATAACATTTCAGAAATTTCACTTTCTAACGTAACTGAAGTTAAAGATCTTGGGGTGATTTTTGACACCAAAATTTCATTTTCACGTCACATTGACTATATTGTTGCTAAAGCTAACTCTATGCTTGGATTCCTCAAACGATCATGTGCCGTATTTTCTAGTCCTCATGCTCTTAAATCTGTTTATATGTCCCTTGTTCGTCCTTTTCTTGAATATTTTTCCATTATTTGGTGCCCTAACTATTTAACTTCCATAAATCGGTTGGAAAGAGTGCAAAAGTCATTTACAAGATTTGTAATTGCTCAATTGAAATGGAACCTTGATGAAAGACCCTCTTATTCTACTAGATGTGCATTAATAGGGTTAGATACCCTTGAAAAAAGACGTAATGTTCATTGTATATTGTTTGTTCATGATGTGTTTTCTTATCGTATAAAGTGTCCTGATATTCTAAAGAATTTTTTATTTTACGCACCTGAAAGAATACTCAGATCTAGAAATTTATTATTTAATCCTAGGCATATTTACAATTATGGTCTTAATGAGCCTACTACTAAATGTATTAACTTACTCAATTCAGTTTGTACAGAAATTGATTTATATGATGATAGAGAGAAAGTTAAATCAGTAATTTTATATATTCATGTATCATAATAAAATTTTGCTTCTTGTTAATTTATTAATTCCTAAAAATACTTAAAATTTATTGTACTATACTATATACTTTTAATTATTATATCACCATATATTATATCTGAAATCTGTTAGAGTTAAGCTCGGTATATGAATAAAGCAAGCAAGAATCTAAAGCAAGGAAGAATCTAAGAATAGTAAAGGTTCGTATCAATGTCAAGTTTAAATTTTTTTTTTAAATTTCAGCATAGACTAAAAAACCATCCCAGACAAGTCCCGTTGTTCCCTGACGATATGGCGCCGTAGGATTTTCTTGGATATCAGAAGGAAAAAGAACTATAAAATATGACTCTAAATATGTATTCGAAAATAACCTTATTAATAAAGCTATGCATTTTGATTTGTAAATCACAAGATATATGTTGCAAATTGAGAATAAAGTTTTCTAATATCACGACAAAACATTTTCAATTTAATACGGTGATGCCTCAAATCACTACTCAAGAAACGTAAATTTCAAATTGATAAAAAGAAGTTTCAATTTACGACTAAGAATTTGTAAATTGCAACTACTCAAGTAGTAAATCCACTCCTGTTAGTTCGCAAATCAACACTATTGAGTTGCAATTCAAGACTAAATGGTTGTAATTTGCTAAGGGAGGTAATCGCAATTTACAACAGAAAAGTGGTAATTTACGAATTGTTTTTGCAATTTACAATCCATGTAATATCAAATTGATAACTATTTGTGTCAAATTGCGATCGGTTATGGCAATATGTTTTTCTCGTTTGATCGCATTATTGATAATGAAAAGTGTTGTTTCACGACTTTTGAGGGTCAATACATATCTTCACTTCGCACAATTTCTAGAATTGCGAATAAAAAGTCGTGAATTAGTATATCCTTAGCTGAGCTCTAAAACTAGAGCTAGTATATCCTTTCGTGGTTCTGCGCTTATTTTTCTTGATTTGATCTTAAAATTCTTTCCGTGTAACATGTTTGCAAAATTTTTCCAGTCACTTTTGTTAGTGAGCATATTAATTGCAGTTTCTCGGGCCAATCTGAGCATATAACTGACCTGGGTCATATTTCCTTAACAAATGATGAAATCCTCTCTGAATTGTCATTACTAGATTCGAGTGTCAGTGTAGCACCCAATAACTATCCACCATTGTTATTTAAAAACTGCAAATTTAGCCTAGTTGATCCACTAAGGATTATATTTAATTTATCATTATCTACTGGCGAGTTTCTTGACTGTTGGAAATTTTCGCTCATAACTCCAATTTTTAAATCGGGTTCTAAGAGATGTATAGAGAATATAGACCTATAGCAAAGGTGCAACTGTTTCCTAAAGTATTCGAGGCGGCTTTTAAAAAAAGATTGTACTCAGTTGTTCGCAGCTTTATTTCTGAACTTCAGCACGGGTTTGTAAGTGGTAGGTCAACCGCTACAAACTTGGTTATTCTTACCAAGTACTGTCTTGAAAATATTGAAAAACGTCTCCAAGTAGATTGCGTATATACTGATTTTTCAAAAGCCTTTGATCGTGTGCAGCCCAATGTTCTTTTAAATAAACTTAAACTTTTTGGAATTCATTCTAGTATTTTAAACTGGATTGGCAATTATTTGACCAATCGCAAACGGATGTTCGGATGTTCCTCAAGGAAGTCATATTGGTCCTCTTCTATTTCTGTTTTTTATCAATGACTTACCCTCTTTCGTATCAAGCTCAAAATGTCTTTTGTACGCAGATGATCTAAAAACTACAAGACAATAAACTGTATGTCAGATGTCTTAGCGTTACAAAATGATTTAAACCGTTTAAATAATCGATGTGTTCTTAATGGCCTTTATTTAAATATTGAGAAAAGTTCGGTTCTTACTTTTAGTAGAAAAAAGTTCCCTATATTTTTTAATTATAAAATACAAAACACAACACTGAGTAGAGTTTCAGACCAAAAAGACTTGATTTTTGACACTCAACTAAAATTTTCTTTCATATTGACTAGATAGTTGGCAGAGCTAATCAAATGCTAGGTTTAATTTTTCGCGACTCTAAAGATTTTAATGATCCATATACACTTAAAACTCTCTATAATACTTTGATTCGTTCGATATTTGAATACTGCTGTGTTGTTTGGAATCCTTTTTACCGCAATGCTGAATCTAGCATAGAGAAAATTCAAAGAAGGTTTACTAGGTATGCTCTAAGAAAGTTCGACTGGAATAATAATCTTCCAGCCTACGACGATAGTTGTTCCTTATTAAATTTGAAACCTCTTACTAAAAGAAGGATATATTATTCCGCAATGCTTGCCAATGACGTCTTAACTGGCCACATTGATTGTTCGTTTTTGCTGGCATTATTTAATATATATGCTCCTTCTCGTGTTCTTCGACCTAGGGAAATTTGTTTCCTTATCCCACCTAGACACAGAACTAATTATGGTCTGAATGATCCTATCACTATGGGTTGCGTAAATTACAATAAATACGAAAACTTAATTGATTTCAATATGAGTAGAGAACATTGTAAATCTGTAGTTTTAAGTAAATTATAATTTGTAACAATGATCGCATTCTTTAATAAATTATTGCAAAGTAATCTAAAATAAGTTGTACTTATAAGATGAAATAAATAAATAAATAAAAACTTTACTGTCTGTTTATTACAGGAGATGTGAACAACTGCATCGTCCGCGAAAAAAGACAATTTGATGTATTTTAAAGCACACCTAAAATCGTTTATGTAGATCGTAAACAGCACAGACAGATGCACACAAAATTAAACAGCAATTGTAGTTGAATTTTATTTTTTTTTTTTCGATTTTTTTGATAAGATTCAAACCACATCAATTCTCTGTCTTTAACACCGTTCTACCAACAGTCTCAAACGATCTTCTCAAGTTCAAAGACAAATACAAAAGAATCGCCTGTGATTCGGCGAAATCAACGCGTAGGAACGAAATGCGAACATCTAGAAGAAGCTCATGAGAAAGCATATAGAATCTTCTTGGAAATTATATGAGACCACGGAAACGAATGCGCATGGTCCATAACTTTCTTTTTGTCTGTTAAGATTCTTACAATAATTCTTCTTGGTCACACACAAGTTGTTAATCCCTCACCTACCTATGCCAAGGTCCCACAAATGAAAAAGGTATCATCATATTTACTTTCACAATTTTGTTAGGTGCTCATCTTTATGCACAGTTTCTATGGGTGTCAAGATATATTTACATTGAGCTTCTTTGTATCGTACTCATTTTGAGAAAATAGCGCGAGAGAGAGAGGACATGTTATCCAAAATTCAAGGATTCTTAATTAGTAGAACCCGAGGCGAGAACTAAGTGGTTTGCAAAAAAAAAAAAACTAATCACCGACTTCTTGAAGTGTAATGTGTAAGTGAGAACTTCAGGAACGAAAGCTAGATTGATTGTTGCGAGTTCCTGATAAGACCTGCTGCAGTTCAGATCACGGAAGCAGCAAACTTTGGCCATTGTATATCAATAAATAAATTTGAATTTTCTACCAATTATGCTTACAGCCAATCAATTGAAGTTAAACATAAATGAAAAACGTGCTGACTAGTCATAGGTTTGCATAGCAGTCCAGCGTATAACGCAATTTATAGCCCAATACAATCACCAAACAGGGCTGTGTTGTTCAAAAACTACCTACATCCTCTTCCTCGTGCACTCGAATAGTAATCAAATATATAAATTGAGCGCGAGTTAAGTATCCATAGCAAAACATATTGAGAAAAAAGATAACATTATTTGTATTCAATGATATCTTTAGTCTCTAGTACAGTCTTGCACACAACGCTACAATGATAACATATGTAAAAGAGATAATATCGTTTGTATACAATGTTGGAATATTATCTCTTCTTCATTATCAAGCAAGACGATTGTACGCTTGGGTCTCCTTGTAGATAGATAAGAAAAGTATATAAATACGACTGTATGATGAATTTATCGATAGTCTTATTGTAACTACATAGTAGCCTTAAGCTCCTTTTAGAATTAGTAAAAAGTATTTCAATAATAAAGGACATAGTTCCAAATAAATATTGTTTAATTTTAAAAGTAAGAACCAAGTGTTTTAATTGGCGATCCTGCCAGGAGGTTAAATATACTTTTTAACTTCAATCGAGCGGACCTCGGGAACAAGTAGTGAAATCTAGTATAAACAGAACACTCGCGTTACCGGTTACAAGAATTACCTAGCATAGCAGGTACAAATATAGCTCCTTCGTACGAAGCAGCAAAGCAATTCAGTGAAAGTGTATATGTGGAAAAAAAAAAAAAAAACACACAAATTCGACGACAACAGACACGAGTTCAAAATGGAACAACTCGCAGTATTAATGGCAAGATTAGAAGCTTTAGAAACCAGGTGCAACACAGTAACACAAACCCTAGAGCACACACGCACAGAGAATGCAAGGTTAGCAGCAATAATAACTAACCAAAATCAAATAAACACTAATTTAGAAACAAAACTAAATGAAGTAAAATCTGGATTAGGCATAGTACCAAACATACCTGTGCTAGAGGAAATAAGAACCACATATACAGATGGTAGTGAAATACAGTTAGACGCATTTAAAAGCCTACCTATTTTCAACGGCGATCAATCAAATTATCGGTCGTGGCGCGAAGAAGCATCCAGATTAATGGACAGCATTAAAAACCTCAAAACACACAGTAAGTACGCAGCAGCATTGACTATAGTGAAAAGTAAAATACAGGGAGCAGCCGCGAATGTGTTAACTAATTATAACACAATTTTTAATTTTGAGGCGATACGTAACAGATTAGATTATACGTACTCTAATCAAGAACCTCTATACGTGCTACAAGACATGATGAAAGCCATCACGCAAAAAAGAAGCACACTGTCTGAATACCACGACGAGATAAATAAAAATCTCAATTTAATAATATCAAAAATCACTATGTCAGGTGATCCGCCGAATATAATCGACAGACTAATTAAAAATGCTAACGACGACGCAGTTCGTATATTCATTGATGGTATGAGTGACAACTTTACAAGAGGATCATTATATTCAGCTACAATAAATGATCTAGAACACGCATTCGCAATTGCTCGCAGAATAGAACATGATAATGTGCACAGGCATTTACATCTCACTCAAGATAAGCACCACAAAAATATGCCACATGAACACAGAAACGAAAGAAGACCAAACTATTCGAGCCAAACAACGAATTATCAACCCCAGAAGCAATACGATAATATGCAGCAACACAATCAAGGACCACGCCTAAACCCTTCCAAGAGAAATGACGGACCACAGCCGATGGAGATAAACTCGAGACAAATTGTACATGCACAGCGACAAAATTGGAATCAATACAAACCCGATGTATATAATCCACCAGCGAAACGTGAACACAGCGGGAGTTTCAACACACACAACAGACCGCAACGATCTTATCAGCAGAACTTCAAGCAGCAGAGAGTAAATAACTCCCGACAACAACGCAGAGACGATGTCAGCAGTACATATGCAGAAGCAGATGAAACGGAATGTATGGTAAATAATAACATAAGAATAGATCATTTAAACTAGTAGACGGGTTGCCCTGCTTAAATTTAACTAGTACTATTTCTAAGAAAATTTATAAAATTCTTATTGATACTGGTGCAACCCATAATTACATTAATAGAAAATGCGATTCTAGCGAAAAAATTAAAATTAAACCTATAAAAATAAAAACAATGCATGGTTATTCTATGGTAGATACAAAGAAAGTAGTTAGGATATTAAAGAAAAATATAACATTTTTTGAATTAGAGGATATTCAGTCTTTTGATATGATATTAGGATATGAAGGACTTAAAGTTCTAAACGCGGAAATAAATTTCAGTAATATGACTCTAACTACCATAAGCAGTGTCGAATCTATTCAGAAAATTAATTACATAATTGGGGAAAATAATATTTATAAAGCAGACATAGATAGACTGATGAAGATTAATAACAGCATAGGACCGTTACCCTTTACAGATACTATAGAAGCAAGCATTAGGACGACCAATGATAATCCGGTTTATGTTAAACAATATCCATATCCCATAGCAGATAACGAATTCGTAAACAAAGAAATACAGAAACTCTTACATGACAATATAATAGAAAAAAGCCATAGTCCTTATAACAGTCCCATATGGACAGTACCTAAAAAAGGTTTGGACGAAAAAGGAAAACCAAAACGGCGCATGGTTGTTGATTTCCAAAAACTTAACGCTCACACTGTAACAGACAGATACCCCATTCCGGATGTCAACATGACAATTCAAAATTTAGGTAAAGCCAAGTACTTTACAACGTTAGATTTGGAGTCAGGTTTCCACCAAATTAAAATCAAAACAGATGATAAAGAAAAAACAGCTTTTGCTATAAATGGCGCAAAATATCATTTTAAACGAATGCCTTTCGGGCTCAAAAATGCACCAAGCATATTTCAGAGATGCGTGGACGACATTTTGAGAGACTTTGTAGGTAAATTCGTACACGTTTACATTGATGACGTATTGATATATTCTTCATCTGAGGAAGAACATATACAGCACATAAGTCAAGTATTCGACGTACTCAATAAAGCCACATTAAAAATATCTGATGAGAAAAGTAAGTTTTTTCAAGAAGAAGTAGAATACTTAGGTCACATAATCAGACATGGTAGAATCACTACGAACCCTGAGAAAATAGCAGCTATAGAAAATTTTCCAGTCCCACAAACGGTAAAGGATTTGAGAGGATTTTTAGGTCTTACAGGTTACTATCGTAAGTTTATAAAAGGATACGCAAGCATAGCCAAGCCCCTGACATTATATTTACGAGGAGATAACGGTAAAGTAAACAAAAAACAAAGTAAAAATATTAAGTTAAATCTGAATGATTCAGCATTAGAAGCGATTAGAATTTTAAAAAATTATTTGAAAGAACAAGTCGAACTTTTTCAACCGGATTATAGTAAACCATTCGAGCTTACTACAGATGCATCCAACATAGCTATTGGAGCCGTACTAAGTCAGAATAAGCAACCTATACACTTCTTGTCAAGAACACTGAGTAAGACAGAAGAGAACTATAGCACAAACGAGAAAGAGCTATTAGCGATCATATGGTCCTTACAAAAACTCAGAAACTACATATATGGTATAGCAGACTTAACCATATATACCGATCACCAGAGCCTTATATATTCGGTATCAGAAAAAAATCCCAACACAAAGCTGAAACGTTGGAAGGGAATCATTGAAGACTTTGGAGCAAAATTAGTTTATAAACCAGGAAACCTAAATCTTGTAGCTGACGCATTATCACGTCAACGCATAAATACTTCTACCATAGAAACAGCACATTCAGCTGAAAGTTCTTCTAATGATATAATAAAAACTGTGAATCAGCCTTTTAATGCATACACTGCACAGTTCGAACTTATTGAAGATATAACAAATAATATCGAAACACAAATCTATTTTGGTAACAAAATAAGACTCATAATAAAGTTTAAGGACAAAGACTCTTTACTAAGGCAGATGAAAGAAGTTATACAACCCCAAAAGATTGTAGCTTTGCATACGAAATTTGAAAACATATACAAATATGGTGAAAACATAAAAAAAGAATTCCCACTAGTAAGATTTATATTCACACCAAGAAAACTTCAAGACGTGACAAATTTGGAGGAACAACTAAAACTTGTAAGGGTAACTCACGAAAGAGCACACCGAGGGTTACGTAACAATATACAAGAAATCTCAGAGAAATATTACTGGCCCGATCTAAATAAACAAGCAAAGAGTTTCAACAAAAAATGCATAGCATGTCTATTTGGAAAATATGAAAGAAAACCTATCAGAGAACCCCTGAATAATTCAGAAATACCAACACATGTGGGAACACACATTCATATGGACATATACTTCAACGACAAGTATACTTTCCTTGTAACAGTAGATAAGTATTCTAAATATACAATCCTTCGGGAAATCGAAACTCGAAACAGACTGTACGACGTTATGGAAGAGGTCTTATCTAATTATTTCCCAAAATGTGAACGACTCATGACAGATAACGAGAAGGGATTCAAAACAGAAATGGTGAACCAAATGTGTTTGAAATACAACATAACTAAAGTAGAAACTCCAGTATACAGATCGACAGCGAACGGTCAGGTAGAACGTGTAAACGGTACAATAACTGAACTGTCTAGAATATTCACAATTCAGAATAAAACAAGACTTATCGAAGAAATATTTAGAACAGTGCGTGAATTAAATAATTCCATACACTCAGTTACCGGTTTGAAACCTAGAGACATTTTCTTTAATCAAAATAAATATAGCAATAGTGAAATTATAATAAATAAACTAAACTCAGCATCCAAAAAAGTGATCGAACGTCTAAATAAAGGAACTCGACACAGAGAATATAAAAAAGGAGATAAGATAATGGTAAGAATCACAGGTCTTAGAAAGAAATCTAACGCCAGATACATAACAAGAATAGTAGAAGAAGATAAAGGAGACACTGTAATCTCTAAAGAGGGAATAAAAATTCACAAGGATAACATAAAGAATTATCATTTTTTAGATGACGAAAATATTAATATTCCTAACATTACTAGGAATTGTACAGAGTCAAGAAGGGCAAGGAAACGTTCAAATAACTGAGTTACTAAACAAGAAGTTTATACTTACGCAAACAGATGACGTGTATTTATTCAAAGAACAAACTTATTTGTTACATGCCACCAACCTGACTTCGATATTTCAACCTTACGTAAATATCGTAACTAGTAACTATCAACCTACACAAGAAGAAAAAATTTGGTTAAGTAAAATTAAGAATTTAGCAGACCAATTACAAGAACATACTAGGCATACTAGATCAATTAACTTTTTAGGAACAGCTTTCAAATATGTGTTTGGTAATCCTGACCATTATGACTTAGTTAACATAGAAATGAGTATAAATAATCTCATAGAAAACAATAATAAACAAAAAACTATAAATTCTAGATTCGAACAAATTTTGCAACAATTCGAAGGTCAGAGCCTTAAAGAACATTTAGTAATAGAACAAGTGTACGAACAATTATTATTATTGACCAGAACAATTAATGCAGCAAAAAATAATGAATATTTATCAGAAAGCCTAGACTTAGATGACATTAAAAATATTATTCAACATGAAATAATTCAAGTACCCATAATAAATATACTTGAGTACTCTAAAATATTATTAGCTAGAACTGATGAATTCTTCATCACAATATATAAATATCCAGTTCTAATTAAATCATGTAAATTGTATAAAGTAACACCCTTAAATTCAAAACATGGAAAAATCATTACAGATAAAACAATTGCCTTATGTAACCAAACTTATTTAAGAACAAGAAATTGTCAAAATCATCTAAGTAAAAACATTTGTGAAATTAACTTTGAAGAAGAAAATTGTCTTATTCCACTTTTAAAGAATATAACTTCAAAATGCAACATTAAACAAGAATACGATTACGACTTAGAAATTGAATCCGGTGTTATGTTATTAAGCGGTAAGCATAAGCTAAATAATCAAACAATTAATGGTATAAACTTAGTTACTTATGAAAATACTATAAATCTAGATGATAAAATATACAAAAACATGCATAAGCAAATTAAAGAAGTTATATTAAGAAATCATAATTCAGAGTCTTACATCGACCAAATAATTAAAGAAGATACAATATACAAATTCGATAACATAGATACTTTAAAAAAACTAATTATTCCTTTTGAAGAAAAACCGATATTATCAACTATATACACAATTGTAACACTGATTGTTATTCTAGCATTTACGTACGTAATGATAAAAACTATACAATGTATAACAGATCGTCAAAAACAAAAAAAGATTGACGCATATAACAAAACTTATGAAAGAGAGATGTTAAAAATAGCGGCGAAAAATCGGGACGATTTCGTTTAACAAGGGGGGGAGTTAAGTATCCATAGCAAAACATATTGAGAAAAAAGATAACATTATTTGTATTCAATGATATCTTTAGTCTCTAGTACAGTCTTGCACACAACGCTACAATGATAACATATGTAAAAGAGATAATATCGTTTGTATACAATGTTGGAATATTATCTCTTCTTCATTATCAAGCAAGACGATTGTACGCTTGGGTCTCCTTGTAGATAGATAAGAAAAGTATATAAATACGACTGTATGATGAATTTATCGATAGTCTTATTGTAACTACATAGTAGCCTTAAGCTCCTTTTAGAATTAGTAAAAAGTATTTCAATAATAAAGGACATAGTTCCAAATAAATATTGTTTAATTTTAAAAGTAAGAACCAAGTGTTTTAATTCGCGCTTGCAGTCCATTAGTTTATGCAAGCGGGTAATAACATTCGGCAACAAATGCACATCAGATGCATTCCGATGCGTAAATCAATTGTCCACCCTCACACAGTCACACCCTAACTAAACGCGCTGTCCATAGCTTATACGGACGCACCGAAATCTATCGAAAGGGCAAGGCGCAAATAGGTATAGCTATATCCCTTCCTGTTTAAATGAATTGCACCAAAACACACCACCCGCATTGTGTTTCCGCCATTAATACGGTTCAAGCCCCCTGACCGGCCGTCGGGCTACCGGAAAACGTATGAAAATCAACCCCGCACTGGATTCCGTTTTTCGGTAGCCATTTCAGGTTAGGTTAATAATATTGTTTTATATTTATCGTGTGTCCAGCAACAGGATCAGTTATGGAAAACGCAACTAGACAAACTGACAGGCATTGCATTTCGAAAGAGGATATAAGTCATTAAGGTGAATTCACTGTTCGGCAACAACCTGCAACTAAATTGAAGTTTCCCATTCAAAAATGAATGTCGATGGCTGTCTCCTTCCGGTTGGGTTGGGTGTGGATAGTATATGTGGGTGCATCCGTAGTTTGGAGATAGGCCAATGGACTCATAACTCATTTAAATGTATTCCGTGTGCGATGACGGCGTGGCCAAAATAATTACAATGAATTATTAAATTTTATTCTCTCATGCATATAGAGAGCACAAAATGAATCGGCCCCACCGGCCATCGCTGTGGTGCCGGCATTTTATCATATCTCGCTGGCAAAATAATTATTATTTCGTTCCTGGCCCGGATGGATATAGGTACTCGTACCTTAATATGAGTGTGCGTTAGTGGAAAAGTTTAAACCTAATGATCTCAGGTGATGTGTGGAAACCATGCAGCTGTCTGTCCTTGGGGAACAACTGTGGTGTTAATTTGTTGAGTTTTTGGCGTTTATTCACATAATGCCAATTTATGTGGGCTGTGTGGGTTTAATACATGGCCTAATGGATTCTATTTAGGTAATCAGAGCTAATGAACAATATTTCGTAATTAATGAATCTGGTGAATTATGTCTGAACAAACAAATTCGCGAGTCATTTTAAAAATATAATCGGAAATGTCGACTTATCCGTTGCATGTATGTGTTCAAATAAATGAGGCGTTTGATCCAATGCGGGTTTTAATCTATTTTTTTGTTTAGAAGCTAGAGGTCGAAAGGAGCGAATCGCAGCAAACCACTAAAATAAATGAAAATATCGCGCATATTACTACATCTTATCCGAAAATATTGTGAGACACAGAATGTGATTTTTGTATGTTTTAAACCACTTAAATTCCCCTTTATTTTTTTTAGTTGAGTTCAGTACAAAGTAGCCATCATTGTATAAGCCCCTTTACAGTTCTTGCCACCTTTTTTTTTTAGATACAGTAGTTGACACCTTTCTGTTCAATAGCGATTTCCTCCCTTCCAGCAATGGATTCAATTATGGTAAGGGGGTGCCAATAACTTGTTCATATGGGACCACAGATGTTGGCAGTGCCAATAACTGTACTTTTAACCAGAGACAATACTGAGGCCACCACCTTCGGTCGATTTCCCTTTACTTGCAAACAAGCTATATTTTTACCGAGTGGTCACGATTTGGTGCGTGTGTTACATAGAAATTCGTATTCACAAATGTCAAGTAACTTCAGTCACCAACACACTCGCAAAAAATGTGAGCCACTTCCGGTGTGGTGTGGGCAAAATTGTTGGCAGAGTTCATAGAATTTTATCCGTTTAATTATTCGTTACGTGTGGATAGAATTTTTTTTAGAAATTTAGAAATACGTGTACATTTGCTTAAAATATTCATGAAAAATTAACAATGTAGATTAGTTGAGGAAAAATAAAAACATTTTGAGCAAATTTTCTTTATTTTTTAAGAAAAATTTACACATGAAGTCCAAGATAATGATATCCAAATGCGGAAAATACATAAACATGTTTGTCCTAATATATTTCTAAACATATTATAACTAATCAATGGCATTCAGTAATATAAAAATTTTGTACTCCCGAACTCTTTCACATTTCCCCACGGTTGACGCGGTTGGCAGCATTGATTTTTGTATTTTTTGTATGTTTTTGCATGTTACACGGATTCTTAATTGACATAACAATGATAGGAATACTATCGTCTATGCTTTTGACGATTCCAACAACTATATAGTATACGACGGTTATTGGTTTCAGATTTTTGAAAATGCTAAACAGAAGACAAATTTACGATGTGGACCGGCTTTAACTAGCTATTTCGGCAGTATTTTTTTTTTTAATTAAAATTTTAAAATTGCAATTTTCCTTAAAAGCTTTAAATTTAGTTGTTAAATATAAAAACTATATATTTAATTGATTTCTTTACAAATTTCTTATTATTATTTTATTTAAATATTAACTCATCAAACCGTAGCGTTTTTTTTTAATAAAGCAGCATTAAATGCCTTTAAATAAACCCGTAGCTAATATTTAATAATTTTTTTTGGGTTCCAGGAACTGTGGCTTCGTAGAGTGCCAACTACTGTACAGCGGTGCCAACAAGTGTACTTTTTGAGAGACATTTTTAGAAATGTATTTAGAAATCCCCTTAACTCGAAAAAGAAAATTTTTTAGTAAAAATTCCCTGAGCAATATATAAATGTATTACGTATTTAGATCCCGTTTAAAATAACAAAGCTACACTTGTTTGACGTAAAAAAATCCTTATGGGTGACAACTACCTTTACCTTTAGCTTTCAAATATATCTAATAGACGAGAAGCGAAGGAACTGAACTAGGCATTGCATATCCATAGATATCTAATAATAAATATGGTTAAGGTAATTTTTGATTTTATTAAGTGCGCGTGATTGCACCACAGATTTATGCGTGTGACTGATGAGGACTTATTATTAATGAAGAATCCAATCCAGTATTCAAAATGCTTAAAAAAAACATGCAGATGTGACGATATTTCGCATATATAAAGGCATAAAAAAAGAACAAAGGGATGAGTTGAACATGGACATGCGCCAAAATAAAATGTATTGGCTATTGGAAGATATTCAATTCTGTCCAAAAACAATAAGTTATTGCTATACAAGCAGATTTTGAAACCAGTATGGACCTATTTGTCCACTATGGACAAATTTACAAAAAAATCAGGTCTCCCAAAATAAGGTACAAAGGATCATAGATAATGTACCTTTGTCTGAATAAGACCCCAGTACTTAGCTTAATTTGAGAATGTTAAGCTAGTGTCATTTATAGAAGGTGCGTCATTTCGTGAGGGTTTACACCCAACCCACATTTGTTCACCAATTTGAATAGCTTATTGAGAGCTTGTTGTAGGAGTTCTTTAAAAGTATTTAGGTATTTTGCTGACACGGCAATGGCAACGTCGTCCGCATAGACAATCACAGTGCAACCTCCCGCTTCCAGGAAATAATTTCTCTTAACACGCGACGATATTTGTATGGTGACGCCCTTCATAATGTTAGTTAAATTATACTAAAATCTTTACAAATAATTCGATTTGGTTACTGTTTTCCAGTTCGAATCGAAAAATTCTCAAATCGTTGGTGGGAACTAATTTCACAAAATTTGTGGTGAAGTAATTTCCCACTTTTAGTGGGTTTTTTGTGAGTCGGAAGTGACGGCTGCTCAGTCTAACGACCTCGAGAATCCCTTGAGGAGGGTTCGGCTGGGATCCAGGTACGAGGTCTTCATCTTTTATGGGAAATACAACTTTGTTGTCCACAAATCTGGATAACATTAGCTCAACTTAGTATATCCACTGTTATCTATTGAGAAGAAGTCTTGGCCCGTGGGCATTGCTTCTATGGCTGCAAGTGTACACAATTTTGGAAGTTTTTAAAAAGGAGTCGTGTTAGAAGTACTTACTCTCCAAATACCAATCTCAAAAATTTAAAACATAGGTAGTAAGCCCGGCCAATATAACTCGCCCATTTTCTCAAATTTGATTCGCATCTTAAACTCTGAGAGTGTATCCGAATAAAATTCGAATCACTTAACTCGATCGAACTTCGCTCGTAAATTGTTTTGCATTTCAGACAGTGTTTCGAGGAGCACCCTGCTGAACTTTTAGACTAAACCCCAAAATATTATTTGCTTCTCCATTTCCTTTATTTTTATTATTTCCATTGAAGAATGCATTCAATTGCAGTTGGGTTGGCCCTCCCCCGCTGCAGTAGCATGCCACAAAAATAAAACACATAAAATGCATTGATTCCTAGTCCGTGACTTACATGGCGAGGATTTAATCAAGTAATGCATGCTGCACAGGACACGTTTTCATTTTTAAAACTTTTGCGGCTGCTCCTCGATAAAACTACACAGATTGAAAGCGTAAATGAGAACGGGACGGCTTCCATCATGGGCCTTGGGCTCAAATGTGCTGAGAGGGTGGCATCGCTCCTGATCCGCAAGATAGATTGCAGCTTCAACTACTTTACAAAGCAGCCTCACAACTTGTGATAAAAAACGAAACACTTATCTCATCCCCAGTAGTGAAATTCGGCTTCCTTCCGAGAGTATTTGCATTGAACAGTCTTCAATCCATTTTGTTGCCTTAATTTCCATTTCCATCGAACAATTGGTCACAGACAAAGCGACGAAGACCCACAACTACACCAACGTCGATAAAGACGATGTGCATTCGATTTAACAAGTTAAGCGAAACAGTCTCACCAGATATCCTTATTCGGTCTTGGTGCACGCTCATCTTCGCAAGCATATCCTTCCTGAAAATGGCTTCTTTCATCTTTTATTTGCGATATATTTAAACAACTTTTTATAGTCGCTGCTTTGTTGTCGATGGTCGCCTTCGGATACTTTCAAGTTGTGCCTGCACCGGTTGCGCCGTACCAGAACCATATCCATATTCTTGCACAAGCAGAGAGCCGGATAGAAAATTCGATTCTTGGAAAAGTTCCGCCTGGGGATATCAGGAGGTTATCCTCTGATTTCTCAGCTCTTTTCGTTTTGTTTACACACGAAAGCATTGATATGCAAATTTCATGCAAAGGGATACTCGGACAGCCACATGCACATACACTGTTTTCCGGTTTTCCTTGTACAAGTAGTGAGTGCCGTTTTGATTACCCACCCTTTGCCACCGATCTATCCCCGATCACAGCCAGAGAGTTGAGTGAATATTAAATTTTCTATTGTGAATCACATTCTGTTGTATCGGTCTTCGCTGCGCCATTTTCATTTGCTTATCCTTGGATGGTTTACCAAACCAAAACAGAAAAAAATTAGGACGAGTGAACTTTCTCAAAGCTAGTAATGAATATTCGGTGAAAAGGGGATAATGGATCGAATCTGGGAGGGGAGAAAGGATGAAATAACAACCTCATTGCTGGGGGAGTATTGATTTCAGATGCGGAAAAATGAGAAAACTTCTGTGTTTTCGATTCCAATGGTCGAGAGGTTGAGTCTTGTTATTTTAGTTTCATTTTGTGTTCGGTTTTTCGTTTTGTTGTTTCTGGCGAAATATTGTTTCCGTTGGCTGCTGTTTGAACAGTAATCTTCATTTGCATTTTCCGGACTGTGCCTGCTTTTTTATTCATTTTCCTTGAATGTAGCTGTATAGCAAATCGAACGATTGGGATTGGGTTGCTGTTGCTGTAATATAAAATATTACTGCAGGGCACCTCTGAAACAACGGACAAAAAAGTCAATTGCATCATTAAAAAAGTTTAATTAAAAAATGTTTATTTGAGTGAACGGAAAGTTGGATGAGGGCTCTACTCCTTCGGGTGTGCGAGTCCTGATTTGAAGCCTGGGGTAGGTACTTCAGTTGGTATAATTTGCGCCAACAGCAAATCGACTAGAATTGCAGTTTTCTGTTATGTTTTTGTTGAATAACTGCAGCGTTATTGCAA
The DNA here is from genome assembly GCA_951230905.1 of Cheilosia variabilis. Taxonomy (NCBI): domain Eukaryota; kingdom Metazoa; phylum Arthropoda; class Insecta; order Diptera; family Syrphidae; genus Cheilosia; species Cheilosia variabilis. The sequence continues at coordinate 40,008,109 of OX579678.1, forward strand.
ATGGATATTCATTGTATCAACTAGCGGAGGACATGAGCTAATGGCTCTTCAGTCGGTTGTGGTTGTGGTTGTGACTTGCTAGCAGTGTGTAGTTGAAAGCACTTCACCCAGATTAGGGGCTATAGCGGTGTTTGTTTTGGTGTTTTTTTTTTATTTCTCCCTAGATTGAACCTGGCCCTTTGAGGTACTGCATTTGTTATTTGTCGCTTGGCAACGCAGTAAAACGAGCGGGAATATACCAGCTTTTTTCGAGGAGACATTCGATTTTTTAAATAATGTTGAGGCTGGAAAAGGAACCTCTAAATTAATAGGTAAACACGGCTCAAGAGTCATTATATTGACTCGAATTTCAAGCGCTATTTCGCTAGTTCTCATTTGCAATTTAGGTCGGATTTTTGTGACTTTCTTGGACGTACTAAAAGGCTAGCCTTGAAACGGTAAATATGTGTGACTTTTTGGTTGGTTGGAAAAGCGTTTTTGAAGTGTATCTCCAGCAACCTTTTGGAATTTTTAAATTCCTTTTTCTGCGGCTGTTTCTACCACTGTATTATGTACTTTCACACTTTTATTAGTCGTTTTTCAGAGTTTTTTTTAGTTTTTTCTTGGCAACATTTTTGATGCGGCTTAAACTGTTTCTTTTAGGGAGTTTTTTTTTGCGTCATTCAGCACATTTTTGAGCGCATTTTCAGTTTAATTTAAAGCTTAAACATATTCTTGGTGTAATTAATGGCTTATTTTTCGATTTCTTTTCATGGCGTTTTTTTTTTTTGTCGCATTCTCAGATCTGCTTTATTTCAGACTTTTATTATAGATCTATTCCTGGTAAACTGTTTTAAGGCTTTTCATGGGGAAATTCGTAAGTAGTTTTATTTTTGATGATATTTTTGTTTTTTTCTTCTCTTGATTGCTTGTGGTGCGGTTTTTGTTCTTTGTATAGACGCGTTTTATTGTGTATTTTTAAGACGTGTCGTTGTCGTATTATTATATGTTCTTTTCTGCGATTTCTAATTGACTTGTTTTTTTATTCAGTAAGATGAATGTCTTACGGCTCATTTTATGATATAATTTTAGAAAATTCATTCGATGGGCTTAGGCGCAATTTTAGGAGCATTTTTTTAAATCTTTTACTGAGCTTAGAGGTTTTCGAGCCAGTCATAGGAGGATTTTTGGCTGCGTTTTTTTTAGAAAAATTTTTGCAATTTGAAAGTCTTTCTTTCTACATTGACTAACTGGTTTTTTAAATATTTTTTTTCTCGTTTTTTGATAGTCGGGCTTCACGCTTTATTAAGCGTAATTTTAAGATCTTTATGTTTGCAAAATTGAACGAACGGTTTTTGTACTTTAACGGCTTGTTTTTAGGTGTAAACTTAGGATGTATAAAAGTTTAGATTTAATGTTATTTTATAAGTTTTACAAATCCTGCCGTTTTTTGAAAGCTTTATGGCGTCTTTAAATACCTTTTAGGCATGTGTAGAAGGGCGTTAATCATAAGTTTAAGCTTCATTTTTTGGTGCATAAGTCAAGCCCATTATTCTATATATTTATAAAACAAAATTACATATACGCTCATAACACGATATCGGATCGTCCGATTAGAGCTATCTTTTTTTTTTGTATTTGTCTCCGCCCAAGGAAACTACGCCGAAAATTGAAAAATGTTCAAGGGAAATTGGAAAATTCGTATAATAATTGATTTTTAATTTTGCAGGAGCAGGGACATAAGTCAACGTGACATAACTCCATTATCTACTTATGTCGACTGAAGTGGGACATTAGTTAAAAACTCTGTTATGGACTTATGTCCATTAAAAACATTAATGGAATTATCTTTATGCCCCTTCTATCATGTTTTGATTTTAAAGAAATGCTGTACCTGTTGCATAAGTCCATTGAAATTAACAGCAGATCTGCCATGTCATACTCTAAAGCATCCAGTGGCGCCCAGTGTAATGTAGCCGATGGTCCATTTAATTTTGGACTGTTTTGTGCATTTTAAATTTGGGCTATTTTACATATTGAATAATCGCCCAAATTGTTTAAAATGGAAAGCAAGATATTATTCTGGTTGATTTTTTACTATCTCAAATTTTCTAAAGCCAAAACAATGGGGCCGTTTGACGACTCATAGCGAATTAAGTACCACATAAAATCTTAAGTGACAGTTTATGCCCTAAAAAAAGTAGTAATATTTAAGTAGAACTTAAATCGTTAAGAGTCGTATGAGCAAACGGCCCTAAGTTGCTTGAGAAAATAAATTCACTTTTAGCTGCAGAAAATTAGAGAAAATAGAAGTAAAAAATTCGCGCAAATTTTCTGAAGCTAAAACAAAAAGTTATTGGGGAAAATGGGATTTTGATGATTGCATAGATTTTCTTTACGGAAAACATTTGTGCTAATTTGTTATATGATTTTTGGATAGTTTGTAAAACATTCACTATTTCTTGATTATTTAATCTGACATTTTGCAGCCCAAAACGCGATCTGAATCGTCCTGTAAGAAAAAGTTCCGTTAATGTCCCAATACATAGCTCCGCTTTCGACTATGACTATACGGTTTACTATAGCGAACTGCCGTGAGTTACATTTGGTCCCACACTCCCACTGCTGACTCCTAATTAATTTCGGGTGCAATCGTGATTGGTCCATATTATTTCAATAAAAAATAAATCAAAATCAAAAAATTGGGGCTTTTTTCCGTATTTTCGTTTGCACTTGAAGGAGCATAGATTTTTTTTTGTTTATGTTGGTTTAAGCTTATACATTCATATATTTATAAATTTTGTTGCTATAAATTTCTGTTCTTCGTGATTTTATTTATGGGTCTTTATTTTGGATGGTTTTGAAACGGTAGGTATGTGCAGGGCCGTCAAGATAAAGCTCGAGCCCGTTACGGAAAAATGCCGGGCCCATGTACGTACATACAGTGAAGGAATTAAAAAGCTTTTCCCCTAAAAATGTTTCATGCCCGAATTAATTTGGAGGGCATTAAGATGTTGATTGAGCCTTAAATATGAACTTGTATCATTTTCAGACTTCTATAATTTCTGGTTTGACCGTTATCAGATGTTGCCTATAGGCAAGATAAATTTTCAAAACAATATGCACATAGATATTTCAAATTCGGTTTATTCATTTTAATTACAAATTAGGTGTGATATGACACGAAACAATTTTTTTGTGGATTAGAGCATAAATAGACGTTACATTTAGTGCACTTTAACCGCGGAAATCCAGTGAAGCATAACCTACACCTTCCTTTTGCTCCCCATTCAATCCAGTGACCGGTTTGGTCATGACGCGTTGCTTTTGGAGGTTCCGCAATGTAGGATCGTTTACTAATAACTCTTGATGAACAGGGTGATGATGGAGCTGATGAAACTTCTGGTGATGATGGAGGTTGGGATGAAGACGCTGGTGATGATGCACCTGTTTGCATGTTAGAAAGAAGTGACGATGGACGACCTAGATGAATTGAGTAGCTCGTTTGCTATTTCCATTTGAAAACTAAGCAATAGCATATGCTTCGTTTCTCCGCTTGCGTTTTTTATGTCCCTTCGGTATAACAGCCAGCTATTGACTACCACTGTGTTGATGTACCAATAGACTATGCGTGTATACCATTTCTTAGAACGGTGGTTGATTTTGTACAACTCCAACAACATGTCAGCAAGAGCAAGATCAACCCCTCCCATATGTTTATTGTAACACTCAACAATAGCTGGCCGAGGTATGCTTATGTACTTATTCTCTTTACGACACCACCGTTTGCATTCAGATATTGGATTCTCAGCGATATTATTTGAAACCAATTGAACGCTTTTGTTGTCATACCAGCGACAAGCAATTATACTATGGTTGTATCATACCTGAAATCGCACGAACCTCGTCCTTTTTTTACAAGGTCTTTTTCATTAGTTAGGTGGCAATTTTTTAATCGATTGCTTCGAATTTTTCCTACGGCTAAGATGCCTTTTTCTTTCAACGCAATCATAAGGCTTAAGGAAGAGAACCAATTATCGAAAAATAATTAGAAATTTTTGTTTACCGGAATATTGGAGGCTAAATGCAACACGTTCCTTCTCCAACGTATAGACTAAAGTCATAAATAATACCTGAGAAGCCAGCTCTTGTAAACATTATAAAACCCCACTTGTGAGGCTTTTTGGGCAGGTATTGTTTTAGACTGTGACGTCCTAATAAAAATAAAAGTTATTTTTTATTATTTGATATTTTATTACACCAGAACACAAGTACCTTTAGAAGTAATCATTTGTTCATCAGTGCTTTGATGTTCCTCTTCGTCTATCTCGTTGCATTTTTGTTTCATTTTCTCCAATAATGGACGTATTTTATACAGCTTATCAAAAGTAGGCTCTCCTTTTTGGGCTTGTTGGGAATTATCATTAATGTGGAAGAATTCTTTTAATTTCTCAAAGCGGTTACGGGATAAGGATTGTGCTACAGCTGATAACTTTAAATTGGACGCCCAAGCCAACCGCATATGAGGAATATTTATTACTCCTAAATAAAGTAATATCCCCAAGAATCGTCTAATCTCAATCGTTTCACATTTTAATTCTACACCTTTGGTTTGCAACGCATATGCATTTGTTTCATCACAAATCTTTTTTATTATTGCATCATCGATGAAGTGATCGAAATAATTGATGGGATCTTTGACTTCTCCGCAAACCATTTCCTTTTTCCAAGTAGTATCGCGAACGTTCATGCCAGTGCTCCTCCACCTCAAACTGTCCAAATTATTTTTTTCAAACACCTCCTACACAGTTTGTTCTGCTACGCTCTCATCTTCAGGCTCCTTTTCTTCGACAATTCTTTCAAGTAAGTTTATGTCAATTTCGTCGCCTTTCTCAATTGCATTTTGAATGGTTTCTTCAATAACATTCTCTAAATTCACACCTTCGTACTCTTCCCCATTTTCATTTTCTTCGTCCGCGGAATCATTCCACTCAAATTCCATTATTTTTAATTTCCAATTGGGTCAAACCTTTCGGACGCATTTCTAATTCAAAAAAAAAAAAAAATCTGTACATGAAATATGAACACTATGGACAACATTGGGTTTGGTAAATTACTGAGTTCAAACTAAAAGCTTTTATATCACTTTTATTTTTTTATCTCACTTTCTTACCTGTGTCAGAAATAAAATTCACTCTTTAACAAAAAATGATTTCGCCAACATTTTTTTTTAATTTTTAAACAATCCCTTTTTGCAAATTTTGTTTCACTCATGTATTCAGAACGAAAACCAGATAGCACTGATCACAACAGTGTGAAAAAAGCCGTTGGAAAGAAAAATTAGAATTATTGGACTTAGAAGCTGGAATGTACAATGTTGCCTATAGGCAACAATGGGCATAAAAGGGTTAACACTTATACTTATTCATATAAATAAGAGTGTTGTTTTAAGTGACTTATATGAAATGGGAACCACAATTTGTTGTCAGAAATAAGTGTCAATTTATCTTTTTTTTTATAAGCTTTTGTCAGGCATAATACATTTTCTTGTTGTTTTGTACTCCACTTAATTTTATTTTTTATATACGAACTCTTCTGATTTTCTGGGCAGCAAAACTACCTAAAATTACATGGAAATCTTATTTCCTCGTTGAAGGTGCTTCGATACAAAGAGTACTAAGTCTGCAATACGATCTTGTAAGAGCACGAGAGCTGAACATTTTGTATTCTTGCAAGGATGCTAAAGGAAAGTTCAGCAACAACTACAGTGTCATGTTTGGTGCAAAATGCAAAATACACGCAGATCAACACAAACATTTGGGAAAATCGTATCCCAGTTCTGAGAAAAAAATGCATTCAGAAAACTTAATAGTGAGAGGTCTGCCTCAAAGTTGGTTTCATAGATATGTCTCAGAGAGATTAACTTATCTTGCAAGTATTCAGACGCATGATATGTATTTTTCGACGGTACTTGTTGCCGCATTTCAAATCTCCGTTTCTTCCACTCCACAAAAAGGAAAAAGGAACATTCAAGTAACATTTCTCATTACATCGAACCAAAGAGAAATTCCAGTAATAATCGAATCAAATATCACAAAAAAACAATTTTCTTTAAGAAAATAAAAAATAACAATATATGACCTTGTTTCGAACTTCCCCCGGGGAATTGGGTTTCTCAGATTTTGCTTTCAGATTTCGTATGCCCAGTCAAATAAGAAACCTGCATTTCTGTATTTATTGTTGCTCTTACTGTGTTTTGACTATTTGTAGCCGCGGATACTACAATTCTGTGCATCAAAATCATGAAGATGGAGATTTCATTGTTTCATATCTATCGTTTTGGGTATAGCACTTTTTATTTTTGATCATTTGCAACTTATAAATTGCATACATCGACAGTAAAGGGCTATTCATTTGCAGCGAATCTCGAAGTAAGGACTTTTAAATATTCGTACATTTAAAAAAAAGTAAACACAAGAGTAAAATTGTCTTCATTGGGGATCAGGTCAAATAAATACAATGCTTTGTAAATACTTAAAATAACAACTTGCTGTTCACGCACAAATAAATTATTTTTTTAGCAGTTGTCACTCATAATGAATAGTCCTTTTCAACCTTACATATTAGGAAAGTTCTGCAAATATGGATGATGCAGTTTTTAGACAAGTACTGTTGACTGTTTGAGTTTGACCGGTGCCATGAAAAACGCCGAATTTCCTTTTTCGGTCTTATTTCGCTTTGCTAAAGCTGCCGAATTTTTGATCGGCCTTAATTTGGGATAGTATTTGGGCAAATGAGAGCTCTCCCTTGGCTGTTACCACAGTTGCTTCAGGTCGCGTATTCTTCCTAAGATTCCTTCTTTATTTTGTTTACGACTTTTTTCTAATCGTTGTCAAAAACATGGCTGTCAGAGGAATGCCTTTGACTATCCGTAACTGATGGCGGCTTCTGTCGGCGTTTCGAGCTTTAAGTTTCGCCGTTAGGTTCCGGACTTCAAACTCCAGTAAACAAAATCGAACTTTGCCGTTGCAGAAGGTTTTTCAACTGTTTCTAACTTAGTTGATGTTGATGATTTATAATTCACTCTCAGTTTTTATCTGTCAGCTTCCAAATTCGTTATGCTGGGGAATGTTTTAAGTACATTACCAGAGTACTTCCAATATTGGTTAAGGCAGATAACTATTTATTAAGCGATCCAACAAAATATACGTGAAATTAGTTCGTTTGGGTATCATAAACATTAAGCTACACTTCATCTACAGCTCTTCTAAATCAATTCTGTAAAAATACGATTCATTTGCAGGCAAATGACAGTTTTTATCAAAAAATGCGGCTAAGTACCCAGATGCCACCTTAGATGTGAGAGCTTGGGTTTAGATTTCTGTCTGGCCCAACTTTCACTATCGTCAACAAAGACAACAAGTTGTTAAAGACGAATTGAGCACGTAGTAAACTAACAACTTCTGTCCGTCTGGTGTAATGACGCCAACAACTTCGGGAAGTGTGCAAATTTAAATTTTTAAATTTATTTGTTGGCTTTCCCTACTGTCATTGGCCGGCATAAGAGTTATAGGAAAAGCGACTCAAATCGAAACTTCCATATACGACAAATCTGTTTGGATATGGGTAAAAAAATATATTATAGCTTGCGGAACATCCTGATGGGGCAGAGTTTTCACTTTAATATTCATACTCAACTCTAGAACAACTTCACGAATTGGGTGGGAGCTCTAAACAAAATTACAACAAATGCAAACATTTATTGCGCAAAAGAACTTTTGCTTTTCCATCGTGTGTATACCTTCGTTCAGGCAAGAACTCTATTCATTATTCAAAACACAATCCGGCAGCAAAATGGTCCAGACAAGTTCTGTTTTTCTACTTTCATTCGTCTACACGATATCTTTCATCATTTTTCCTCTCCATATTAATAAATTGTGAACCCTTAAAAGTTGACTCCTGCCTAGACACATTTGGCAGGACAATTTCGTTGGTCCAATTTGGAAAATTGCATTCATCTTGTTTCTTGCACACCCAGCAGCTTGGTGTGGGCGACAACGCCATCCGTGAATGGCGTCGATGGTGTTGACCCTCCGTATTTCATTCTTACACAGATGACAACTCACAAATGCGACACCATACTGCCGATGCCCTGGAACAACACGACACCAACACTCGGTGGCATGTGAATAACGGACAAGTACGAAAATAAATTTTCACCGTTTTAATATTAAGCAACGCAAGCAAACAAAATATAAAAAAAACCCTGTCGCTTGTCGGCGCCACAGGTACCTACCCAAATAAAATGTAAGCTTGGTCCTGAAGGATTTCAATTGCATTAGGAAGAAAAACGCTGTAGGTGCACCTACAAGTGGGTATATTGTGCATCGTATCGTTGCAAAAATAGCTCACGTAATGCCAACACACAAAATGTCGTTGCATACCTACGAGTACAGTAGACGTCTGATTGGGTGAAATGGTGGCGAGTACGAGTACAACACAATTCTGTATGCGTTGGTTTTACGTGTCCTTTCCAGCAAATTGCGCCAAGTCACCTCTACGTTTAGGCTTGTGGCTGGTTGGAGAGGGAGTAAAACAACAACACCGAAGTAATGTGTTTCAGATTTCACAAGGAAAAACAAATGCCAAGATTCCACACGATCTGGTATGTGTGTGAGGAAATAGAAGGTAGCTTTGGTCAACTCGAATTAACTCATACACCAAAAATGAATATCCTGGGACTCTTCCTTAGCAGTCCAACATACTAACCGCTAAGCGGCTGCACTAAATATTGCAGACGTATTAATTTAGGAAAAGACACTCAAACAACACTCTTGACAACCCCGAGGATATTGTCTAAATATACATGCGAATACCCTAGATGCCCCTTCAATGAATGGTTGCAATCGGAATGGACCTTCGAAACTTCTGCTTGTCTTCCGTAGCCTTTCGAGAATGTAGCATAAGCATCAAGTTGGTTTTGGAATGGACCTTCGCCCTTGTAGATACTGGAATCTATTGTAGTGACTTTTGGTGGAAGGGTGTCCGGTCGACGGCGGCTTAGTAGGCATGCAAGCATTTTGAACGTGCTTAGCTCGTCAGTGGGGTCATAGCCGGCCTGCGGACTACAGTGCATTAAACATGTCTACAATAGAATCCATTAGATCAGTCTACAAGTTACATCTGATAATTATTATCAGGATAACAGCTTTTTAAGCCACCTTCTCTCCTTTCTCAAACAAAGAGTAGGTAACAGTGGTGTTATTGGTACCTACCTAAGAGCACCCTCCACAATATCTTTCCTATAACTAATATAACTAAGATACCATGTTTCCACTAGCTCCAAAGACCACCACAAACTTCTGGAATACAAGCTATATTTTTACTGGGTGGCAAATGCTAGGTTCGCTACGTATTGACAAATGTCACGTAACTTCAAAAATTCCAGCTCACCAACACACTCGCACTTTCATATGCCGCTTCCGCTGTGGGCAAAGTTGCTGGCAGCTTTCATAAAATTTTATAATTTTATTTGTGGGTAGTAATTTTTCGTAGGAACAGCTGTACGTTTTTTTAAAATATTCATGAAAAATTGTCAGAATGGTTGTATGAAAATAAAAACATTTTGACCAAACCTTTATAAGTTATTTAAGAAAAATATGCAAAGGAAATATATCTTCATGGTATCGAAAAGAGGTAAATTCATATAATAATGTTTGTCCTAATATGTTTCTTTTATGTAAAAAATCTCCTGTAGATAGTTTTATTAACCAACAAAATCAAATTATTCGAATCTTAACAACAGAAGCTGTCACTAACGAAAAGTGACTTGACTACTTCAAACTTTCATTGTGAACGCACCCTAAAAACGATTACCGAACCATTAACAGTTCGGTAAATATATTCAGTAAAATGTTCATCAGGGTGAAGTACACGAAGAAACAACGTTTACAAATAATTTAAATTTACTACCGAAATTCCGAGTCGGTGGTCGCAACTTTAAGAGCGTAAACGCCAATTTTCATCGCAAAATCATCCTCAGCGATGAAGCGCATTTTTGATTAAACGGGTTCGTCAATAAGCAAAATATGCATTAGTTGACAGGTGAGAACCCTCATGTGCTTCGTGAAAGAACACTTCATTTGCAAAAAGTCACAGTTTGTGTATTGGGTGCGGTTTTCATGCCGGTGCCGTCATTGGGCCGTTTCATTTCGTCGATGAAAATGACTGTCACGTTACGGTTAATGGTCATGTTGAAACGTTTTTTCTTTGAGCAATTGCATGACTTGGACATCATTTATATGTGGTTCCAACAAGACGGTGCCACACAGCGGGTGCAACAATCGAGTTATTGAAGTCTCAGTTCGGTGAACGTGCTATCTCGAGAAACGGACCCGTCTATTGGCCGCCGAGATCGTGTGATTTTACGCCTCTAGATTTTTTTTTAGGGAGCTACATTAAATCATTGGTCTATGCCAACAAGCCGTCGACTTTAGAGGAGCTCAGAACCAAAAGCTCAGAGAAATAGCGGCCGGATTGGTCGAAATGTGCGGCCGAGTCATTGAAAATTGGGTTCAACCTCAACGTATCGACCCCTGCATACGTTCCCGTGGTGGACATATGAACGAAGTCGAATTCCATTCATAAATGTTTTGATAGCAATTCAAGGCCATCAATTTTTTTTTTTAGATATCTCAGGTAGTCTGCATTTTATTTAAGAAAGAAGTTGTCAAGTCCTTAATGAAAGCCCCTTTACATGAAAGCCTTGGTATTGATGTCACCTTTCATCTTAAATTTCCAGAAGCAAAATCGGTTTACGTTTACAGTTTATTTACGTTTACGTTTATTTTATTATATATAGATATATACATATTTTTTTAGACCAACATAATAACTGAAATCAATATGAGGACATTTGCACTTTTAGTAAACACTATTTCTTTTTTTTTTATGCGGAAAATTTAGTTTAGTGTTCACATTAGGTTTTTTTTTTTCTTCATATATTCTTTTTGTATTTTTTTCTTAAACAGAAAGAAGAAATGAATTGAACTTCAAAGCTTATTGTCGTCAGGATATTTATTAGGGCAGAGACAGAAATACTGTTTTGCTTGATATAAACTAAGAAAATGAATGAAGCATGTCCTACAAAGTTAGCCTTCGAAATGCAACCAATGCACATAAGTATCACTCAGTTCCACACTTACCAACCGCGAATGCATCACTTTTACAAAATTACTTTTACTATAGGAAAAGCAAACTTTGGACTCAATTCCTGGGGATACACTTGTATAACCAGAGGACGGAAACCTACAACAAAGTAACTCCTATGTGACAGTTTTTCAGGGCGCGAGTTACGTGTATTTTGAAAAAAAGAAACCAATTTTAAATAACACAAAAATTTATTTCATTTGTCATTCGTCAAATTTCGTTTAGCTTCAGCTTCACTCAATCGGCGACTCGTGGAAAAAGTCTAAGTATCAAATATTCCAAACATACCTATCCTATTTATAAATGACGTTTAAAACAACATTATTGCTCACGGCGATAATATCTTTTAGTCGGTGAGAGAAACTAATTTCTAGGGTGCATCTGCACAAAGGGTGGAGCGAAATTTATTTGTTTGAAAATCTTTTAAGCCTATATGCGGAAAAGTTGAATTTGGGAACCCAAAAGATGTCTGTAAAATTTGGCTCATTTGCGACGTCATCTTAAGGTTCCTGTATGACGTCGAAGTTTTATTTTTTTGTATAATTTACCTAGTTCAACCGTTTTTGCCGCGCTTGGTACCCTGAAGGAAGGAATTTTAAAAATTAACTATCCTAGCTGCTATTCATGTCATTATAGGAATGCAATTTGAAATCTTTAGGTTCAGCGGTTTGGTTTGCGCGTCACCTGTCAGTCAGTTATGGAACTTTTTTTATATATGATGTGTACATTAAAAAATAATTTGCTAATTTTTGTATTACATTATATATTTTATAACAAAAATATAAAATCAAAGCGAAGCTCATTTATTCAAAAACTTAATTTATTCAAATCGAATAGCAATCAACTCTTTGACTTATCAACTTGCAAATGTAAATATTTTCCAATTTGTACTTGTGTCACAGAAGTACCACATGCAGAACGCAGTTTCTTACTTGATCAGAGACAATTTAGGAGAATGGCGATTGGTAACGTTGACTCTGAATTGACGAAAAAAATTAAAAAAAGAAGCGATCGCTAAATTCAGGAGGATCTTGAACGAAAAAAGCATGAAGATGCGAAACAATCTAAGAAACTCAAACAAAACCTTCAAATATTTGAAGAAACTGAGGATGGCAGTGCTATTTCGAGTGATGATGAGGACAACATCTAAATTTTACCCAGTCCGTCGATTAAAAAATTACAGGCAAGGATAAAGCTGACAAATTTAGCTTCAGCCTGTGAGAGAACAGGAGTGTCCGACAGGTCAGTATCAATCCTGGTAAGTTCAGTGCTACAAGACATTGGCATCGTTTCCAAGCTAGATTCTTCAAAAATAATTGACAGAAGCAAAATAGACGAGAAAGGAAAAAATTACGCCTATACTTTGATGGAAGAAAGGACAAAACGATGGTTTTGGAAAAGAATGGCTTAAGATCATCTCGGAAGATTTCAATTGAATAACATGTTGTACTTGTTTCTGAGCCAGGAGGACAATATCTTGGTCATGTCGCTCCAACTTGTGGAAATGCCAAACCAATATAATCCAGCATAGTTGACTTCATAAAAAACATCTTATGTATCGACACGCACAAAATTAAGACAGTTGGATGCGATGGAACTGTTGTGAACACTGGTTCTAAAAATGGTATCGTATGTCAGCTTGAAGCGGCCATAGGTAAGCCAGTCCATTGGTTTGTTTGTTTGCTTCATTTTAATGAATTTCCCTTTCGGCATTTAATGGCACACATTGATGACAGCACCAACGACCCCAAAGGCTTTTCTGAAGTCCTGGGAAAGGCTCTTGAGAGTTGTGATAATTTGCCAATACAGACATTTAAAAAGATACCAGTATGGAGCTGCCTGAAATAAGTATCGGAAATTTAAGCACGGATCAGAAATATCTGTATGAAATGTGTGTGGCAGTTTCTCATGGCAAAATATCTTTAGGTTTGGCACAACGACAACCAGGTAAAATGTCTCATTCAAGGTGGCTTACAACAGCTAACAGGATTCTAAGACTTTATGTAGCAACTGCGGAACCTTCAACGGAATTAGTGATTCTGACTACGTATACAATAAAAGTATATGCGTTTGCCTGGGCTCTCATCGCGTAAGACGACGATCGTCTGACGACGTCGTTTCGACGATTGTATTGCTTCGTGTATCACTAAAATGGTTGAATCGTCTGGACGACGTCGTTTTGGACGATTCACTAATGCTTCGTATAATTCATTGAACTGTGAAATACAGACGATTGAACGATAGCGATTGAACGATTGCTATTTTACAATCGTTTCATCGTTTTTGGTGCATTTTTCAGTTTTAATTAGGTCTGAGAGAAGTATAAAAAAATAATTAAAGGAAGACACATAAGTATGCTCTCTTTGGAGGCGACTCACTCACATGAATGCACTTTGCAAAAAAAAAAAAAAAGGTAATTGCACTTTTTTGGGATATGAAATGAATTTCATTTATTTGTTCCATAATTTCATACATTTTTAATGCAATCAGAAAAAAATGCAATTATTAAATTGCATTCATTGATTTTTTTTAGAATTCGCTCCTTAGCAATAAAGATTCTATTACCTAGCATTTCGTTTCTATTTTTGCATTAAATGCCCAATTCCATGTCAATCAATGGCAACGAAGAAAAATAAACAGATTAAAAAAAAAAAAAACAATTTCCATACATTTTTAATTTTTTTAGGTGTCAAAGTTTGTTTACAGTCATGTTCAAACTGTTTTAAATAAAAACGATGAACGACACGACCGAACGATGCGATTGTGATGATACACGAAGTAAACTTTTGACGACGTCGTTTAATACAATCGTTTGGACGATGATCGTCTTAAAAGTTACGCGATGAGAGCCCTGGTTTCAAATTAAAACTAAACCCTCTTGTTTGGATGGACCAAAGCATGTTCTAGAGATTATAAAAGCTTTCAAATACCTACCAAAAAAACTTAAGGCAGTAGTTCATCCGGTAATAGAGCGCAACTCGTTTTTTTGTCATCCAGAAAACATTTTAATTGCGATGTTCGCTGATAGCCGAAGAAATGTTCGGGAATTAGGTTTGAGGAGGATTCTAAAATGCAGAAAGGAGATGAAAAATAAGAAGACGAATGGAATCCGCCGTTTTATTATCCCAAAGATAAATTTCGAAGCCGATGATTATATTGATCTGATACAATGGGCTACGGTGGACGTCACTGAACCTCCTTTAACGTGGACGTCACTGAACCTCCTTTAACCTCCTATCAGACGAGGACCTACGAGAAATGGTTGAAAATGTCCCTGATAATATTGAATCAGCTATAGACAAAGATCTTTCAAAATATCCCTGTCACACTCAAGCAGTCGAAAGGTGTGTAAAACTGGTGACATAAGCTTCTGCTTCAGTGTGTGGTGGAGAATCAAGAGATGGATTTATCAAAGCTAGGATATCGTCTCGAAATATGTTGCCGCAATTCGAAACAAAGAAAGAATTCATTAAGACCCTCAAAAAATGAAACACTTCGTAAGTTCTATTGGTAATCCATTATTTTAAATAAAATAGTTAGTTACTTGATAAATTGGTAGTTATAGAATGAGAATGTTGTCCTTGAACCAACGCCCACAGATGGAGCTTGCTTGAATATAATGTTATAAACAAATATATAAGATAGATGCAGCCTTTCTACTAATAATACGATTTTAATAAACTTTCATTTTCAGGGAATTGATTTTGATGCTGAACACGAAATTTATTTTCTCACAACATATAAATATTTTAATATTAATAAATTTACTTTCTCTCAATGAATTTAATCTTATGATTCTATCTTTTATATTATAAATCTAGTTTTCTTATGTACAAAATACACAATTTCCAGTACATAACAAAAAAATAAAAAAAAATTTCAAGGATATATTGTTTTTGAATATAGGAACCACGGGACCTTTTTTGTTTTTGCTAAAAAATGGTGGTAGCGTTAAGGAATAATCAAATTCAACTTTTAGAACTATAGGCATTAAAAAAATGTTTACATTTACTCCGGCCTACGATGTCTCCACAAGTTACTTCACCTGCCTGAATATGGCCAGTGCTTATATAAAGCCCGGGAATCATTTCCTTATCCATTAATCATGAAAATCACATCTCTAACTATGCCCGGCTTCGCATTGCAGAAGATATATATGCATCCTTCAACATGAAGTTACTCGATCCGGACACCTCAATTCTCACTTTGGTCAGTTAAATCGCAATAATATTCGATTTACTCGAGTTCCATTTGTGTTGCACGCTTATAGCAACACGCCCCAGAGGCTCTCAATCATTGTTTATGTTATGCTATAGGACCCCATTGCGTTAACTGCTTATGCCCCAAATTACAATTATTTAGAATATCCAATCGAAGCGAACGCAATCAAACAAAGCCACAAACCGAAAACACAAACAGCCAAAACCACAAGAACACTTTGCGGAAGTGCAAATGCAACTCCATCCCATACCGTTCTCGCTTGTGCCATCTAAGACAATAATGTGTCAGTCTATGCTTTTGGCAACCGGCATTTGGGTCAAATGCATCAGGCAGTTGCCTCTACACTCCGCTGCTCTATACGTGCTTGGCCAATATTGATTCCATTTGCATAACAGCATACAGGACTTAACTTTTGATCAATCCCTTCAGTGTGGCCCACTTCGTCACTGTTTTACCCTTACCGTTGGGGAATAAGTTTATTCAACTCTGTGCTCTTATTCACATTGTACAATTGTGAAAACATTTTCCCGGTGTATCCGCCTTGTCATATGGCAGGTGCTGCATCATCTTGTAGCTATCCCCCCGACCAGGAAGTAAGGAATGATTGCGGTGGTAGTCAATTAGCATCGCTGACCATAATCCAACATGGAGTCGTGGAGGCAAGTGCTTGTATTTGCGCCTTGGATGTTTTTTTTTTCCAACAAACATACATAGAATTACCATTTCAATTTTCAATGTCATCATCACTTTCGATCTAGCATAATATGTCAGCTGGGCCGACATGGGCAAATAAAAATAAAATGGAATGAAAATGTAGATTACTATACTCCTTTGTGAGACCTGCCATAATGACAGTGACGTTACATAGGACTGAGGAGTAGCTAAGGAGAGGGTTTTTGCCATGGTAATAAATTGTATTGCCCTTACATTAAATATTATACACTTCTGACAGGAATTTCCTGTCACGAAAAACCTGTATATACCTGTTATGTCAGCTGATAGGAATGTTAAACACGAGTAGACAACAGCAGCTGTTTTTTTTATTATCAGCTATGTATTACCTGAGTAATGGTAAAGACTCTCGAGAATCTCTCCAGAGGAACCGTGAAACCAAAGGGTGCACTCCCGTCCTTCCCTTCTTGTCCCACTCCACTCCTTCCTTATCCCATCCTACTACCGCCTGGGCTGGATAAAGGCGTCATACGACCCGTGCCGAGTATCAACCTGGCTGGGGGCCCAGTTTCAAAAATAGCTCAAGTCGTAAACGGAGTATCCGGATACCTGGCGACCTCCGGATTAGCCAGCCTTATCTGTGCAATGCGGATCTCTGCACAGATGGACCTCTCTTCTCCGCTACTCGTGGGTCCTAATGCACAAACAATTAAAAAAACAAAAACAAAAACAAAAAACTTCAGAGTCCGGTGCTCTTAAACTACCGGCTGGAAGTACTGCCTCTGAGCCCGCTTCCAGTACTAGCGTTCCTGCAATGATGGCAGCTAAGAACTTGGTCACCAAGCCTGATCTTAGTCCTGCCGAAGGATGCAATGATCGCTCAACGCTAAAACCTGGTGCTGCATGTCGTACTGCCTCGAGCTCGCGGCGTGAAAGCACCTCTACCAGGCAATACAGAGAACGACGTACCGCCTCTAGAATTCTGGAGCGCTATAAGGACGTCCCTCTAGACCAGCTTTCGGAGAGAAGCAAAGATTCAATCTCCTGGGCAACGAAAGTTGTCAAGGAGATTCCTCCTGACTCCTCAAGAAAGGACTCCACGTCCAAACGACAAAGGTCGATTGAGGAGTCCTCTGTCGACCCCAAAAGAGTGAAGGTCAACTGTGGTAGTTCCTCACTCACATTAAAGCACAACAAACCATACAGTGATGTCCTTAAGGCTCACCTAGTCCTCGCTGTAATAGACAGGAGTGACATAGATGGTAGCATTTCACCTGACAAATGGAGAAAAGTAGAAGTTAAGTTGGCTACTAGCTTTCTACAAGTCATGGAGGATCATCCAGGGCCTCCTCCCTCTTGTCGCGATGGCGGATGGCATCAGGGCCATGTGAAGTTGATCGCATGTGCTGATCAAAGGTCCGCGGATCTATACAAAATAGCAATTTCGTCTCTGGGTGAGGTGTGGAAAGAGGCGCAACTCGAGGTCGTAAGCAGGGAAGAAATTCCTAGCAGACCTAGAACTCGCTCCTGGATCCCTGCCGAACCCTCCGACTCCGCGACCATATTAAAAATTATTAGGGCAAGTAACCCTCATCTTCCCACTGCCAACTGGAAGATTGCTAAGCTGGAGGAACCGAAAGGGGACAAAAGATCTGCGATCATTGTGATCAATGTGGAGTCTCTGGCCCCTCTGGCTGCAACGGAAGGGCAGATTAGCTACGGCTTCGGAGCTATAAACCTTAGGGTCTATAAGAAGGATGAGGAGGACCCAACCAGGGAGGGAGCGCGGCCACCCTCCTCTGCGGACACTGTTGAACAGGATGGTAATAAACCGACCAGTCCGGCAGTGAAAGTGGAGGGGGGGGGGGATGCAACCCCGCTAAAGAAGTGCGATCTCCCGCCGCTGCCGAAACTGCATTGGTCAGTAATATACCGACCACAGCGGCTAAGGTGGTGGCGGGCGATTGCGCTCCTGGGAAGGCCCCCCTTCTCTCTTACTCCAATTTGGCCCCACGGATAGATCTGGACATGGACAGTATAGGTCTGTCGGATCTGGATCTATCCAGCGGCCTCGGCAGCCCATCCGTGACTGATGTGTCACTAGAGTCGGATACGGATGAGGCTAACAACACTGTGGTGGAGGTTTCTGGTAATTGTAGCAATGATGCTGCGGTTACTTCAGATTAACCTACACCACTCAAAAACGGCTTCGGCCTCTCTTCTTCTGCGGCTATCGAAAAGCGCGGAAGACATTGTCCTGATTCAGGAACCCTGGGTCATTAATGATCGGGTGCACGGACTCAGGACTCCTAGCTATAAACTTTTCTACGTAAGGAATGAAGGTACACCGAGAGCCTGCATCCTTGCGAAGAGCACACTAAATATTTTCCTTCTCCCTAATTACAGCGATCCTGATACCGCGACAGTTAGCGTTGAAGTCGGACTGCGGAAATTCTGGTTGACTTCGGCGTATCTGGCGTTTGACCTTCCCCTCCCTGCGGCACTACTGGGGAAAACGATTGCTGATGTGGAGAAGTCCAAAGCTGCACTGATCCTGGGATGTGATGCCAATGCACATCACACAGTATGGGGCAGCTCCGATATCAATAAAAGAGGTGAGCTACTTTTTGATTACTTAATTAGTACTAAACTAATCATATGCAACACTGGGTGCGAACCCACCTTTGTCACTTGTAATAGACAAGAGGTCCTAGACATCACGCTAGTCTCCGATACCATATACTATGATATCAGAGAGTGGAAAGTGTCTAACGAACACTCCTTCTCAGACCACAGGTACATTCAATTTGGCATAAACTGCCTCCCTCATGTCCAACCCGTCTTTAGAAATTTCAGGAGAACGGATTGGAGCAAATATAAGAACAGTGTGGAATCCTCTGTTATCAACAGAATTCCTGTTCCCCCCACTAACACAAATGAACTAGATAGCATGGTTGAAGAACTCACTAAGGCTCTCAACCGGGCTATGTCGTTCTCCTGTCCCATAAGCAAACCTCGGGGCAAGCCTAGACCACCTTGGTGGAATCAGGAGATTGTATCTCTGCGTCAAGAATGTAGGCAGCTCTTCAATCAGGCCAAGCGATTCCGCGAAGCCTCATACTGGATCTTGTATAAGAAAGCCCTCAAATCCTATAAAACCTTAGTCAGGAAAGCCCAAAGGAACTCCTGGAGACTCTTCTGCGGAAAGATAGAAGAAATCTCTGAGGCCTCCAGGCTCAGGAAAATTCTCGCATCCACCCCTAAAGTAGCGAGCTACCTTAAGAGAACTGATGGATCGTGGACCACCACCAGTGAAGAATCTCTGGACCTTCTACTGGACTATCACTTCCCAAATAGTTGTACTGCTGCCTCGATACCAACTAGGTCTTCTGGAAGGCCAATAACAAGCAGCTCTTCAAGTCTTATTACCAAGACCAAAATTCTTTGGGCCATAAAAAGCTTTAAGCCATTTAAGTCTCCTGGACCAGATGGTATAATACCGGCCGAACTTCAGAGGAACGTTGACCTAATCCTTCCTTGGGTAACTGTAATTTTCAAAAGTTGCCTGGATTTGGCTCATATTCCCAAGTTATGGACAGAAGTTAATGTGGTTTTTATACCCAAGGCTGGTAAAAGCACACATGTAAACCCCAAAGATCTCAGACCCATTACATTGTCTTCATTTCTACTAAAAACCTTAGAGAAACTGATTGACATACACTTACGTTGCAGTGTCAACGAAAGAGGCCTTGTCGTGGCTTCGGTATAATGTAATATCTGTAAAGGATATCACCATCTTTACCGACAGTCAAGCCGCGATTAAATCCCTGGAGTCTGTCATCTTCAATTCCACAACTGCCCTCAATTGCCGATTATCTCTTAACGAGATGGCGAAACAATTCAAAATTCACCTTATATGGGTGCCGGGTCATAGTGACATTCCAGGGAATTGTATGGCCGACGAACTCGCCAGACAAGGCACTACTATGTCGATTCTACCGGAAAAGGAGAATCTCTGCATACCTCTTGCTACTTGCAAGCTCCTAATTAAGCAAAACGCGATTAGCGCTACGAATCGCAGGTGGTCTAATTGTACAACGTGCCACACCTCGAAACAGATCTGGCCTCAGCTGGATCTCAAGCGCTCAAAAAATCTTACTGCACTGAATAGACCCATGGTAAACACTTTAGTAGGTGTCATCACGGGACACTGCATCATAGGGAGGCATGCTCTCAGGTTGGGTCTCCCCTCAAATGACTTCTGCAGAACCTGTATGGACGAGGAGGAGGAGGAGACTATTCTTCACCTTCTCTGTACGTGTCCAGCACTGTCCTTCCGCAGAAAACTACACCTCGGAGAATACTACTTCGACAATCTCAGCGAACTCGCGAACATAGGAATCAACTGCCTCCAACGCTTCATTCTAAGCTCCGGCTGGTTCAACGGGTAGTTTCTTTTGAGAGCACCGATCCTGTGGTATCACAATGGGCCTACTCTGGCCTAAGTGAGGTTGCACTGAGGCGGCCTGCCACTCTAACCTAACCTAACCTATGTATGATCCATATAAAGGGTTTTCCAATAAGAGGTGTTATTTTGGTATACAAAGAAAAATGACATTTTTTGAGATAAATGATCGGATGTTTATTTCATAATGCCGTTAATAATGAAAAACAACATCAGCCAAATTGTTGGCACGCATACAGGACCATATCCTTTTCATGAAATTTTCCATAACCAAATCGCAAAGTGGCTGCCCTATGTCCTCGATAGCATCACGAATTTTATATTTGAGGTCTTGAATCGACGCTGGGCTGTTGGCGTGGACCTTATCTTTCACGTGGTCCCAAAGGAAGAAGTCTCAAGGTGTTAAATCACAAGATCTCGGTGGCCAATTGTGATCACCTCTTCGAGAGATAACACGGTCCGGAAACTTTTCCCGTAAAAGATCAATGGTTTCGTTGCTTGTGTGGCACGTAGCGCCGTCTTGTTGAAAGTAAACGTTGTCCAGATCAATACCATCCAACTCCGACCATAAAAAATCATTAATCATCGACGACCAAAATGCTTTAGTTTTGCGAACTGTGACTGCAAGATTTTCACCATTTTTGTAGTGAATTTTAATAATTTAATAATTTCAATGCGTTGTTGAAGCGTGTATCGTTCCATTTTTAGTAATGGCGTTTTTTTTGGTTTCTACTTATCAAATGTCAATGAATAAAAGCTTCAAAAGTGACAGCTACCGAAATAGCGGGTCATTCACAATAACACCTATTATTGGAAAACCCTTTAGATCATCGATTTACATGCACTTACAACAACAGCATATGATCCTGCTTCTCATCGAGATCACGAACCATGATCTGAAAATTACTTATAGTATTTCCCACGAGGTGGCTTATTTTATTTTTAAATGTTGGTGTGCCTCTAAACGATAGCCACACAATCACTTTGCCAGACTAAAAAATGGAACACAACAAATCTATTGATTTTTTCGCATTCGAATGAACTCCCCGTCCGTATTCCGAGTTTTTTTTTCACGTTCTATAAGGGTATGTCCAGACCAGCCAAACCCTTGACAAACAATTAAATACCTACATCGTTCATAATTATTTCCAAATATTTATTATGAAATGTTTTGCTGGTTTGGATCTGGACACCAAAAAAACATTTATGAAATGTTTCACAGTTTCCCAATCGTGATGGGAAATAATTTTGGTTTTACAAGTGAGCGCTCTTTTTCGATTATTACTTTTTTTAAATAAAATAATAATGTCCAGAAATACGATTCTTTGAACTAAATCACGTGTCGCGTGATTCCCGAGACCAAAATTACAAAAATAAAAACTTTTCTCGCTGCTAATAATCCTACCACATTATTTTCGTCCAGTCCAAAAAAGTATAAAATTGAAACATTTTATAAACATTAAATAAATTTCAGAAATCTGTTATAAGTGTTTATGAAATGTCTTCCATTTGCTTCAGAAACATTTCTGAAATGTTTTGCTGATCTGGGCACACCTTAAAATGCCAAGATAAACTGAAGTGCTAGCAGCAAAATATTGTTCATGTGTTGCATATTTGAACATAAAATACTAAATTTGTTTCACGAAAATATATTTGAAAAGAAAAATTATGCAAATTGGATTCAAATATGGTAACACCCCCGACATTGCAAGTGAAATGACATGTGCCTTGTGTGACGTCACGTTGAGCAGAATATTTGCAATATGGCTGGTGGAAATATGAAATTTGTATTACCCTGTATTATCTGTTTTGTTTTTGAAAGCAACTTTTGCCACAATCATAAAAATTAAACTTTGACAAACCGCTGACATCTCCAAAAATAGCTTTTGCCGTCGAGATGTTGCTGTGTGGGATTATTTGGAAACTTATCTAAAAGGAGTGCCAGTATTATCTCCATCTGGCTCATTTACTCAAAAAGGAGATGTTCTGAACCGGTCCTTTTACGTCTCGTGAATGTCGCGTATAAGGTCCTGATTTTTAACAGGAAAGTTAACCTTCGCACTAAAGCAGGATAAATGGAATTTCAGATCAGCCTTATTTATTAGAATTTGCTAAAATAGCCCCTAAACACGTGTATAGTTGTCTCTTGTTACGTACAATTTCGTGATCTTGTGTTTGTCTCATTCCTGGCATTTTAAACATTGTCTTGTTTAGTCTACGTAATAAAAGAGTGAGTAAATCACGATTGTGATTGCGCCATTAATAAGCTTCATTGTTAAAAAAATAAGAAAACTACAAGAGATACACTTCATAACTGAACAAGATGATGTCCGCTGAGAGAAAAAGGAAATCGATTAGGTATTCGCACTTTGTTTGTCGAGCAGCCATTCCACCATCTCTTTAGATAATTTACATGCGTATCACTCGTACACTAAGGGAAAAAACGAGATAAAACCAAGATAATCAGTGTCAGATTAAGTGTATCCGTGAACGAAAGTCTGTTGAGCTCGAAAATTCTTAATCAAATTACAGAAATCTTACTTTGAGTATGCTTATCCTTTAATTCTTATTTTTTTAATTTTTCTATAACAGTATTAAGAATGTGTAAGATTAAATTAAGCCCAAAATCATTCCATTCGAATCGTTGTAAACTTAAAATAAGGCTTAAATCTAAAATATGGCCTTTCATTGTTTAATGGATACAAAGGACTCAGATCGTTTAGATCTTAATTCTTGTTCGATCCTGTATTAGTATGCAAAAAAAAAATTATTCGGGTGATATGATTCAGATTTTAATATTGCATATGATTGGTTTATTAATAAAAAGCTTGATTTTAGATTTTTGTTATTGCTTTAAGAATCATTCGATTTATTTTAAGATTGAGCACGTAAGAGTGAAGAAAATCGGATCGGACTAGAACTAAGCTTGCGATATTTTTTTGAGTGAGTCGTAGGTAGGTACGATATCTAATTCACAATATTGGACATGATTCAGAATTTTTATATATTTTTTTTAAATTGATGTATGTTTATATATCATTGTACAAACGTATTCCCAGTCATTCATTGATAAATTATAATCGTAGAAGCTTTCAAATTGCGCTGTACATACTTAACTGCATATTAATTAAATTCAACATGCATTTAACGCAATTGGTAAAATCGCAGAGACTCACTTATTTGCTGACTTCAATTTGCAAAACCCAACAACACCACATCATGGTTTTGTATGTTTTGCTTCATTTAAGTACGATAAACAGCTCAATGCGCATCTGTCCACCAAGAGCGGCTATTTAGTCTTAATTACTTTTTACAGATCCACGCCTGATGCTGTGCTGACCAGTGCACAGCTGCTTCACAATACACTCATACACACCACCATCTCATCAGACAGTTGCACTTACTTGAATGTTATCCCATGTCCATTGTCCAATGGACCACAACAATGTTTCGAAACAAAACGACCTTTCCTTTTTTTCCGCATTTCCCTTGCTGCGTCATAGAGCATTTCTGCATTTCTCTCTTGCTGTCTGTGTATTTTCTCAGCAAAAAGATAACGAAAAGAGTTTTTGTCTTCCTTTTAACCCGCCCACACAGCGTCGTATTGACTAACGGATACAGTTTCATCTAGAAAGATGCAATTTTTCTTCGGTCTCGCCTTGTCAGCAGGACCAAAAACCCCATTGCACTTAATGAGTCCTTACGTCCGTATCCGCATATCTCGTATACACTACACATGTCGGACGTATTATAGGTGCATGTCCTAAATAAAAAGGACAAGTTTTAATAGTTGAGGATTTTCAGTTGGGACGGGGGCGGATGTGAAAAACAAAAAGGTTATGCTCCTTCGGTACCACCTCTGCGGGCTTAAACCTTGTTGACATAATTGTCTTTCGCTTTGCGAAGAGGATTTATGAGTTCGAGGCGAAGGATTTAATTTCGATAATTAAGTTTAAATGGTTGTCGAGGGTGGTGGCGGCGGCGGCTTGTAGTTTGGTATCGTGTCGGAGGTCTCTCGTACACAGGCTCTCTCGTACTCGTACTCGTTCGGCGAAAACATTAATTGGGAAGCTCCTGACGTTAATCTTCTTTAATGGAAATTTATGACTTTGGAGATGGCGGTGGTAGAACCTAAGTGATGCAGTGGTGGTGGTGCTGCTGATGCAACTACACTTCGGAAAATACACATGTTGGAGCTTAGGACGAACATAGTTGAAGGGATTTGCTCGCCATTTTTCCAACGCAGAGAAGATTTAATTAAAAAATTGCTTGTCGCGTACGACATGACTACCTAGATCTACGTGCACCGATTAAGAAGTAGAACTGGCGAAGGATCGACACCATTATCGCTTGGGTTTTTCATTATTTATTATCATTTATCATTTAAATTGAGGCCAGTCGAAGACATAAGGCTCCAGCTTAAGGGCCCATTTGCCAGTTGGAAGCATATTCCACAAAAAAGTGCGATGTCCTTTTGTCCGTGTTAAGAATATTAAGAATACAGTACCTATTGGCTTAACAAAATAAAAGGTCATTCATTTTTCGGTTTCGAGAGTAAAGCTTAATAAAACATACACAGCAATACATGCAGGCGCATTGGCTTAGTGTGTTGCACTACTAAGCGTGGGGTCCCAGGTTCGAATCCCGAAAAAATCCAAATTCCAACTTATGATTTATTTATTTATTAGCAATACATTTTTGATGAAATTTTACTTCATTATAATGTTTGGACTTTGCCATTAAGTGTGAAATACAATATCATTCAAATAGCCGCCTCGGGAAGATTCGCAGTTCGCGATTATTTTGAGGTAATTTTTAACCACTTTTTCGCACATTTCCGGTGGTATCTCGGCCATAACTTGAGTAATGTTGTTTTTTAATGCGTCCAGAGTTCGGGGACTATTCGCGTTAACACAGTCTTTTGCGTAGCCCCACAGAAAAAAAATCTAACGGTGTCAAATTGCATGATCTTGGTGGCCAATTGACGTCGCCAAAACGTGATATTACGCGACCAGGAAACTTCTCACGCAATAGAGCCATAATTGGTCGTGTTGTGTGGCTTGTTGCCCCGTCTTGTTGGAACCACATATCCTCCAAGCCACGATCTTCAATCGCCGGCCGAAAAAATCGGGTATCATTCGACCATATCGCTCCGAATTGACTGTAACCGTCTGCCCTTTGGCATCTTTGAAGAAATACGGACCAATGGCACCTTTCGACCATAGAGCACACCAAACAGTCACTTTGACTGGAGGCAACGGCACCTCTGCGATCACTTGTGGGTTTTCTGAGACCCTTATGTGGCAATTTTGTTTGTTTACATATCTACCCACCGATTGAGAAATGTGCCTCATCACTGAAGAAAATGTTGTTCGAAAAATCGGTTTTTATTGTCTGTTGTTCCAACACCACGAGGCGTATCTACGGCGTTGTGAATGGTCAGCAGCATAGACTAACCAAACTAGACAGCCAACTGAGAGCAGAAACGGTATATTTGCCTACAAGCTGTCTGCCCTACATTAGATTGCATAAGTATTCGTGCCTGTACAAATCAAAGGAGCGCCATTGCTGCCGCACGAATACTTATACAATCTGCTGCTGGCGCTTCATGTCCATCGGGCGGCCATTTTCTGGTGGGATTTCAAGTATATTTTGCGCCCAATAGTTACACGGCGTTAACATCACAGTTGAATTTAATGTCGTTCTCGATTTGACATTTCAGACTTTGATCTGAGATTTCAGATTTCTGCTGCGAAATTCAACATAAAATTCTTGGTTCTTGTGTGAATTGAGTTGGACGCAAAAACATTTTTTTTTTCATTTGCACTGGAAATCCATTCCAATTGGTTTTAACACATTTATAATAACTCATTTCGAAATAATTTAATATAAAAAATCGTTTCCATACTCGAAAAGTGAATAATTCAGTTAAAAAAGCAATCTTTTCAACGATAAACAATTCGTAGCCGGCATCTGTGTGTCATACACTTTGGTATGAGTGAAAGTATGTGTGAAATCTGAGAAAAAAATCGAGATTTCTCAGAAGAGTGTCAGATAAAAAAAAAAGATGGATTTTTGGCAAATCGAACATAAAAAGCAATCTCGATCAAAAAAAAAATTGAGTTTTTCTCAAAAAAATGTATCTTTTTGCTGAACTCTATAAAATGAACTAAACCGTTTTTTTTTTCTTTTGTTAAAAGAGATTTTGTAACTTGAAGCTTTTTTTGTATATCTTGTTGATTTTAATGCTTTTAGTTTCGAAATCATACTGAAACAAAATGTTTTAACGCCGTTTAGGGAAAAGATTTTTTTTTATGTCGTGGCGAAAAATATTTTTTTAGTTTTACTATAAATTATAATCTGTAACTAGTACGTAAAATGCATTGTTTAATTATAAAAATGAATTCGATATTTTTATTGCTTATAATATTGCTGTCAAGTTGTATGCATTTGGCTTTTTCTGGTAAAGGCCATAACACAAAAATCCTCGTAGATCGCATTATATTTATGTGAAATACTCGGAACAATAAAAAACTGTTTTGATCACTTTTTGTATCCCAAAAGCACAATGAGTGCACTTGTTTTTGTCAATTAATAATTTATATTATGAATAACTAAGCTTACTGTTCCTAAGTAACATTATTCAATACTGTGCCTATGTTCTGTCATTATCGCATCGATATATCGATCACTAAAACGATATGAATTGAAACAAAATGCCATAATATCACATGACGCGTTCTGTATCTGTGTGAATCGAAAACTATATCACATGGAACATTTCGATATGAAACTCCTGGAAATGTGGAAATATATACAGGTTCCGTAACTATCAAGAGCGATAAAATATTCACTTCTATTGTCGAATTTTATCACGAAACACAAAGCTTGCGGTTATAATTCAAATGGCTGAAAATCGAAAAGTAAGAAATAATATATAAAAATAACGTAAATAAGAATTTTGCTTTTTAGAGGGGCTCAAAAATCTCCAAGATGATGGAAAAATTTAAGAAGATATTAGCTAAGTCCGATAAGATACTTGGTATGTTAAGAGAGAAGCAATCTAACGAATAGGCTGCTCTCCTTTTGTTCCTCCAACATATGTTCAGATTATTTTTTATTTGTGCTATCTATATGAACTTCTTATAGAAAATAAAAAAAAATATTTAGTTTTTTATTAGCAAAATGTTCTTTTAAACACGTCTCTGAATCTGTTACATGTTACGCCGATCGTATTCTTCACGTATTAGTGAAAAGCAAAACATTTTTAAAAACAACGATACAACTAACTGAAAATACCTGTGAAATAATTTTCAATTTTAATTGTTTTGTTTTGCAGTATGACAGTTATGACAGCTTTGGCAAATCGTTCCAAAATTCCCATGAAATTAAAAATTACTACAGAATACTTTTCGCATAGAGTTAGACAACTCCAATATTTTCCAGATGCGATAAACAGCGGAATGTTTTGTTCCTAACTTTTCGATGCGAAAAGTTATCGCATGAGTTATAGAACATGGGCACTGGTCAGTGTTATTAAACGACAGAATTTCCAATCATATTTTGATTTTGTGCAAATATGGTCCCAAGTAACAATTTGACTTCGGTAAGGTGCTATTGAAGCTATTTCACCTCCCGCAATATTAACTGCATAAGGTCTAATGGAAACACATTTGGCGCACTTTAATGCAAGTATTTACTTGTTTAAGACTTCCTGAACAGCTTGGATAGACCTTACCGAAACTTTATGGAAGCTTTATAGAGGCTCAAAAATGAACAAGAAAAATAAATTTTTCATTTTCTTATTCTTTTATTTTTTTTCCTCTTATTAAATGTGACCAACGACTTTTTGCAATTTTCATGGAGTTGAGTTTACCATTTACGTACTCTTTATAATTTATATTTTACTTACATGCGCCACACTGAGAATCGAACATGGGTCCTGCTGCGTAGTAGTCCAATACACTACCCCCTAGGCTAATTCGTCATAATGCTGTAGCAGTGATAAATCTGAACTACTTGATACATTTTAGAGTTTAGTTAAAATTTGCAATAAACTTGCAGCTTACTCGAACGAAATTGTAAGCAAGACATTTAGTATTACCTAATTTATTTATGAGTGAAAAGTGTTTATTTAGAATCACATTATTGACATATTTTTCACCGTGCTAAAAGTGTTTTATTTTTTGTCATTTTTCCCCGATTCATTAACTATGGTTTCTTTAGACAGCTTTGATTCATTTCATATGAAATTATTTTTTAACTCTATAAAGCCTCCATATGTAAGTTAGGAGGAAGTACGAGTAAGTGCTTCTGTACAGCTTCCAATCGCAAGCGGTTGACTGCATGACAGTTCATTGCTTCTATAATGCCTTCGGTCAGAAGCTCTAAAGAAGCTTCTAAGAAGCGCTTCGAACCACAAGCTTTATAGAAGCAATTCACTTTCCACACATCTCCAGACACATTTTCTGAAGTCTAATAGAGATCTTACCGAAACCTAATTTCATATCCCTCTATAGAGCCTGTGTATATGCTTCGTAGAGGACTTACTGAAGTTATTATCGAAACAATTGCTTCGAAATAGATCAACTTCGTTTAACAAAGACTATAGAAGCTCTATCGAAGCTGTTGCCTACAGAAATTACAAATTTGAACCTTACCGAAGTAAAATTGTTACTTGGGGTGTTAAATAAACGAATTTGGAAACATTCACCAAGCCTAATAGAAATTTATTCAATGTTCATGAAAATTTTCTAAAATTCACTTATGCCCTAGTGGAACCTGGGCTTAACTTGCATGTTGCTAACTCATTTTTGGAACAAACCCCTACGGATTTCATTTATGCAGCTGCATGAATTTTGCTGTCAAAAATAGAATTCATACAAATAAAACTAGCAAACAACTGAAATGTGAATGGATAGTTTTTGCTGCCGAATATGGATAGCGAACAAGTTATCTTATCTAAAAAAAACCATAATCCACATTTAATTTTTGTACATTTATTGTTATAAATCCATTTACAAATTGTTTGTAATTGAGAAATAGTGCCACCAATAACACGCGAATTCACAGACAGGAAAAAAAGAGCGAGAGAGAGCTGTCATTCAAAATTTGCGGGGAAATGTGCACGGGAAGTTGGCTGTCTAGTTTGGTTAGTCTATGGTCAGCTTCAATTGTAGCGTAATTTGAACTTTATAGGGATTCAGATGCAAATCCAAATGCAAAATACGCCATAGTGAGGTCTACGACACGTTCAATTACTGTGAACGCCGGGGAATCGTCCTATTGGGCGTGAGTGGATTTGCCAAGTGAAACGGTTGAAATTCAAATTGTTGCGGCATTGTTTACAATAGATGCCATCTCGTAATTGTGCTAGTTTAAATAATTATTAAAAAAATTTACATTGTCCCATAAATTGCACAATTTTCGTATATTTATTGCGAATTAGTTTTTTTATGTTGTTTTTCATTATTCATTTTAGAAAAACGATGTAACAACATTTTAACGTATATTTGAATCACATTTCTGATCAATAAATACTTATGATTGTCAAGAATATCACATTCAAGTACTGAGAATTTAATTCATCATATAAATTGCTTACATCTATATTTCTTAAAATACTTATAACTAACAGGCTATACATCTTATTGCACCCTAATTTATTTTATAATTCATACAAAGACACAGTTTTCTGGACAGTTTCACAAATTTTGATTGTGCTCTTATGTGGGTTTCTCAGGAAACCTTTAGATTTTATATTAATACAATTTTATTTTTCTGTTGTACAAAAAATAGGAAAATTTGTCGGCACTGAACCGGGAAACAATTGCATTCCAAAGCCAATTTTTTTGTAGCAATTTGCTTCGAAATGTTTGAAGCTAATTCTTTTATTATCAGCTGATTCCGTGTCAATGTACTGGTCATTAAGTCAACTTATCGCCTCCAGCTAATCCTTGTTAAATCCATTTTTTTACGCAATCTAAATAAAACAAAATGAGTTTTCTGCCTCATGCATTTTGATTGAAAATCTTACCTATGGAAACAGATTTGCCCCTTTTCAGAGCAACGTGAATCATATTGCAAATTGCAACCAATTATACAACACTTCATTTTTTAATTTTAAATCTTTATTCAATTAATCGGAATGCAAAACTATCTGCAACGAAATGGGAACGTCAGATAGGTATGAGCTTCCAATTTACTCCGCTCCGAACAACGAGAGCTATCGCTTATGTTGGAACCAACGCGAAGCTGTCTACTAGCAGTCCATATAATATATAGTAAGTCAATGGCCACCGCTACCAACTTGAAACCACGAAATAAATGACCCTGTATTACTCAGCCTTATTTTGATTTATTGCAGAGACTCACAAGAAGCATAACATCTACTAATCGATTGGAAGCCATTCCAACGACTCATATACACAATCTATGCTAATGGTCGAGTCATTTGCCCTTCTCAGTCGTAAAATCCTCGTCCACATGACGCATTCTCGTTACAGTTCTCAATTTCTGCTAATGCTCCCCATTAAACCCGTCCAACAGGCAATAGTCCATACCAAATACTGCTCTATTCACCTCGCCAAATTAGAATAATCGCCTCCGCCATTTAAATCCATTCACAGTAATGTCACTCACCATCTAGATGCGCCATTTCCACCACTGAAACGATACATTTTGGGGTTAAATTGCTTAGAATCCTTGAAGCCATTCGGAAACATTCTTGTTCTACAATATACAGCGGCATCCTGTCGTATATATATACATATAGCTGTTAGGCTAGTCGAAAGGAGGAAAAGTTAGAAAACATACAATGGCAAAAGTTTTGCCCCTGCGAAGACCGTTAAACAATTAAAACCCATCGGGGTTGACGGCGAAAAAAATGCGTCCACCAGCGTCCCCTACAAAACTCTATAAAACAAGACAAAGGAAACGAAAACAGCAACAATAACAACACTAAGCACTAACAACTAGCGAAAACGAAAACAGAAAACGGCATTCAGCTGGAGAGAAAACTTATTCAAATTAAACGAAAAACTCTCTTTCGAGGTTCAGCGTCAGCGAGCACTGCGTTCTGTTCTGGATCTGTATCTGTATCTACTTTTGCACTCGCATGCGAGACGAGTACCGAGAAAGAGTGAACAATGCCCGCCGGGCGGTCAAGAGGAAACTCCTTGAAATGTCTGACATTTGCACATCCTTGCAAAGGAAACATTGTGCAATTTTCTCGGCGATTTGGGCGAGAAGGACGTCGCTGATGTGTGTAGGGAATTTTCCAAATTATCATTGTAATATCCGACTGGGAAGGTCCTTTATGCATCCTGCATGCAATGTGCACATTAAGCGGGTGTTCGTGTCAGTTTATGACATTAAGTAGAAGGATCACGTACGCTCTCAGACAGGTGAATTTCGTATCAAAGGTGTAGGGTGTAGCTCCGTTCGAAGCTTGTGTGGCGCACAGTGTTTGGATAAGCATTTTGGGTATTGTAATATTTTATGGAGGTTTTCAGTTAATTAACTTGGACAATGGGATAGTTTAACTACACAAAGAGCAGAGCTTGCGAACGTGCTTAGATTTTACATTGTCGACTGACATACTAGTGTTTATGGAAACGGTATCACCTCACTGGGGAGAGCTCTGTCAGCGAACGTGTCAAGTGTACAGGCATAATTACTTGGAAACGGCATCACCTTCTTAACAGATCGGTACAGCGCATTTAAACCCGAACCGAATCGAGTTGCAGCAAAATGATTTAATTCAATATCTTTCGTTTGTTTTGGTTTTAGTTACTTATGCGACGGCGACGATAGCATGTGACGGTTGTTCCCATTTTTGTGCAAGTTTCCATATAAATACATATGGCAAACAAACAATAGGGGTATTCACGATTCGGTGCAACAGGTCTAGCAAAATTGCGAAATTTTATTTTATTTTATCAGATCGTGAACACTCTTTTTCTAATCTCTAGCAACAACGAAGCAAAAGTACGGAGAGCCAGTAACACTGACATTTGTCGAACTGTCAAAGGACGAGGGTACACCTCTCCGTTGTATTTTTTTGTCGCAATAGGGCCAGGGTATAGATTAAGTGCAAAAGTGTAGCGAAATTTTAGTCAGTATAGTTTGTTGTTGGAGTGCGAAAAAAAGTTGCACTTTCGCAATGATACTAGACCAGTTTCATCGGATCGTGAATACCCCTAATGATTTTATTTTATTTGTCTTTTTTTTTTCCAAACCACAGGTATGAAGAAAAACAGGGGTTCGGGGCAAAATTATTTTTACAAAACTCTGCTTTCAAAATTCGGTTTTGAAACTGTGTCGTACCTACAACTTTTTATACCATATTTTTTTTTTTTTTATTATTTATACCATTAAGCCTAGTATGCTGCTCGCGCTTAAATTAAGCCCCCATACAAAAATGTCTCCAAAGATAAGTTTAAGCAAAGCAGTTAAGCCAAGCAGTACGCAGTTCAAGCTAAATTTGTTAGCCGCTGTACGAACAATCTCTACAGAATTTAAGTAGGCGTATTAATGCAAAATACATTTTCCCACAGCTTAATCTTGACAGATCAGGGAAAATATCGGTATTTCAAACGAAAGCAAAATAACAGTATGGAGAATGGTAAGTTCAACACAAAAAAATCGTTGTTGTTAATTTAAGTTCGTTTAGAAATGGAGTATCTGTAAAAGGTTTTTGAGGAAGTACAAATAAAAAAACGAAAAAAAATACCAAGAAAAAAAAATGTTGGCGGACCTAGTTAAAGAACTACACTGTCAAAATTAAGGAAAGTGGTGGAGAGAAACATTGGAGAGGCGCTTAATTTTAGCTTTCCTGGAACAGCATACTAGGCATTAGTTGCGAGATTGTTGACAATCACAAATTGCAAAAGATATTTGATGATTTACCACCGCTGAATGATGAACCAACAAAATCTTATAATAATTTCAAATGCAAATAATCTTAGACGTATTGCGAAGTTGTAAATTAGATAAATATTTTTTGTATTGTCAATTAGTTAGGTATACTTGAATTCGTCTTGTTCATATATTTTTAGTTCTTTTTTTTTATAGTTAGTCGGGTTTTTTGGTTTCTTAAATTAATTTTTTTTTTAATTTAAGCTTGTCCCTACTTTTCCCCTTTTTCATTATAAAACCGCCAAAATTGGCTCTTTTCCCCAATCCGGGGGCACTGTATCTATTTTGTGGAAGTTAGTTAAAACCAAGTTTAGCTAATTAAATTAAAAAAAATATATGCTGAAAACCCAATTATGAATTTGACTTCATATTCTGTAACAAAAGTACCGTATTTAACCACGAAAACAAAATAAACAGGTTACAATTCGCGCAATAGTTAAAAACTAAACCCATAAGGTGTAGGTGTGTAGGTAGGTTTCTAGGTTTTATGGATGCAAGAGAGTTCATTTCAGTCTTATGGATTATCGTTCGTTCAGACTAGTTATCATGGTCATGGTGGCGGGTTTTTAATGTTTTAGGGTTGTATTCCGTCTACCAGTTGTGCAGATTTGCTTTCAACGGATGGAACGATGATCCAGCGCACACTTTAAACAATTATTAAGCATTTCCATCTGGCGATAGACTAATCGGGCAGTCATTTATTCTCCAACAGGATAAGGCTCCTTCTCACAAAAGCCCTAAGGTAATTTAACTTTTACGGAATATTTAACTAGAAACACACAACTGCCCCCCCCCCCCCCAAGAGCAAATTTAATGTTATTGAATATTATGTATGAGGTTGCGTTAAGCGAAAAATAAAGGAAAAGAAAAGAGATCATTTTTGTAGTAACAAAGGTCTGGGATGACGTTCCTGCATTTAATTTTAATTATGCCAAAGTAAAGACTCAATTTTATTCATTTTATGAATTTAAATTAATGAATTTAAAAATGAAAATTTCATATGTTCACCTGTTAATTAAGTTAGTTTTCTCAAAATACTTTTGCCGTATGTATTTTCACAAAAATGCCTGTAGCTCATGAACCAATCCACATACAAAGGCCGTATACCTATACATGAAAACCTTATCGACGTCACCTTTAATGGGATATTTCCAGAAACAAAATCGGTTCCGCATTACAGAAAACATCAATTTTCAACTTATTTTTATTATATAGATAATTTGTAAATATGATTCACTTTTGTTTTTTTTTTTCTATTTTAATTTCAAATGTCGGTTTAATAGCTATGAACTAAGCGGATACCAACCGAAGCCGTAAAGAAAGTACCTACATAATCACAATGCCTTTGTTTGTTATTAGTAAAAGCGAACATATAGACAAGGTCACTAGGTAATAGTTGTCACTACCAGAATAACAGAAACCAGCTTGAATTTAATAAAAGTGAAAGAATTTATTTTTTTTATTTTAATCATTGCGGATCTCTTTTCTATGTATGTATACATTTGAGTATTGTCTTGGAGAATGTAAAGTCGTCGGAGACATTTTGTTTGTTTACCAAGCACTACCGCGAACAACTGGAGCAGCGTGAGCATAGCCGATGTGAGCTGGAGCGGCATGAGCATGAGCATGGCATGATGTGGGCTGGAGCATAGGATGGAGCATGGAGCATGTACTGTATTGAGGACTGGAGCAGCAGCTTGAACAACGGGAGCAGCAGCATAGGTCTTCACAACTGGAGCTACAATTTGCTCGCCAACATGGGCTGAGCTATGGACGACAGTTGAGCTTTGGTGAGAAACAGCAGTCGTCACACTCTTGACGACAGCGCCAACATTGGCAAGAACCTGCTCCTGTACAATGGGAGCAGAGTATACCGCTGGCGAGTGCAAAAGTCCTGGACGGGCAGCAGCTACGGCGAGGAGAGCAGACAACACCACCTGGAGAGGGGGAAAAATAATAATCCTTGAATAAAGCGGTCCTCAAAGCAATTGGAATCAAGATTTTTCTTCTTACACAAAAAAATGTTGCTTACCGAGATTCAGCTTTTTTTAGTTCTGCTTTACAAAATTCTGATTTTTAAATTTAAAGCAAAAAAAATCCGCTTATTCTGCTGTTTTTCCAACTGACAAATGTAAACGACGAGAAAAAAAAACAGATAAGTATGAAAAAAAGAACAATTTTAAATTTATAAAACATTAAAAATTATTTACTTTTAATTTTTAAATAAAATTAAAATTAAAATTAAAAAGAAACAAGAAAAAATAGATAACATATTGACAAACAATTTGAAGAAAAAAAAAAACAATATCCATTAAAAAAAAACGAGTGTGCTTTAGACCATAGACAAACCATACTGAGACCCCCAACTCACAATCCTCTTGCCGCTGGCCCCCTCAGTTTTTTTTCAAATTCGCCATTTTGTTTTCCTATCGGTGTTATGTCAAAAAAGAATCCGTGTGACATGCAAAAACATACAAAAAATGCAAAAATAAATGCTGCCAACCTCGGCAACCGTGGGGAAATGTGAAAGAGTTCGGGAGTACCACATTTTTTTATTACTGAATGCCATTGGTTAGTTATTATAAATTGTTAAAAGGCGAATAATTTGATTTGTTTGGTTAGTAAAATGATCTAAAATATATGTTTTATATACTAGAACATATTAGGACAAACATGGTTGTGTATTTACCTCTTTTCGATATCATTAAGATCGATTTATTGTGTGAATTTTTCTTAAGCAAATGTACACTTATTCCTAAAATAAATATTATCCACACGCATATAAATAATTTCAAATTTAACGGACAAAATTTTAAGAACGCTGTCAGCAGCTTTGGCCACAGCGGAAGTGGCATATGCAAGGTGCGAGTGTGTTGGTGAGCCGGAATTTTTGAAGTTGCGTGACATTTGTCAATACGATTTTCTATGTAACAATACTAACGCACTTAGCGTTTGCCACCCCATGAAAATATAGCTTGTAGGCAAGTAACGGGAAATCGGCCGAAGTTGGTGGTCTCAGTATTGTCTCTGCTTTAGACCACACGACTGAAGTAAAACTTCTTTACCTCCATCCATAATTCTATATGATTGTATGCGGTGTTGTTATACCGTGGGATTTATCCCTTTTTGTGGGAATTTCGATGTCCGAAAAGCCTTTAGTGGGATAAAGGGAAAAAGCACCAAATCGTGGGATTTTCAGAAATCTAGCAAAAAAACATTCAAACTATGCATTTTTGGTGAAATTCTATCAAAACTCCTGTATTTCACCATGATTATCAACATACAGAATGTCAATAAAAAACCGCTCTTGTAAATCGTCTTTTATTAAAATTTTCTAGTATCAAAAAATAATCATAGCAGTGTTACAATCTGCGGTTGTCGGTGCCGCTAACACTGATTGTATGTACTCGCAATGTACATTCCAATGTTTACAAAATAAATAAAATTATTATTTTAAAAAATACTCGTGAATTCATTCACAGATATGTCATTTTATGAAGCAGTTTAGGGAAATAAAAAAAAGAAAATGAAAGCAGTCAGATATTTTGAATTACTTTTTTCTAAACATGAAAATATTTAATTTGATCCTAGGTTGACTAATTTTGTTATTCTTAATGAAATGAGCAATTGGGAACTAAAATTGACTAAAAAGTAAAGACTATGAGGTCTGAAAAATCCCTTCGTCCCTTTTAGCTTATTATAAGTGAGAAATTCCCGCAAAAAGGGATAAATCCCCCGATCTGGAATCACTGCTGCACTGTGGGCTGTGTCTTAGATATACGAAACGAAACGTAACTCTCTCTCTTTCTATCTTCACTAACTTTCTGCCTCTCAACTCCCGTTCGCAATTTCCGTAACGCTTTCGTGACGCATTCACCAGCTTACCCCCGAAGTCAAGCCTGCCTCAAGAAGTTATACTTCAAAAAATAATGCGAAAGTTAATTAAAAAAAGATATGAAGCAGTCAGAAATTACAACTTTTGTTTATTATAATTTCATTTGTTTTCTTTTTATACTTCATTTCGGCAGTAGAAAAGGACAGCCGAAATGATGTTTAATCAAAATTGCTTCGACAATCGACTCGGTAGGATCTTCGAATACTCTAAGATCATTTTCCTAGGAGGTTCGTTGTAATTACTGTTACGCTGCGATTGATGGTTTAATCGACAGACAAAGACTTTTCCTCAGTATTCCTAATAGCAGTGTCGCTTCTTTTATTTACTTTCGTATTTCTATAATAATAATAAAATAAAATCGTATTTTTAAAAAAAATACCAACGACATTTTTTTTATTTTCCTACCAGGAGGAAATAATAAAAATTAAGAGAGGATGAGCTTTAATGAGAAAAAAAATGTTCCCTCCATCTCAAAAGCGCGCGCTTTCTTACATTTTCCAAAACTTTTTTTTATTGTTTGCAGAATTTATAAAAGCGGAATTTTGAAAGCAGAATTTTGACATATCCAGAACTTTGACCTCAACCCGGTATAACGCGGTTCCACGCAATGCCACAATGTGCGCTACATGTGATCGGAGAATTTTTCCAAAAGTTGTATCGGAACGGATATCTCAAATTGAATTTCTCCGATCGGAGAAAATTCCGTTCGAAACGGATACCTCGATAGGGCTGCTTATCTCGTACCGAATCCAATGAAGTCTGGCTCAAATAACCTGTACAGAACTGCACCAGGCAATTCTTTCACAAATTCACCGTCAGAAAATCCTACTTCCTGATTGATCAAGACAAAAATAAACTAAGAATTCTGACAGGAATAATTTTGTATGCTGGGGCGCAGATCTTATTGCTCGGGAATGATATCATGGAAATGCTGGACTCGAACAACAATGTCTCAGTCCCGCCGCTTAGATAGGTATACATTTTTTTTGAGACACTTGCTAACCAGAACAATTGTATTTT
The DNA here is from genome assembly GCA_951230905.1 of Cheilosia variabilis. NCBI lineage: Eukaryota > Metazoa > Arthropoda > Insecta > Diptera > Syrphidae > Cheilosia > Cheilosia variabilis. The sequence continues at coordinate 40,046,487 of OX579678.1, forward strand.
TTCTAAGTAAGACCATCGGACATATTATATTCCACTTCGATGGTTTGTTGTCCCATAGATGAAACGTTTCCCCTTAAAGTAGGTCCTCAAAGCCAGACCCAGCCTGGAATGTTTACTAGCAACCAAAGTCGGAATATTACGCCGATTCACGATGGGGTAGCTAGTTTTTATCCCCATGTATTGCCACCTTGTATGGTCGCCATAATGCTGCGCGGACCTCCCAGCTAAAGCAAAGCAATGCAATACAACTAGAGATATCAAGTTCATCGGTATTCATAAGCAATCACAAACACACAATTTCGATCGATTATTCATTAATTTTATTCAGATAATGTCCGTCCAACAGTCCATCCGTATTTACCACAAGCCAGCTGCGGCGTAGGTCAGAGGAGAAGAAGCTGCATGATGAATTGGCAATGCAGCGTAAGTCAAATGCGGCGCAGCATATGTCAATGGAGCGGCATACGACTGTACAACGGGTGCAGCATGATAGGTCTTCACAACTGGAGCAACAATTGGTTCCACAACATGAGCCGAGCTGTGGACAACAGTGGAGCTCTGGTGTGAGACAGCAGTTGGGACACTCTTGACAATAGCTCCAACGCTGGCCAGACTATGCTCCTGCACAATGGGGGATGAGTACACCAGTGGGGATGATTCGTAAAGACCTGGACGGGCAGCAGCTACGGCAAGGAGAGCAGACAATACCACCTGAGAGTTAAAACACAAACATTAGCAGAGAAATTTATTGAGCCTCTTGAGCCCGACGTAATCCTTACCAACTTGAACATTTTTATTGGGTTTTTGGTTTATTGTTAAGAAGGTCTGTACTGACTGAGGAACTAATGAACTGAATGCCTTACTGAGTGCGTACAAGTCCTTTTATAGAAAATATATTTTGCGTCAAAGGTAATGCAACCATTGTGCAATCGGTGGCATTCTCTCGTGTGCTATCGGAACAATCTGCGGTCAGTGGCGATTTGCGTGAGTTGCACGCCTCTCACTCTGTCTGCCATCGATTGAAACTATAATTACCTGCGGAATTGCTGTCAGTTCATAATCATTGACGCGCAGGTGTGACCTTGAGAATGCGTGTTTCTTCGGCTGGTGCGGTAGTAGCCACAGCTTAACTCATGACCATAGCAATAGCACCCGGTTTCGGGCACAGCAGTGGGAGACAAAGACTGCGCCAAGCAATTGGACATACATTCGAATGTGGCGTGTACTGGGGAGGAATTATTTTTTTTTTGTGTGTGCTGGCCTCCGGCGTTAATGATCTAGATGGCGCTTATTCTTAGAAGTGATTCAAATCAGATCCGTGGAGTGTGTATACGTTTTTTGTTAGCTGCGTAAACTGGCTAACGCCCAATAGTGTCACCAGTATATGGTTTTCTTTCCGGTTGCCGATTGTCTCGCCCATAGTTCGGCGTTATAAAAACGGTGTCTCATGCTGTCAACCATATCACAATCAATACAGGCTTCAGTCTAAGTGAAGTGAAGAGCTCAAAACCAAACTCAAAATGTTCAAATTTGTAAGTATGGTCCTTCAGATCATCCAGCTCGATATCAATATAATAAATTATCCCCAGGTCATCCTTGCTGCTGTCTGCGCCATTACTGCTGCCCGTCCAGGTCTGATTGGAACCAGTCCAGTTGTGTACTCGTCTCCAATTGTCCAAGAATCTAGCCTCGCTTATGTCGGATCTGTGGTGAAGAGTGTACCAACAGCTGTATCACACCAAAGCCAAACCATTGTTCACGGTCATGGTCATGTGGTGCAACCGATCGTTGCCCCAGTGGTAAACACTTATGCTGCCGCACCTGTAGTCAGCACCTACTCTGCTGCTCCAGTTCTTGCTCACTCTGTCCCACTGACTTATGCCGCACCTCTGAGGTATGCGGCTGCTGCGCCAGTTCATGTCGCTGCTTCGTCGCCATTGACCTACACTGCTACTACTGCTTGGTAAGAAGTAGCCTGCTCTAGGATTAAAGATATTTTGACATTAAAAAAAAAAATCGTACTTTATATACAAATTCCCCCGAGCACGACATCTTTTATTTTACTCCCAGAGGAAAATATAAGGCTACAATTCTCAAAATTCTGCAAACAATAAAAAAAAGTGTTTCAAAAGCGCGAGCGCTAGAATTTTGTAAAACAGAGATAGAGACAACATTTTTTTTTTATTTGTATTTTCATCAATTTGTTTTTGTTTGTTTTAGATTTCGCATATCTTTTTTTTTGAATATATTCAGTTTTTTATTAAAATTATTTAATTTAATTTTTCTTTTAATATTTAATCCAATTTTTCTTGTTTCTTTTAATTTTATTTCTTTTTTTTAAATTTTAATTTTTTTATAATTCTTTTTTTTTTTAATATCTTGGTTTTTTTGTTGTTTTTTATATTTGTTAGTTGAAAAAGAAGCAGAATAAGCTGAATTTTATTGTTTTAAAATTTTTGTGTGAGAGGGTCGAGTTTTGCAAAGCTGAACTTCGACCTGCTCCCGAAAAATAACGCAAATTATTTTGTTACTAAGTGCATTTTATCTAAGTAACAACTTGGTAGTGCGATTAACTCAATCTACCCCATATTATTAAGTATCAAATACCAAATCGCTTTAGCAAAAACCTGCCACCATCTGTTTGGACTCTCAAATATCCTTTGCTCGTTAACCCTTCTCTTGGACGAGTTCTATGAAATATCTCTCAATCTTCAACTACTTACATTCGAAACCACATTTCATTGATTTGCTCTAATCCGCTTAGAAATTCAAAAAACGGCTTCCCACACCTATAGCCCCAGAGCAAACTAACCTCAAACCTCATCTGCGCTTAACTGTTCATCTTTCCATGACAATTTGCCTAAACCAACAGACCTTAAAACTCAATGAAACTATTTCTACTTCTCCTCACCTCTTCCCTTGCGTTTTATACATATAAATGCGCTTTTGGAAAACATTGAAGAAATTCCTGAAAATGAAACTTGCAGATTGCCAAACTCGCTGTGCCAACATTTCCTATCTAATTCCGGCCATCAAATCCCGAAATTCTCATTCCTTGTCTGGGTGGCAGGCTAAAACCGTTTGCATAGCGGTTAGTTGGTGGCGGTTGATTCGGTAGGGAACATTTAAACAAAATGCAATGAGACCGGTTGCTGGGGGACTCTTCCGTCTCGGAATAATGATTCCCCAAAGATTAGCATTAATTCAGAAGACCCCAGGCCGGGCGGACATCCCACCAGCTCCACCGAGCTTCTAGTTGAAAACTAAAAATTGAATTTCACAAAACTCCCCCGAGAAAGTTATTCTTCCTTGTCGTTGATGTCGATGTCGTTTTGTGACTGTATCTGTTTATCTGCCAGTGGCCTCAATTACGTGAACCCCTGTCGCCATCGAAGTCCTGCTGTGAGCCACACAGAACTCTACGATTGACCGTATTCATTCCAGTTTATTTTTTCTTCAGTTGCGCAATCAATCCTGCACTCATGGATTATGCACGTATCCTTGAGTGAAATTTATTCAAAATTCCCAAGGATATAGAGCGCACGACTTTTAATCCGTTTTACCTTATCAAAGTTATCTTAACGAGCCACGACAAAGTTTTCCTTAGAAGTCTGAAGGTGCGGTGAGTGGCGACAACGGCTGCGGCGGCGGCGCCAAACGTGTTGGCGGTACACATGTAAAGTTTTGATTTGAAAATTTAATCCTGAATCACGGGGAAAATGTCTTCCGGGAATATCTACCTACTCGTTTTAATGCGTGCGTACCTCTTGTGTGGCTTTGCGAAAACTTTTCATGTGGAAAAACGTGCTGAATGAGTCGCATAAAATCCCATGAACTCTCCTCCAGGTAGCGTCAAGGTGAACACAGGACAGGTTGAGTAGGGTAGTGGTGGTGAAGCCTATCGTTGCTTGAAATGTTGCTTTGTGTGATTCCTAAGATTGCTAGACGTGGATTTCAACGGTATATTAGCGCAGAGATTTAAATGGGTTGGCAGCAGGGCCACTTAACACCGTATGGCAGTGGATGAGGAATATACATATTGGGGTGCTGTGCGAGTTCTAACTTTCCATGTGTTTTATATCAACCCTTCCATGTTGTTTCTGTCACTTCGCACTTCGTGATTATCTTGAACAAACCATCATACTTTCGCAGGTGTTTGTGGATATTTGTCTCTTACCAAGAGCGAATCCCTTAGCGTCGACATTTTCGCAAATGAAGTCCTGCTTAGTCAGGCGATAATTTCTTAACGAACTCGAGAAGAGGGACGGAAATATAAAAAATTCTTCATCGAGAATATGAAAGTCAGGGAGAACAATTTTTTGCAGACGGCGGCAACGATGAAGGTTTGACACGCGTCAAAGTTGGGCGAAAGTCGCTTGATTGGCAGCAGCTTTGAGTGAACAATGTTGTTCTTCGGTGGTATGAAAGTTCCTATATAGGGCTTGAGCTATCGGAATTCCCACAAAAACAAAACATTTTTCATCGAATACGCTCGCTCTCACGGATAAGAAAATCACAAGAAAATCGTTAAAAAACCCGCCTTACACCCAGTGATCCCAGATTGGGGGTAAAGTCGGCAAATTTTGTCAATTTTTCCTAACAAAAGGGGGAAAATGGGGGAAGGGATTTTTTGAAAAACAATCTAAAAAGGGGAAATAGAAAAAGTCTGCTTAAGACTTCACAATAGTGTAATGTACAAACTTTTAGGTACATATATATTTTTAAATATACCTTTTTATTGATTTAAACATAAATTATGTGATTTTAAAATTAATAACTACATAGTTATGTAAGATTTTTTTTGTTGGTGTTTTTTATTACTATTTCATAAGACTTTTTTTTGTTTGCTTAATTCTAAGATATTAAAATAAAACATAAAATGTTAAAATAAAACTTAAATAAGCGTTTTTGTTTTTGGGGAAAAAAAAGGGATTTTTATTTTTGAAAAAGTGGGAAAAATATCGTTTTGGTGTTAAAATAGGGGTATTTTTTTTAAATCTAGGATCCCTGGTCACAACGCGTCCAAAAACGGGCATAAAACACACATCAAAATTCACTTCGAAAAAAGAGTGTTATGAATTTTTTGACGCGTTTTCTGACGCATTTTAGAGGCGGTTTTTGACACTAATTTAGATCGAGCTTTTTTTTGGCTGTACTTATGCTTATTTGATGCATTTCTGGCATTTTTTTATGCTATCTTTGAGGCTTTCTGGTGGGTTCTGCAACTCGTTTTTCGAGGCGAATTTCGAAGCGTTTTTCGACAGGTTCTCGGACAGATTTTTAATGTGCTTCCTAATGCATTTTCAAACGCCAATGTATTCTGATATGGAATGATAGTGGAATGCATTGGCAAGGTAATTGAAATTGGGGACCTTGGCTTGACACCTCCGAGTGGGATGGGATATATATTGTGCTGTTTAAGATGGTGCAAGTTGGGAGTGCTCTGTTTCTGTGATAGATTTAATACGCGGTGCAAATTAATGTAGATCACTAGCCTCTAAAAAGCTGTTCTTAACTGATACGTGGTTTGGTTATTTTGTATCTAGGTCATTATTTGGGAGTAACAACTACCGTCCAACAATACTTTTCGCACATTACAGCACTCAATAATTCCAAAGCATTCCCCAAATACCATTTTGGGAATTTTTTCATTTTCAAACAATTTTGCCTTTCAATCAATTTCAGCGAAATAATAGCTGTTTTTGTTATTATCACACGAAAATAAAACAAGACGGATCATTGAAGAGTTTAATTTTTGAATTGGCAACAGTTGCTTTCAAAAACAAAACAGATAATACAGGGTATTGCAAATTTCATATTGCCACCAGCCATCTTTCAAAATTCTGCTCAACGTGACGTCACACAAGGCACGTGTCATTTCACTTGCAATGTCGGGGGTGTTACCATATTGAATCAAATTTGCATAATTTTTCTTTTCAAATATATTTTCTTCAAACAAATTTAGTATTTTATGTTCAAATATGCAACACATGAACAATATTTTGCTGCTAGCACTTCAGTTTATCTTAGCATATTAAGGTGTGTCCAGACCAGCGAAACATTTCAGAAATGTTTCTGAAGCAAATCAGACACATTTCATAAACACTTGTAAATGATTTCTGAAATTTATTTATTAATAAACACTGCGTAAAAGATATCAACTCGTTACTCAGCAGTTTTGTCAAATTTTTGTATGCTATCTGACGTCTACAAGTAAACTTACATTTTCATATTTGTTTATTAATACGGGGGTAAATGTTTATGAAATGTTTCAATTTTATTCTTTTTTGTTTTTATTTTTGTAATTTTGGTCTCGGGAATCACGCGACACGTGATTTAATTCAAATAATCGTATTAGATGAATCACTTTCTCATTAGGTTCAAGGTTTTTCTTACTTGGAAAACCAAAATTATTTCCTATCACGATTGGGAAACTGTGAAACATTTCATAAATGTTTTTTTGGTGTCCAGATCCAAACCAGCAAAACATTTCATAAGCATTTCATAAAAATTGTTTTGTTTAATAAAAGTTTTAGAAATATTTATGAATGACTAGCAAACCCGGTGAACTCCGTTTCGCCACCAGATGGCTTCGTTTTTTGTAACATTTCGTTTGAGGATTAAAAGATGAAGAAAAAATATTTTTTTTTTTTTATATTTGAAAAGTAAAATTTTTATTTCATTTCACAACAGTAATGAATTCATTTCGATTACAAAAATGAAGCGTAATTTAGTTGAACTTCTCTAAGTAAAAAATGAAAGTTTGGATTCACTTTGTAAATACTGAATCGAAGCGTTATACGTGTCCGCAAATTATCCGTTTCATTGAAGTGCTCTTTGGTAAACCAAATTTTTTGTTTTTTGGTCTGACGTTAACACAAACAAAGCGGATGGTTTCCCAACTCGTGAACACGCAACGTATAGCTGCCCATGTGAAAACAATGATTTTCTAAATTTATCCCGCAAACACCAACACACAGCGATTGGCCTTGCGACTTGTTAATTGTCATTGCGAACGCAAGGCGAACCGGAAATTGCAATCGTTTGAAGTCAAACGGAAGATCAGTCGGAATCATTGGTATTCGAGGAATACATACATTTTCACCTGCGTACTTTCCGTTAATAATGGTTGCCTCAATCAAATTCGGCATAAGCCTTTTCACAGCAAGTCGAGTACCGTTGCAAAGTCGCGGTGGATTCAAATTACGCAATATCATAATAGATAACTGAACCAACTTTGAGTTGCAAGTTATGTGGTGGAAATCCTGGTAACTCCAGAGAGTTCAAAAACTCCGTTGGATAATTTACTACATCATCGGGATTTGCGTCTACATCATTATTATTTGCGGCGAGAATTGCTCGTTGACTTAACCAAGCATAATTCTGATAATTCTCACTAATGTTTGGGAAAACATTTTCAATAAGAGCTAATTGAGAGTCTACAAATCGGCAAAAGTCGTTGGTAAGAGTAATTAATCCAGTTGTTGCATCAACTGGGACTTTTCCATTTCCAACAGCTAGCTAACAATTGTTTGGAAAATTGTGCAGCACTTTGATCATTTTGAAGTTGAAATCGAAGCGATAATGTTTTTACGTTATTCCACAAAGGTGATGCCTTCAGGCAAGAATTCAATTCATCTGCTGGCGTTCCACGGGGAATTACTGGCAACGTCTGCCTGAAATTGCCTGCCAACAATATCATCAAGCCGCCAAAGATGTTGTTATTTCGCCGAAGATCCTTCAGTGTGAAGTTAAGTGCTTCAAGTGATTTCTTATGTGCCATTGTGCACTCATCCCAAACAATGAGCTTGCATTGCATCAACAATTTTCCCATTGCACTGGATCGGGAAATATTGCATGTTAGAGTATCAATTGTGTTTAAATTGAGTGGCAACTTAAGCGCAGAATGTGCAGTACGACCGCCATCTAGAAGAGTCGCCGCAATTCCAGATGATGCTAACGCCAAAGCTATGTCACATCTTGATCGAATAGTGGCCAAAATCAATGAAATGACAAATGTTTTCCCTGTTCCTCCAGGTGCGTCCAGGAAGAATAGACCACCAGTATTATTGTCCACCGCTCGCATTAATGTTTCGTATACTTGTTTTTGCTGTTCATTCAGCAACGGCACATTATTTCGAACGAATTCCTGCAATGTATCAACATTGTATTGCAGCTCTCGATTTAATTCTTGGTTGAATGCATTGTTCATCGATCATTGAAATTGAATAAAAATTTGCACAATACGCGTGATTGATTTGATGGTTTCCAATTGAACTGTTAGGAAACGAATAACTTTAACCTCAATTTCACAATTTCACAGTGAACACAATACCGGTTTTAAGTTAGCGTTTGAAAGAACGTGCGCATAATAAATGTCACATGAAATTAACTGAGCAGAGTACAACGAGTAGCTGTCAAAGAATGTATCACGCACCGGCGCCATCTACTTAAAATGAAACGTACTTATTTTCGTGAGGGATACTCACACACCACGTTCTGACGCCATCTCCTCCACCACCATGCAAAACCATATTGGTTTGTAGTACATGCTATGTATCAGAAATGGCGCTGTATGTAAAAAATGATTTTCCCTGTTTTCCTGCTTTTCTGTTGAAATTTTTCCTGAATTTTATTTGCTATAAACCTAACGGAGCCTGAGACCTTTCCAACGAATGCAAAACCGTGGCAATCGGTTCGTGCGTTCTGGAGTTATAGCGTCAGGAAGGAAAACCTGACTTATTTTTATATAATAGATGTACGTATTTAATTGTTTATCAAATGTTTGGCTTGTCTGGACATACCTTTATAGAACGAGCAAAAACAAAAAAAAACGGAATATCTACGGATGGGGAGTTAATTCGAAAAAATCAGTTGATTTTTTGTGTTCCATTTTTAAATCTGGCAACGTGATTGTGTGGCTATCGTTTACAGGCACACCTCATTTAAAAATAAAACAAGACACCTAGTGGGAAATAAAGGGTGATTTTTTAGCTGGTTTGGTTTTGGCAACACTGGTTTTGACAGCTGACGTGTGTTTAGTACCTTGTGTCACTGTCAAACAGCTTCAGTTTGGTTTGCAATTTAACCATGGATCGTCTTACAAATGAACAACGCTTGCAAATTATTGAATTTTACTATCAAAATTCGTGCTCGGTTCGAAATGTTCTTTTTCGCTTTTTTATCGAAAAATTGTGTTCAGCGATGAGGCTCATTTTTGGTTGAATGGGTACGTAAATAAGCAAAATTGCCGCATTTGGAATGAAGATCAGCCAGAAGCATTGCAACAGCTACCAATGCATCCCGAAAAAGCCACTGTTTGGTGCGGTTTATGGGCCGGCGGCATTATTGGGCCATATTTCTTCAAAGATGATGCGAATCGCAGCGTTACTGTCAATGGTGAACGCTACCGAGCGATGATAACAAACTTTTTTTTGCCCGAAATGGAAGTTCTTGACTTGCATGATATGTGGTTTCAACAAGACGGTGCCACATGCCACACAGCACGCGAAACAATGGCGCAATTGCGAGGCGAGTTTGGTGAACAGTTAATTTCACGTTTCGGGCCGGTCAATTGGCCGCCTAGATCGTGCGATTTGACACCATTAGATTATTTTTTGTGGGGGTATGCCAAGGCTAATGTGTATAGGGACAAGCCCGCTTCGATTGACGCACTGGAAGCCAACATCCATGCATTCATTCGTGAGATACCGGCCGATATGTGTGAAAGAGTATGCCAAAATTGGACTCAGCGGATGGGCTACCTGAGACGCAGCCGCGGTCAACATTTGCATGAAATTATCTTTAAACATTAAATTGCAAGGTTCAAACTATCGATTCAAATAAATATTTCATTCATTTTTTCGAATTTTTTGTGTTTTTTCGTTAAAAAAAGTTCTAAACCTCTTAAAAAATCACCCTTTAGTATAAATAATTTTCAGATATGATTCGTGATCTCGATGAGAAGCAGGATCATGTGCTGTTGCTGTAAATCGATAATCCATATGAATTATATCTGATATAAGAAACAGCTAATACATAAAACAAACGACAAACGCCTCATCAAGAATACATTCATCATTTGTATTCCCGTCGGGGGCAAATTGTAATCATCATCCTTCTGCGGTAATTCAATTTTATAGGTATATGTATGTCACTCACGATATTTTGCTTGAGAAGGCTGAAAAAAAACCACGCTCGCATAAATTTACGTAAATAGAAACACAGAAAGTAATTACTCTCGACGCTGCCACGCATTTAACGAGCACTCGGTAGGAATCCCATTCAGGGATCTATGCGGCAAGTAAATTAAAAATCAATTATCTTAATGATGTGGTGAAACTGCTCTTGATATATTATACTTCCTGCAAGGAGGGGATGAAATTTGTAAAGGCCTGCCTCTTTCTCATGGGTTTTTAATTTACTTTTCATTAAAATTTAATTCGCTTTGTGATTGTGGCTCGCAGAAAAGACTTTTTCTTTAAAGCGCTCACATTAAAAAATGTTACAAATGGATTACGCGCGACAATGTATGGTGATAGGTATAATACGTTAAACGTGGCATAAAAAAGAAAAAAAAGAAAAAAGTGTATCCGCATCTGCCTTTTGTGACTGTTGGAAAGGAGGGCATCCCACAATGTAATTAGATGGTGTGGTGTGTGCGTGTGAAGCGAATGGGCCACCACTCCTGACTCTGAATAATAAAATCCAACTCACAAATATTCTCTAAATTGATGAAGAAACAGCTCGCCCAGTTCAACCGCAGCGCTCTTACTTTATTGCTAAACTTTTCCCATTAGGGACCATGCGACGTCTGAGCCATTCTAATTGCACAAATTAATTTCGTTCAGCTTAATTGAAAAGATTCCATTTAACGGACGTGCGGGTTATTGAAAAGTCTGACGCTGCACATAATTTAATAAGAAAAACCGCACCGCTGCCAGACCACGGACATTTCTCTCAACATTACCCCCGGGTGAGGTGACGCGATTTACAGGTTACTCCCCAGTATGTAGTCGCTGTCACATTTTGCAGTTGCAGGTCATTACGAACACACCTCTGCCTTCTAGCACTTGTCAACCGTTCAGCTGTTGAAACCACTCCCACCAGCCACTACAAAACCATGGGAGCCATTCAAGGAACATTTCTTACCAATTTACGCACTCCATAAATTGTACTCACCCGCAGTGGGTGTACCGAAACAATCGTCAACTTAAGGTCCATTGTGAAGTTCATTCCGTACCGAACGTGATCTGTGTGCCAAAAGAAAAACTTACATTTCGTGTCGCCTCATTCGCCCTCCCATACAACTACTTTGCGGTAAACTGCACAAAAAAGGACGAAACTCACCCCCAGCAGCGATTCCCCAAGTGAAACTTTGCCACAACCTAAAGTAAACGAAGCAAAGAGACCCACAAAAAGGACGAACTTGAAAGAAGGCGGGGGTGCCGCTGAATACAGTAAAAGAAAATAAAGCGCAAATCACTTTAATGCCGGGCAAAGGACTGACGAATTCACCATCACCGCTAGAGAATTCAATTTTTCTACTTGCCAGGACATTGGTTTGTGTTGTGGGAGGAGTTGGTCATTTACGCCACAAAGTCTGACGTTAGGAGGGTGTTTGTGAAACTAAAGTTTGAGTTATGACTTTGTTACGTTTTCATATTGTGGTCAACGAATTTATGACGACTCGGAGATACTTTACTGTGCGGGCGGGACATGCTGTAAGGAAAATATAATCAGACGAAAGACTGCTTGGATTTGCAGCATATTTATGGGATTTCTTTGGCCTCAGGCAGGCGTCCGAACAGGGCCCAACTTGAACTGGTTGTTTTTTAAAATTGTAATTGTAAGATATCAAAATCGTGGACTCAACTTGTACAAACTATCACACTACGCGAGGGGAAAAACTCGACCATGCCCAGTTTCTTATACTGCAACTAAATTTAGAAAAGTGCGGCAAACCAGAAGACGATGTTCGACGATGAGCGCCTTAGAAAGCTTAGTCCCCAGTGAGTGAGAAACTCACGATAGCAGTACCCGAGACCTGTGAAGGCTTACCTGTCCCTCCAGAGAAAGAGTAGGTACGCATTGATATATGCATTGCATATATAAATAGAAAGGCTGCCAGAAAGTGGACGCATTAAAACGTTGCATCACAAAAAGGGCAGTGGGTGAAGAATATAGAACCATGAGAATGGCGGGGAAGAAGACTCTGGCTGTGCCAAATCCAAATACGCAACAAGCGTAATAAATTATGGACCGTTTTCCTTCGCATCAATTCTTTCTCTGACTTCTCAAACTATCTCGGTTCATACCTTCAATTCACCCAGGTTCAGCGTTGCCAGACGGTTGAAATATTTCCCCCCAGACAAATCTGAAAAACCCCCATATTTAGCTATTTACTAAAAAAAGCCCCCAATTTTATTTTTCAAATTATGTATGTAAATACAAAGACACGAATTTAAAGAATTAAAAAGATTTTTTAATGTACCTATATGTATTTAAAAAAAAGGAAGTGAATTCAGATTTCAAGATTTAATAAGTAAAAATAATCAACTTTCATAAATAAGTCCTAAAATATAGTTCTCCTTGTCTTCATTTTTGTTTTTGTACATCTGCTCGTGAACATTTTGATCATTGGATCGGAAGGGGTAAAATTGATACATCCCGATCCAGGAACAATCACAAATTGGTTTTGGCAAGAGACAAAATACAAAGAAATTCTCGCTCTATTTATTGCTTCTCATATGATTGAGAACTTTTCGCAAATGCAATAGTGTGTGATGTATATACCTATACCTATAGCTTTAGATAGGGGTTTATTAATATCCTGGCACCAATGAATATTGGAGTGCGCTGGAATGAAATTGGCATAAATGGAACATGAAATTATTTGGTTTGTTGGTGTTGCTTTATAGCTTTTAATGTTCACTTACGATACTTTTTAGTGAGAAGAAAAAAATAATTGAACGCAATTCCAAAAAAAAAACCCTAGATTTCCCCCTAAATAATTTCTCCCCCCAGATTTCCCCACGTCGGTCAAAAAAACCCCTAGATCTGGGGGGAAAACCCCCAAACTGGCAACGCTGCCCAGGTTTATAACTCTCTCTACCAGCGATATCTCCATAACGCGCAAGCCAACCTTATAAACGACCCTAAATCTATCTTCCGATTCGTCAACTATAAAAAAAAAATCCGATGGTTACCCATCATCCCTCTCTTACGAAAACGTATCTTCAAGTGATCCACACGCTATTGCCAACCTTTTCGCCACCTTTTTTAAACAATCTTTTGCTGACAACTCCTTTGTACCGGATCCCTCTTATTTCAAATACCTACTTAACTTCTCCATTGGTCCCTTTCTCCCTCAAACTTTTGAACCCTCTTAAATAGAAAATAAATTACAAAAACTTAATGATGAATATTCACCTGGTCCTGACGGTCTTCCCGCGATTTTTCTTAAAAAATGCTCCTTTAATCTTTCCATCCCACTTTCATACCTCTTTCAGCTGTCGCTTTCTCAGGGCGAATTCCCTCAGATTTGGAAATCCTCCTTCATAACGCCAGTTCATAAAAAGGGATTGAAAAATGATGTAACTAACTACCGACCTATTGCTAAACTTTCGCATTTACCCAAACTCCTCGAAAGTATTTTGTACGAAGCCCTAAGCTTTCAGTGTAAGTCTTTAATATCCCCCACTCCACACGGCTTTCTAAAAGGTAGATCAACTACCACTAACCTCGTAGAATTCGTGTCCTCTGCACTCTCAGCCTTAGAAAGTGGTAAAGAAGTCGACGTCATTGCAACAGACCTCAGTAAGGCATTTGACAAAATATCCCATAAATTAATCCTTTTCAAATTGTCTGCTCTTGGCTTTGAACCTGTTTTGCTAAAATGGATAAATTCTTACTTGGAAAACCACTCTTACAGTGTTCGCTTCAGGTCCGTCCTTTCGACCCCTTTTTTGGCTACCTCTGGCGTACCTCAAGGCAGCCATCTAGGTCCCCTTCTTTTCATCATAACCAAAAACGACCTTGAAATGGTCATTCAGCACTCAGAACTTTCTCTGTATGCTGACGATACCAAATTTTTCAAACCCATCTCCTCACAACATGACTCCAGCCTCCTTCAAATAGACCTAGATAATTTTTCCACCTGGTGCCTCAAAAACTACTTAGAACTCAATGTTGCCAAATGCCAATCTATTACCTTCTCACGTGAGTGCAATAAATCTCCTCCCCGAACTTACCTCCTCCACGGTCAACCTATAGCCATCGCTCAATATATTCGCGACCTTGGCGTGTTATGCGACAGAGAACTTAATTTCCGCTCACATATTGATGAGATTATTTTTAAAGCGAACTCATCGCTTGGCTTCGTCAAAAGATGGTCCAAAGAATTCTCCGACCCGTACGTGACCAGATCTCTTTACGTCTTCTTCTTCAAGGACTACCTTGGAATGATCCCCTAATCTTACCTCCCTATCAAGACCGTCTTAAACTTATTAACCTAAATACCCTTGAGGAACGCAGAGACGTAGCAGACATTCTCTTCATTCATCGTCTGCTCTCAGGCTTCATCGACTGTACGTCTCTTTACAACTCTATCTCCTTTAACACTAACCCTCGGAATCTTCGTTGTCCTCGTCTCTTCTATCTACCAATTCACCGCACCTCATATGGCTCAAACGAACCAATCTCCCGAATGCTGCGGAAGGTTAATTCAAATCTTACCGTTTTTGACTTCAACCGCAGTAGTTCCTCCCCTAAAACTGACCTCCTACACCATCCTTAGTTTTAAGCCCTAGTTATTATATTTAGTTCTTAAGTTAGTTTAAGTCACTGTAGCTTGTAATAAGCCAAATAAATGGGGGTTTTTTGTCCCCACCAAAATAGAAAAATAGAAATAAATAGAAATACCTCAACGAAATTGAAGAGTCCCGTCGAGGCAACATTTCTCACTACAGGGTGTCCGCCGGGAAGGTATAGATACTACTTTGTTTTGCCGCCATTTTGGTAAACATTAGTCTTAACACTTCATATTTGGCAGTCGTGAAGTAGACACGTGGCAAATTTATTAGGGAAAAATATTCGATAAACCAACGTGTTTTAATCGTTAAAACATTTTATCAAAATCAATCATCGATAACTGTGACGATGACAAAAAAATCATAATGAGTGACGAAGCACATTTTCATTTGAATGGATATGTGAATAAACAGAATAGTCGGTTCTAGGCAATGGAAAACCCTCAAATTATTCATCAGTCACCTTTGCATCCAATAAAAGTTACAGTCTGGTGTGCAATTTGGGCAGGAGGAATCATTGGACCTTACTTCTTTGAAAATGAAAACGGCGTAACGGTAACTGTGAATGGGGAGCGATATCGTGATATGATTGAAAACTTTTTAGCGCCACAACTTCATGCTTTGGGCTTGATTAACATGTGGTATCAACAAGACGGTGCCACATCGCATACAGCCAGGATTACAATGGAATTACTGCGAAACCTCTTTCCACAACAAGCTATTTCAAGAAATGGTGATGTTGATTGGCCTCCACGGTTTGATTGATTTGACTGCTGCGGACTTCTTTTTGTGGGGATATCTGAAAAGCAAGGTTTATGCAAACAAACCAGAAACGCTTGAGCAACTCAAACAAAATATTCGCGTGAAATGTGTGAGAATCTAATGAAAAATGTGCTCAAAAGGGCTCGCATTTGTGAGACTAACAGAGGCGGACATTTACCTGATATTGTAATCCATACATAATTGCCGACATTAAATAAAACATTTATCAATATAAGATCCATTGTCTTTCATTTAATCAAAAATTATAAACAAACAAAGTAGTATACCTTCCCGGCGGACACCCTGTATAATATAACCAAGTAACCGTCTGCTGGTTTGAAGATCTCAATGCAGGCTTTTCAAAAATGCAAAACCTAGTTACCGAAGCGGAGTACATTGCTAAATGGGCGTAATACATCAGAGAGGGGGAGAGAGTATTATGGGACTGAAAGAGACACCATTTCCTGTCAGTTTTGTCAGTTTTGGCCAGTGTTTTCTTTTTCCTATTTAAAGTGAATGAGTTAGTGGGCTACTGATCCGTGGGTCTCAGGTTCAACCCCCTAAAAAATTAACTTTCTCACGATTATTTTATCATCTGACAGAGATTTGAAAATCTATCAAGCTCTATATTGAAAAAAATTTCGTTTCAAATTTCTGATGTTTTATGTTTTCTATTTAATAATAGTATACAGCTAAGTATTTTTCCACAATCCCTAAAATCTGCAGTAGTAATGCCGCTCCACAAAAAAGGTGATACTACTATTTAAAACAACTATCGCCCTATTTCTTTGCTATCGACTTTTTCAAAAGTATTTGATCAAGAATGTTGCCGTTTCTAGATAGAACACATTTCTTTAGTGATTGACAATTTGGTTTTAGGAATGGAAGGTCTACTGAGACGGCACTGTTGAAATTAACTGGCGAATTGTACAACAGTTTAAATTTATTAGAAATACCTGCTTACTTGTTTATTGACATCACTAAAGCTTTTGACATGGTGGATCACTCAATATTACTCGACAAGCTTTTTTATATAGGGTTTAGAGGTTATATTTACCATTGGTTTGCTTCTTATTTGAAAAATCGAAGTCAAATGGTTGAGAACAAAAATATTTACAGCGCTCCAAATTACATTGAACTTGGTGTTGAACAAGGTTCAGTTTTGGGTCCTATTTTGTTCCTGATATATATGTGAACTCAGTGTTTGTTCAACCTTTTAAAGGTAAAGTTACAGCGTTTGCTGATGATACTGCTCTTTCATATACAAATACAAGTTTGCTGAATATTTTTGCGGATGTGGAATATGACCTCGATTTACTGAGAGATTTACTCATAATCAGTTATAAAACCACATTTATGATATTTAAAATTAAAAGTGATATCTGTGATGATTTGCCGATTTATTATCACTCTTCAAGTTGCACACAATTTTGCTTTACCAATCTCACTGAGAATTTCAAAGCATTCAACAACTCTAGATCATGTTGCAATGATTGTTTTAGGGTGGAGTGTGTCGACAATTTTAAATATTTAGGTATAGTGTTAGATAACAAGCCTCTGTTGGAATAATCATACACTTGATCTTAAACAATACCTTAATAAAGTGGTAAGACAACTGTATCATCTTAGTCTATATTGTCCACAATCAATCATAGAACTCGTATATAATGGTCTTTTAAAATCTAAGCTGCAATATGGTATCTCTTGTTGGGGTGGTGTATATTTTAATAAAGCGGAGCCACTATTGATTTTTGTTCAGAAACCTTGAAATTCTTCCACTGAGGCATCTTTACTGCTACAAAGTCTTAAAAATATATTCGAAAACTCGGGTTTTTACTTTGTAAGAAACGTAGATAACTATAATTTGCGGGTTAATACTAGAAATTTGGTAACTATTCCTACAATTTATAAAGCATACGTTAAAAGAGTTTACTATGACACCGCACCCCGGTTGTTTAATTCACTTCCAGATATTATTAGGTGTGAGAGGGATAAAAATGTATTTTTAAAAGTTGTTAAGAAATGGTTGTTGTTGTCTATTCAGCCATAAATAGTTTTTTCGTATGAATATTGTTTATTGAATGTCTGGTGTATTTTTTATTCTTTTATTTTTTCATTAGGTTCGTTCGGGTACTTTTTTGCAAACGTTAAATTATTAAAAAATTGCTAAGAAACTGTGCAAATGCGACCACGTACTGAGAAAATTTAAAAAAAATGAGAGAGAAATCCATTTCCCCTCTTTTCATTTTTTCGTAATTTTCTACTCGCCGAAAAAATGAAAAATGAAAACTGACAACTAAGTGACAGCTCAAAAGTTTGTCAAGTAAAACTCTATTTATTTTCGTCTTCAACGATTTCGGAGGAAGAAGTAGTAATCGAATATTCTCCTAGAACATATCAGCGCATTCAAAATGTTAAGTTTAATAGGTATTTAGTTGATAAAAAATTCAATTCCAACTTATTTCGTAGATGCTGCATTTTACGATAATGTCAAAATGACATTTCTTAAACTTTTTGTAAAACCGGTCACGTACTTCTCTTGAAATTGAGTGATTTCTCTCTCGATTTTTGATATTTAACATTTTTCATTTTTCTATGCTGAAAGTACACGAACGAACCTATTGTCTTTTAAAATAATTGTATTAGTTTTTTTGTTTGCTATTGTTTTCCTTTATGTTATTCACCATCAACAATTTGTGTAAATTTATTAGATAGATTGCTTGTACATTCAACACTTGTCACTCTGACAATGGATTGTACGTTAAATAAATAAAAAAATTAAAAATTCCAAAATAAGATCGCCTTTGGGGAATGACGCATGTCACATTCCCCAATTGCCTCCAACTGCATACATACCTTTCGATTGAGGTGTACTTCCACGTATGCGCGTCCTCCTTATGTCTTCTTCTTTTATAAATTGTTCGACTAGAAGATTATTTGAAAATTATTATATATTATTTGGAACAACATGTCCGCCTGCTCTTATGCACAGCTCTTCAAATATGTTTTTACGGGAGGGTGTAGCGATTGTCTTATCACAACAAGAGCAAAGTTTAACTTCCTCCCATTGCACACAACTGCAAGTACGAAGCATGAATTTAATAACATTTATTAAATTCCAGACCCAACCTTCCACCATTCCCCTCGGGTTGTTGTATATGAAGCGATTTCGCTTTGTGTGTGTCTATTTCCCTACAGCCACCCAGATGACAGTTGACACATCAAACATGTGCCAAACACTCGTATCATTTCCTCTCGTATATCCTGTGTGATATTAAATTCGGAAATTCCCACTAGGTACTGTACCTCCGAGTCAGCTATATCTTGATATGTGCATGCGGATTTTCCGGGAGATTGTCACCCATCTACGATTGCCGTTCACCTTCTGGTGCTTCGAGCGCATCTCATTGCAAGCTGTTTACCACCTTCAACGAAGCCAATTTCGAATGCACTATATTCTTACGCCTTCCTTCCACAGGATGATTTCAATATTTGTCACAATCATATCGAAATGGTTTCCCGTTTCGCCCACAGAAATAATTCTTTTTTTCATTTCCCTGTAGGTGCAACATGATTTCGTATTCCATGTTTGCGCTCCTCCGCCCTCCCTTCTTTTCGCAAAGGAAATGCGACGAGTCGTCCATAATACTGAGGCGTATATGTCTACGTATCAAAAAGCTATGCGGAGTTGAGGATAGTAATCTTGCAGCTTCTGGAGTATGCAGTGTGAGCGGTCATGACATGTGTGAAGCGTGATATGGGGAACTCGCATATCTCATTTCCCCAAAGCAATTTTTGTTATGCTTATAGTTATGTGAAAGACATCTCAAAAGCTAATCAGCTCCTTGATGGATCGGAATGATTTCTATTCGATGCACTCATAGTGGAAATGGAAGTGACGGTGTGGTGCTGGTCACTGTTAAACTTCAAGCGAGGAATGATTTTCCCCTTGAAGAGACTTGAAGTTTCTCTGCAAAGTATGCGCAACTTCACTGTACCTAACCAAAAATGAGTTTAAAATGTTATCAGGTGGTGTTTCGAAGTTGAAAAGTTTCTTTAACGCTTGTTTTGAATTAAAAAGTTTTCTATACTCGTACATATATCCTTGGGATTGGATATTGCGTATGAGTTAAAAGTTTGGAGTTACCCTGGTTGGGAGATTGGAACCGATGGCGGTAATTTTGCCTAACTTTTCAAGGGACAGCTTGTTTTTTTTAGCTGTACCTACCTTGCGACATTTAAATATAGATGGGGGTTATAGGTGAGGTTGATTTTGAAAAACAAAATGGAATCTCACGAAATAGACAATATTGAATTTTTGTACTCCGAAGAATTGAATCATAAAAATATCAGGCAGAAGACCCACTACCATTAGCACTAGTGCCAGCATTATTTTATTTTTATTTATTATTTAAAAATATTAAACTATAATTTGTACTTGTGACCAGATTTCATTGAAAATGAGTAAATTTTCGAAAATACTTCTTCTAAAAAAGAATTTCATTATATTTATTTAGAAAAAAACAAATCAGAAATGCATTTCTTCAATCAAAACCAACAAAAAGTAATAACATAAAATTAGCACATTGACTAAAATGACTTACAAAATTTATTTTTATAATAAACATACCTAGAACAAAATAATATATTTCAAGCTATCACCACCCGATAGACCACACCTGTAAAAATATATCAAGTCAGCATTTATCACCACCGGACACACCATATGCATAAGTGCATATCATATGAACACCATAGACGCACCGTATGCATAAATGCATGTCACGAACAAACCTGTTCCCACCGATATAGCTATATCAGCATGATGACACCCGATGCAGGCAGATACACGCGCCGCGTATATTCTGGCGACTCAGCGGATTGGCGATGGGCCATGGGACTACCCCTGGCACTTAGGGATAGATTTGTGTTTAGTCTTAATTCTGACTTGTAGCGGACAGGAGAATACATTTTTATAACGTTTAAATATCGGTCTTTTTATTTTCCAACCAATACGAACGAGTTAGACCAACCCAGGTTGGTGTTCGGTTTTTTTTGAGAGATCCTCGTCAGGATTCTCTAACTTTCATTTTGTACATTTTCGAAAAGATACCCTTGAAATTGTGTTTGCAAAGCACATGGACTTTACATTTTCCACTTTTAATTGGTTCCTTTCATCAAACTATTGGGTCGTTATTGGAGAAAACATGCATTCAACATTAGCGTTATGGACAGTAGCAAATACATACAAATTGAGCAAAATTGTAAGTAGGTAGTTCGCTAAAAAAAATGTATCTAACATTTTTGTAAAATATTCCATTTTTAGAATTATTATTATTATTTTTAGTATTTTCTGTAAGATAATTATTCAAATAGAAGAACAAAAAGAAAAGAAGAAGTACGAAGAAAAAATGAAGCCGCAAGTGACAGCCCTACCGTGAGTTACAATGGCGGACTTCATTTCTTTTTACACTAAAGCCTAGTATCCTGCTCGCGCTAGATTTTAGCGTCTCTAGTCTCCACTTCGTTTCTCCACACCAAGGACAAACAAATGGTACAAAAACCATATGTTCATGTGACAGATGTCAGATGTCGGTAAACATAATTTTAATTATACGTATAGTTCGAATTTCAAAATTCAGACTGCAAATACATCTCGAAATATATTGCAATACTAGAATATCTCCAAAACAATGGATACAAGAAAAGTATTATCAGCTTGAATAATTTCTGTAGTGGCAAATAGAAGACGACATGTTCCTTCGTGTCGGGTAAATCATTATTTACAGTAGAATTTTTCTGGAATTTCCATATTGCTGGTTGTTCCTCCATGAAAGCGAATTTTTTGTGTTTTCGTTTTCTTTTATGTATTTATCACGCAAATGTTTTCTGCGTTCTTTCCCAAAAAAATCCAAAGTAAACACAACACAAAATGTTCCCTCCGTTTTTTATGTCCAAATTTATCTTCGATTTCATGTACCGGACATTTATTTCGCGAGCTAAATGAGTGGAGACTTTTCGTCGGCCCATCTATATTATGAAGTTTAGAATTTAAGCCTGGTTCGCAGCTGTTCCGGAACGAAATTTTCCGGTTGTTTCGAAATCGACAGCGAAAGGTCTGCGAAAAGGCAGCGAAAAATGATTTGTGGAGAGTTCCATCAGCTGATACACAACTAGCAGTGGTTTCAAAACTGGCTATTTATATCTGATTCGAGCTTTTCACAGGCTCCTTAAAATTGTCATTTGAAATTTTTCCTATTTTACGCTATTCACTTTAAAGTTTGGCGGTTTTTAGGCTCCTTAAGAATATATTAAACGCATACTTCTCTTGCGTACTCTTTTCGCAAAGCTAAAAGTTTCTAAACAATTATATCGTTTTCGATTTGGCTTTTCAGATAACCCCAAAGAATTGCAAAAAAATGCGCACATTTGATCTTTATATTTGTGTTTGCCTTATTTTGGGTCCAAGATTTTTAAATTTGGCTCAATTCTTATAAAAGCTGGTAACACGGCAGTACAAATGTAAAATTTTCGCAAGCAAATAATGCCCCGGACAATAAACGTGTGCGAAAAGAGAGTGGAGAATTGTACGAATCAATCTACTACAATAACCCACTCTTCCAAAGGAGAGCGATATTTTTTGTTCATGATTTTGTTGTGACATTTTTGTATGGGATTTTTCGTTCCGGAACAGCTGCGTGCCAGCCTCTAGCGTGCGAACAGGAACTGCTTTGCTAAACAGCCTCGCTAGATTTTATCTTTGTAGACATTTTTGTATGGGAGATACAATTTGGCGCGAGCAGGATACTAGGCTTAAGGAGAGAAGTAATATTACAGTTTACAAAGTTTTACATCTACAAATTTCCTTTTATAAAATCCAAAAATTTAAATTTAATTTCTGAGCGTCAATTTTTAGTAAACGCAATTAGGCTGTGTAATTCCCTACCACGATCCATTCGAGTAATATGTTGTACATCTCAGTTCAAGAGCAGATTATTTTCAATAATTTTGATTCTTTTTCATTATTGTTTTCATTGTGCTTTTCTTTCTATTTTAAATTAGTATTAGAAACATATTATAATGTATTTATGCTTAAATATATCCATGAACCCAATTACTTATTAATTAAATTCTATCTACTGAGCTTATATTCTTTGTTCTCTCTTGTTTTTTCCAAACATTATTGAAGCTTGCACAATTTTAGAAGATACTGTATCTTTCTGTGTAAAGATTATTGCAAATAAATTGAATTGAAAGTGAAATTGAATTGAAAAAAAAGGACAAAATGTATTTAAAAAAAAACCGACATACTTTTTTGAGTGACTTGTGCTCTTAAAACACTTCTGGTCGTGAGCTGGTGGAACTCTCCACAAATTATTTTCCGCTGCCTTTTTGCAGACGTTTCGCTGCCCATTTAAAGGAAGCTGGACAATTTCATTTCGAACCAACAGCGTATTTGTCGAGTTGTGAAAATTTTTAAAAATATTATAAATTTTTTATAATTAGTTGTCGCAACTATTCCACATAGGACCCTTGATGCCTTTATCCGCTTTTCACAACAATTTCCCTGCGAGAGCTTTAGAGTTTTAATTCTTGGGCCTACCATTTGCAGCTGAATTGAGAAGCTTTTCTATTGAAGTTTATACGCAATGAAAAAAGAAACTTTGGAAATAAACTCATATTTTTTGAAGGTTCAAACCTAAACAACCTCGCTAAGTAGTGCAAAATACTTAACTTTGCGCCCATGACTCTACACAAGTGTCATCAACTATCACGCAGTTGGCAGCACCTATTATAGATTTTACTGCTTCTTCTATATCTACTATCCTTTTAAAACAGTCGATGAGTGGTTGCAATAAATAAATTTTTGTTTGAAATATCCGTCCAAGCTGTGACACACTGTACTATATCAACTTAAATCATTTCCATTCTACAATTTTTGTTTTAAAGCTTTTGCCAAAATTGGAATAAAATGTTTTCTTCCCTCTGTATTTGAAAATTATTTTATTTTGAGTTTATCTTAATGACGCTTTGAATGAATGGTTGTACTTGACATGACGAAGTAGCCACCAGCTGTGATCAACGGTACCATGCATTTAGGTATCTGGGTTTGAACTATCGCATCCGTGAGCGAGCAATACGTCACTGAATTTTGTGGATCTTCAACGCAAAACAATAAAAAAAATGCAGTCACGTAATACTCGATCATGGATGCGGTAATTAAACCCCCCGTATAAACCTTGGTTACATCGATATATCGTGATACACTAAGTTAAGTCCAGAGAAAACTTGAGTAATTTTCATGCTCTTAGCCGAGATCTGCACCCGTGACCTTACAATAAACTGAGTTACACGAAGTCGCATATGCTGACATTCGCTTCACAACCTTCATCTCTTCTATTGAGTGCAGGAGTAAAATTATGGCCAATCTTTATCGATCAACTATTTGTAGAATTTGCAGAAATAAATAGCAAAACACCTCGCAGATAACTGTCACCGACTGACGATTTCAAAAAGGCGTTTAAATGAGTTTATTTATTTGTCAGACGAAATGTCGCATTTTGCAAGAGACTGGCAATCCAATGTGGGACACGACAGGACTGCACTTTTACCCCAATAATTGTGTTTGTACATGATCGGTGATGTTCGCTTTAAATTTTCGACGCAAACCTTGAGAATTCTTACTCTTACTTCTCCGCGTTCATCTAATGACAGCGAGGAGCGAGTGCTTTACTGGATGCCTACTTTATACCCTTGTGGCTGATCATAATTGCGACATAAAATTTAAAGATCTCAAAAGTCACCTGTTAATCGAAAACAGCGCTTAACCGCAGTAGCGTAGACGAACACATATACATATAGCAAGAACAGTTTCCGGAGCGCACTAATCTAACAAACCTACACCTGTACACCAGGAAAACGTACATTGTCAAAGCAAACCAATTCCCATATCATTTTGCTCAGACTGAAGATTCCAAAAAAATAAAAAAAAAAGACACTATTTTATTGCCTCCTTAAAGTAATAGCCGTTAAAACACGAAACGTCCATTTTTACGAGATCTCTGCCCTCGATGGAATCAACAGCAGCTGCTATTGTGTCTCGCCGCAAATTTTAATTTTCCTCGTTAATACACATTTAAGCCACTCCAAGCTGGCTGAATAAAATATCATCCTTTAGCCGCCGCCTTGCAGATTTGCAAAAGGGAATAAAACCATCTAACCCTCTAAGCCCCCCAGGGATGTACCGAAAATTAGCTCCACACATTTGCAGTGAATTCGGCCAGTCGTGAAAGAACCAACAATTTTGTGACACATGTGTGCTCGAAAATGGAAAACACATAAAAGCGGCGCCGCACAACAAAAGGACTAGGTAAATATTTTAATCTGAAAACTGTTTTACTCGTTTGTTTGATCCTTTTTTTGTTTTTGTTTTCAGTGTACACCACTGAAGGGTGCAAAAGCAGCTTGCCGAATCGACCAGATTCAAGCTAAAATTTTGTTATATGTACTTATGTCCCCCGTCTGCTGTGGAAATTCATAAACACAAGTGGAGTCCTTTTCTGCCATTAAAACACAAAAAGAGACCCAAGCCGCACGTGAGGATGAATGAACTCAGACAAAACAAATAGTTGGTAGGTGCTTTCGCGGTTAGGCATTGCCTCTGCGCTGTCCAATCTCCGGCCACAGAAAAATGCAAGGGCCCTTGGATGTAAGAATTAGTCCTTATCAAGCCAAACACATCTATTCGGTTCCAGCTCACAATGATAACATGGAACATAAAGGAGAATGGTGCAGCAGAACTTCCTCTTAACCCCCATCAAGTGGAGAGTGAATAAACGTCGACGTTCTTGTAGAGAGTGGACCCGCAGGTTGAATTTATGTACGAAACTGTTCTCCTGCACCAGGATATGTATGGGTGTACTCTGTACAACAGGAAATCGTTTTTGTTTCTTGTATTTCTATGTCAGTTGCTGTTGGTGGGGTTCATGCCCGCCATAATAAATACACTACCTAGTGGTTAACCCCGGAAGACTTAATCCTTTTCATCTACTTAAATATGGCGACCCCTTCTTGCACTGCAGACGTTGAGTCCTCTGAGAAGCTTTTTGGGAGGAATGCAACGCATGACGGAATGCTATCAAAAAACAGTGCAAGTCCTAAGAAGAGATGGCACCTTTCGACGACCTCATTTACGCGAATATCCTGGAGTACCCCGGAGTGGAAATGAGGGCGTTTCACTCTCTCATGAAGAGAGCACCGCCACCTAAATAGGATATGAAATTTTCCCTTTTTAATGACAAGTCGTGGAATTTTCTGCACCACTCTGCGCGGGTATTCGTTTTCATCTCTTATAGCTCAGGTGCCCAACCATTTGCATCCTTAACACTTATTATCCAGGAGATATTTCCTGATGTTTCCTCTTTTTCTCTGTTTTTCTGTATGTGTGCTGTTGACATAAGCTGCATGAATATTATTTTTAAGATTATGACGAGATTGTGAATCCATGGTGTGGGATGTATCCCATGTCCTCGACGTTTAATGCGATAGACTTCTCTGGGTTGTTAGAGTCGCTTTTTTCTATTTGTTTTGCGAGTCCTTTAATCTTGTTTTCAAATTTCAGAGGCATAGAATCAAAGGAAAATATTTATCTAAATCATTATGCGAACGTACAAAGAGGGAACAAAGATATTGTGAATGAGAGTGGGACAGCGCTGAATACATGCACGACGACAGCGACGACGCTGACGGAGTGGCGGAGTAGGTTTAAGTGATTTTCAATTGTAATCATTTCAACGGAATGGTAGAGCTCCCCACTTTGCATTCCAGTGCAGACGCATTGCTTATGACGGCTTTCTGTTATCAGTCTGTATGTACCGGGTGCCCCAAAAAAGGAGGTGGGTAGGGTAGGTCAACAAATCCTGAGTTTCCTCGGATTAAAAAAATTGTGTGAGAGAGACGTGGAATTATGCCAGAGAAGACACTTCGAGCAATTCCTTTCGCCGTCCTGGAATATGTTGTTGGAGAGCATGTTTGAAAGCATCAGCCCAGTATTATTTAACGTGAGCCTAAAAAAGCTGAGTATATCCACAGAAGTAAGAGAAAAAAAGACTGGTACATCCGGTTTTCCAATGTCCGCAATACATATCACGGAGCGAAAGGTCCGTAAAAACAAATAGAATCTGTATTAAATAAGCAGACTTCCTGCTTAAAATGAGTGTACAAATCACCTTAATTTCTTATAAGGGTGCAATACCCGTTTTTAAGAGAATCCGTTTAATTTTAAGGAAATCATTTTTTTGAGATTTAAATCAGGTTACTGATAAGTGAAACACATGTTAATTTTAAGTCCATTCCTATACAAACAAGATGCTCGGCAATTTAATTTCACAAGTTTACCTGAAGTTTTACTTGAAAATCATATTTTTTCAGAATTCTGAAAGGTTACTTTGACATTAGGCGTGTTTTTGTGAGCTTCGATCTCTGCAAAGCAAAGTAAAGTAGGATTTTCAGCACGAGATTACAACAACTACAACTGAGTCTCGAAGTGTCAAGTAGAACGTAGTTGTTGTAATTGCGTGATGAAAATCCTACTTTGCTTTGCTGAGATCCAAGTTTAAAAAAACAAGGCTATTGCATTTCCATTAAAATGAGATGTTCTAAACTTTAAGTTTTAAGATGTTCTAAACTTTAAGTTTTGAATATATCATTTTAATGGAAATACATACAATGTCGAAATAACCTTTTAGTTTTCTGCAAAATTAAAATATAATAAATAATAGAATATTAATTTTTGTTACCATTATGTTTATTTCCAAATTCATTTTTGCATTTTTTTTTAATTCGGGGCGAATAACTTTGAGCGCGATATTTAAAAAATAAAAGTGAATAGGTGGTCCATTAGCAAACTTTATATTCCAAAGACAAAAAATGGCTATTTTGTGCTATTGTGAATGCCTTTTAAATAATTATATTATTGTGAATGAGAATGTGCGTCTGACAGATGTTTTTTTTTTTTTTTTTTCTGAGGAACGTACAAACAAAATTAGAAAAATTAAAAACAGAATATAAAATGACTTCAACTGAACTATATTTTGATGAAGATGAGGAGTTGGATAATCCTACTATTCCGATAAAATTTATCACTTACATATTTTAGGTAGCACAAACTCATCAACTGCAAATTTACGATTGAAAGTAAAATTGACAGCTGTCAACAAAATCGAAGAAAATTGTTGTTCGCAATACCGATTTTTTTCATTCTCAATAGATTTTTAAAAAAAAACTCACAATGTAACAAAAATATTGACAGTTGACAGTCACAATACCATTTAACAAAATTGATTGATAAATTTCAATTATTAATTGATAGTTGATTTTCGCAATAAGGGTGTTTGTTTTTCATAATGTTAATGAAATGAAAACGAAATAATGCCAAATTGGTCTTGTTTCGTTTTTAGTAACCGAATAAAGCCAAATTAAGAACTTAGAATAATTTCGCCCAATTTTGAATTAGCCCCTAAGCATATATTTCATTCACATGAATTTAGGATGTATTTCATGATGAAGTAATTTCTTTGTCTAAAACATTCAATAGTTCTAACTGGAGTTCTTTCATGTGTAATAACTCCTAACTGGTTTTAAAATTTCATGATTTATTTAATTTTATTTTAGTGGGTGTAAATACATTAGGAGTAATGGCGTAGAGCCGTTTGTTTTTCGAACGCATTTTTTTCAAGCATTTTTCGATACATTTTCCAAAGTTCGTCTAAAACATTCAATAGTTCTAACTGGAGTTCTTTCATGTATAATAACTCCTAACTGGTTTTAAAATTTCATGATTTATTTAATTTTATTTTAGTGGGAGTAAATACATTAGGAGTAATGGCGTAGAGCCGTTTGTTTTTCGAACGCATTTTTTTCAAGCATTTTTCGATACATTTTCCAAAGTTCAACTTTTTTTAAGGTTTGCACTCATTTTGTGGCGAGTTTCTGATCGCGATTTTGAGCGCGTTTTCGAAACGTTTTTCAGTCGGATGTGAACATGTATTTTGACGCTTTTACAACGCATTTTCGATTATAGTTTTGCACTCGATTTTGGAAGTGTTTCTTGACGCTCTTTGCAGATATATTTTAAAATTTTTTTTTGTCGGTATTTTTCCTTATTTTTTGGGCGTATTCACCTCTAGCGTCTCTGACGAATCGCTAAGGCAGCTACGTTAAAGCCACTACGAAGATTCGTGCGCCCGTTCCTATTTGTATCGTTGTGCCAACGCTGTATCCTTCAGCTAAGGCGGATATAACCTAAGAAATTAAGGCCAACGTTGTGCAGATGCAGACACATAAATCTCCACAAGAAGACATTTCTCAAAACCGAAAATCGGCTCCCAGCTAAATGGATGCCAAGTGTCGAGAATAACGAAATGCAAGCCCTCGATCTGACTTTACCCCCTGACAAAGAACTTTATAACAACTTTTTGCGCTCCGACTAAATCCTATTATACCACCTCCAGCTGTGGATGTCTATCCAATTAACACCCTTTTCTGCTCGATTCGTTGTTTTCCTTTGTCTTATTGTTGTTGTTTTGTGTTGCCCCTAATATAACTCCATTTTAATTGGTATACTCCCCAGAGAACAAAGAAACATGGAACACCCAAAGCAGCACACAATGACAGGATAGACATCGTCATGATGCCGCTGGGTACAAAAAGTCAAAACTTGATTTTCCCCACAATTTCCCTAATGCACATCAGGCATCAGGAGCCACGACAACGTAGCGACAGACGACGCGACGGTGAGGACGGGAGAAACCAACATAAGGCGCTCACGCCCATCCTTGACAATCATAAGTAAACAAATTTGATTGTTCATCTCTTCGCGCAAAAATACTGAGCGCGGTCCCAGAAACAATAATTGAAAACAGTTGAATGCAGAAGAGTACGAGTGCCAGTGGCAGAGCTCCTATTAAATCTGAACAGTACAGTATTCTACCGAATGAAGAATCCATGGCAGACCAACACTTGCCGCAGCTCTCACAGTGATGGAATTTCATTAAGGAATAAATCCCGGAGCTCGCCTCTTAAATAAATGAAAGGACACGTTGCAATCGGCACATCAATGGGTAATATCGATCCCCCGTCCTCTCCTTCTGAATAATGTTCAATTCACGGCTCATCAATCAATTAATGTTTTCTTGTTTTACTCATGCAGCGGATGTTGGGGAACTTTTCCAAATGACAGGATCTCGGTTGAAATGTTTTTTTTTTACACCATCTTTCAGATTCCCTTTGTGCTGAAAGTTGAGTAAATGGAATCACTCTAAAGGATGAATATAATTCCATACTGTGTGTGTGTATTCTCTGTGTATGCCTTACTAATTTGGAAAAGTGTTTCAAGGCAGGATTCCCTCGAAGAAACATTTAAAAGCGACGGAAACAGTATATAGGAACCCACATTTGACAAATGGTAAGCGCCATTTAATATCATCCATGTGTGACGGTTGATGTCAGAGAGCGTCTCCGAATCGGAAAACGGAAAAATAAATAAATTAAATGTGCACACGCTTTTATCGTCTGGAAACGTCCTCATCGGCGTCGTTGTCGTCGTCGTGCCCTGAGTGCCCTGAACGCCGCCAATTAATCAACGGCAATGGAAATCATTTATTTGATTTACTGGAAGTGGGTGGACGAACACAAAAGGAACTTTCTCAGCGGTCTGCCTGGACATATGGCTGAAGGATAACAAATGGTGGCTTGTCATGTGATTCACCGAAATGGATGGTTAATGAGCCGTGTACGGAACATTTGCGGCCAAATTGTTTAACTTGATTAGGTTAAGAATGGAGCTTAGCTGAGCAATGTCTGAAGACGTAGTCACTTGGTGCATACATCGCATCCGAGCTCTCAGCCAACTGTATGTGATTTACGATGAGGCAACTGTCATCTATTAAATACGTTTCGCTGTGTACAGTGATAGATTTAATTAATTGTGAATTCTTACATGATACATATCTACTGCCGATGTCAACAAAAAAAATCGATAGTGGAGTCGAAATATTCTCAAGTGGGTAGTTGAAGGGAGTTGTCCTTTACATTTTGGCAAATGTGCGCAAACTTGATTGTCGGAATAATTCCAACGCGTCAGCGGAAAGCAAAATTGGTCTAAGTCACAAAAAATAAATTTTACAGTAGACAATAATTTGGTTTCGAATACAATTATTTCCATACCAATTGGCCAGGTTTTAGCTCATATAATTTTTGTAGGTTCTCTTTTCTCTTAATAAATAACTTTCTAATATTTTTACTATCTCCTCAGACACAAAACAAAATTTGCATTGATCCAAAACTTATTAATTAAAATAAACAAAAATAAAAGCTTAACATTGCAAGAAAATAAAGTGCGCTACTGGGTCGAACGAAACTTTCTCGTTCGTCAAAAATCTGGTTCTTTTCATATTTTGTTTGTTTATTTATTTTTATTTTGTTTTAATTGGAAGTGGGGCTTTGAGATTATTACAAAAATATACCGAATATATGTGAAAATAGATCGGGAAACATAAATATGCAATTAAAAACATTGATTTTTTCTTACTTTTGGCAAAAACTAAGTACTGGATCTTATTTAAAATACTGATACTATCTTTAATATGTGTTTTGGTCAAAAGCAGCTTTTGTAAAATTTGGCAGAACAAACAGTACCAAATATTGCAATGTTTAGTTTGAAAAGAAAACGATTGCTTAACTATTTACCTAAAAACCGAGTTGAAATCGTTCAGGCCGTTTTCGAACAAATCAAACTGGCATGAAATTTTTATATGGGAAGTGCCATTACCGTGCACAAAACAAACGGCCCCGAAATGTAAGCCCCCAAACTGCAAGTCCTAAGTTTGAGCGAAATCCGGGCAGCCGTTTAGGACAGACGGACAGAAATTTGCGACCCACTTTTTTGAGTTCCGCTATCATCGTAATGTCCAGTATTAAATACTTAGTTTATGGTAATGTCAGAATCGATTAACATCTCGAGTTCGAAATTTTGTACTAAAACAATATTTTTCTCTTACTACGTTGGTTGGTTGGTTTAAGTGGCTGTATTCCCGTCTACTGACGAGGGAAAAACACAAGTAACGCATTAAACGCCGTTTTGAGACCACAAACTAACGGAACCAGAAGAGAAGGAAGAAGGGGGGGAAGGAAGTTAAGGGAGCTCAAAACCAGCCTGTGGAGTTGAGCAATTTGATGATTTTACTAAAATGGATACTTTGGATAGCCGAAAGGTCATCATAAAAGGGATGACCTAGTGCACTGAGTCTGGTTTTTGCTAGTGCCGGCCACTCACAGAGAATATGAAACACTGTTTCACTCTTGTATGTGTCAGTGCAGCTACGGCAGTGGGTGTTATGAGGGATGCCAAGCTTGGCTGCGTGAGTTCCTAAGGGCCAATGGCCCGTACTAATTGCCGTTAGTCGGGCGACATCTACACGCGTTCTAGATAAAAGGTTGTTATTCTGGCATCATCGTAGGTTGGCCAAATCTTTCTTGGAATGATACAGCTCGTCAGATTCACCCATCTCGTCTCCGCCCTTGAGGAGAAGTACAGGAAGATTTCTCTCTTAACGTATCCCAGCGGAGGGAAGACTTCCTCCGCCTGCGACACGCACAGAGCAGAGCCACATCTGGCTTTTTCATTCCCGTCTATGTTCCTATGACCGGGAACCCAGGCGAGGGTGATTTCAAACCGATGGCAAGCCCTGGCCAATGTCTCCCTGCAATCCACAACAAGTTTTGACGTGGATTTAGTAGAACCGACAGCCTTAATAGCGGCCTGGCTGTCGACGAAGATGCCTATTTTTTTTCTGAGTGTAGTTATGTTAAGGAGCAGTCTACACGCCTTCTTGATTGCGAGTACTTCCGCTTGAAAGACGCTGGCTGCGTTGGGGAGGCGGAAGGATGTGGAGATGTCTAACTCTGCTGAGAAAATGCCCGCTCCCACTCCACAGTTCATTTTGGAACCATCTGTGAAGATAGGAATGTCGAATTCATTTACGACCGCGTTCTCCTCCCATTCTGATCTAGAGGGGAATCTAACAGAGAAGTTTTTATGGAAGCTAAGTTTGGGTACTGTGTAGTCTGTAGATAAGCGTCCAATTCCGTCGGGGAGGGACATTAGGATTCTGGAGTGGCCATAAGGCCTTTCTGACCAACATTTAGATTCCTTCAATCTAACTGCACTACACGCTGCAATAATTTGTATGTACAGATCCACTGGCAGGAAATTAAGAATCACATTAAGCGCTTCGGGCGGACTTGATCGTTGGGCTCCCGTGATTCCAATACCAGCTGTCCTTTGGACTCTACCTAATTCCGTGATGTTATATGCTTTAGTTAAGGGGGGCCACCATACCAGTGATCCGTATGTGAGGATGGGACGTACGACAGCTGTGTACATCCAACGATCCATCTTTGGTCGAAGACCCCACTTCTTGCCGAAAGTTTTACTACAGGCGTAGAAAGCTATGCTTGCCTTCTTCACTCTGTGTTCGATATTTGACTTCCAGTTGAGTTTAGGGTCGAGGATGACTCCTAGGTATTTGGCACTGGAGGATAGAGTAAGATTTTGGTTATTCAAGCGGGGAAGTGAGAAGGTTGGTATTTTTGTTTTGGCGGTGAAAAGCATCAGTTCAGTTTTACTTGGGTTAACGCTAAGACCACAACTAGTGGCCCACCCTCTAATCTTACCCAGTGCTCCTTCCATGATTTCGCTTATCACGTTCGGAAACATTCCTGATACTAGAGCAACCACGTCATCCGCATACGCAACGACTTTAATACCTTCACTGTCGAGTCTTGACAGAATTATGTTGAGTACCATAATCCATAAGAGTGGCGAAGTTACCCCACCTTGAGGTGTTCCTCTGCTTACTGATTTGGTTAAAAGGGTGTTACCAAGTTTTGCTTGAATGATCCTTGCTTTCAGCATGGAAATGATCCATGAAGTAACGAAATCCTCTACCCCTCCTCTGTGTACATTGTTAAAAGCGCCCTCTATGTCTAAGAAGGTAGCTAAGGTGTATTGATGATGGGAAAGTGACCTTTCAACTGTACGCACTACCTCATGGAGAGCGGTCTCCGTGGACTTGCCCTTGAGGTATGCGTGCTGTGAGTGACATAAGGGAGACCTTTCAAGGCCTGTTCTTATGTGAAGGTCAAGTATACGTTCTAAAGTTTTGAGTATGAAGGAGGTTAAACTAATAGGTCGGAAGTCCTTCGCAGATTCGTGACCTCTTTTGCCGACTTTCGGAATAAAAACTACCTTCATGTTTTTGCAGCGTGATGGGGAGAATGCCGTCCTGTCCCGGTGATTTATACGGAGCAAAACCGTGAATGGCCCAGGAGATCTTTTCCTTGGTTATAATGCGTTCAACTTCTTCCCTGTGCGAAGGAAAACTCCCCCGCTGGACGGAGTTTCGCAGTGGTCTGAGAAGGACTTTAAGTTGGAGACTCTCCAATTCTCAACCCCCAAGATATCACTGTTTGTTTTAAGTGTAATGTCTAACACATTCTTCCCACCCATTATAAGTTTTTGTGCTAGGAAATACAAAGGTTGGGGTGTTACCTACATTACATATGCATAGATCGGCATAGTTAAAAGAAAATCAAATAAAGACTCACCACGTTCATTCATTTCCGTGCTGCCCCAGAGATGGTGCCTTGCGTTAGCGTCACAGCCAATAAGGAGGTTGCCTTGCCTCGCCTGTATCGCTGCAGTAAGCTGCTCCACTTCTTCTGGCGGGGATGGTCTGTCGTGTGCCATATAGGCGGACGATATGAGTGAAGTAAGTCCTTGGGTGTGTTCTACCTCAACAACGGTTAAGTCACCCGAACTAAAATTGGGACAGAGGAAAGCGTTAATGTATTTTTGTTGCTAAAATGCATGTTCTGGGCTTACCGACGTCTCTTTTGTAAAAAAGGTTGTAGTTGCTGTCTGCGAGGCCCATTATGGTCGTCTTCTTGACCCAGGGCTCCTGAATTATGCCGATGTCAATGTCTTCTTCTCTGAGGAAGACCAAAAGATTCTCCGATGCACGTTTCGAGTGCTGGAGATTCGTTTGGATGACTTTCAGCATAATGGTTATTGGATCTAGCTAGCGATCGCCAGGTCCTCCAACAACTTGTTGGCAGCGACGACGTCGTCCGTGTCGTCTTCAGGTCCTGTCGAACAGAAAATTTTGAGTTTGGCTAGCCTTATGCCAAACCTGAGCTTAAAGTCAGCCGCTTCTAGCGCCCCTAGGCACTCCTAGTTGATGAGCAGCAGGTAAGATAAGCTGTTTTTCTGGGGAGCTTCTGCCTTAATGACAGCCCAGTCGTCCATCTTAAGGCACTTCAGAAGCCTCTCAGAGTCCATCTTCATCACGGGTAACCAAATACGTGCCCTGGGTCTCGTGGGGATATCCCTGGCTGGGATGAGCTTAAGCTTTAAGCCATCCCAAGCTCCGCCAATCTTGACTATGCAAGATCCAAGAAAATCCTTGGAGTATTGGTCCACGCATTTAATCACCCGATACCCTCGAACAATTTCCGCGCAGTCAAAACCTGGTTGTCTACTACCAACACCAGAGAGAACATGTTCCACATCCATCTCTGATAGTTTGGCTTCAATTCGGCTCCAGTGTGACATGATTGAATTTCCACTTTTAGACAGCTCGTCTATGATGGCAACTTGAAGGTGATCCCTCACCACCTCGGTGAAGGTCCTGTTTGCCCGAGAAGTGGATGGGCCTTGAAGGTTGGTGAGTCTCGGAGCAATCTTCGACTTTTTTGAGGCGTGAGAGGTCTCATCTTGGGACCTGTTTCTTTTCACGCTCTCTTTTTTCTGTTGTGATTGCTTCGGATTGTTGTGGTATTTAACGTACTCGTCGACCACCTTTTGATATTTGATCTTGTCCTCCTTATCCCTCTCGTCAGTCACACCAGTCTCTTCGTTCTTCGCAATCTTTGCAAGAATAAAGACAGCCCTGGTATATCTTGACTTCAAGATGGAGCCGGAGGACTTTTTGGATTTAAGTGCACTATGGCTGGTGCTCCCAGTTGAGGCTGAATCATTTTTATTGGGTGGCTTTTGGATACTAAGTCTGGTATCCTCGGCCCCTATTGTTGCCGTAGCTATGGATGAGGTACTTGGTTGACTGCCTGAAGGAGTACTATGGCTGGTGCTCCCTAGGCATAAGGGTTCAACTACTGTCTCCTGGCTGGATGCTAGTAGATTCTCCTCGGAAGAGGTCCCTAAGAGGGATTCTTCCTTTTTTGTTTTCTTAGTTTCTGTTTCTTTTTTGTTTAAGTTTTTGTTCATTTTAATTTTGGTCTCACGAGTAGGTACGGAAGGAAAGTCGATCCCGGCAGAGCCGTCTTACCGAGATAGGCACTTAGTACAACCGACCTTGCCTGAGCGTCGGAGGGAGCTCGTTCGCGACTGGTTTTACCCCCAGCCTTTCATCCTTGGGTACGGTTTGCTATCTGCTCACACCACCACTGGAATTAGGTTGGATTATTATTATTATTATTATTATTATTAATTCAGAAACTCTGTACATCAAGATAAACTTATAACTAGTACAGGATATAAATAACACAATAAAACATTTAATGGCAAGAATGCTTAGTTAAAATTAATTAGAACAAAAGAAAATACATGTATATAAGTAAAATAAAATTAAATTTAGAGTATAACAAAACAAAAGCGCAACCAAGGGAGAAAAAAAAAAGAAAATCAAAATGGCTTAAAACAAGAAAGTTAAATCAGTTCAAACTGGAGAGGTGTTCGAAACAAACTGTTAGAAATTTACGGCGTTCGATTAAGGACTTCACAGGAATGGGTAGGCCATTCCAGAGTTTGACAGCATAAATGAAAAATTGCCTGCGTGATGTCAAGCAGGTAAATGTAGCAGGACGTAAGACTATGTAGCGATTTGATAAACAGAAATTAATTTTATCAAACAAATAGATAGGTTCCTTCACATGAATAGTTTTGAAGAGTAAAGCACAGCAACGATATTTGAAAAAAGTCTAAAAGTTACATCCAAGGAGTTGACGAGCTTCAGATGAAATATGATCAAATCTACGAAGATTGAAAACATTGAAGCGAGTATGAGTCAGGATCGGCAAACAGCTCACAGCCATATGATATAATGGGTATTATTAGTGCCTTTACCAATTTTAGTTTGACTTGGGTAGGTAAAATTGTTTTCGTAACAGATAAACCACGTAGCGATGCATATATTTTATTTATTATTGAATTTATGTGAACATCCCAGGTCAACTTATTGTTAAAAATAATTCCCAGATTTTTTGCCTGGTTAACATATTCAACTTGGCAGGAATTTAAAAAGATAGGAGGAAAATCGGAAAGATGTGGTTGATATTTGGATATTGGTATGGCTTTAGTTTTGCCGGGGTTCAGCTTTAGACCATTGCGTGTTGACCACTCGAAAATAGAACACAGATCGTCGTTTATTTTTGCAACAGCATCTTCAATCATGCCAATAGGAAAGCTTATGTACAATTGAACATCGTCAGCATATATATGATACTGACAATGTAATAAAACGGAAGGTAGATCATTAATAAATAGGGAGAACAATAATGGACCAAGAATAGATCCTTGAGGAACACCACAATTAACAGGAAGAAACGAAGACATATATATGAATAAATTAATTTGTTAGAAGTGTCAGAAAAGTTAAAATATGTCATAAGTTTATCATAGAGAATATTTGGATTAACACAGTCAAATGCTTTAGAAAAGTCAAGTAATGTTATCACAGTAGTATAATTAGTGTCAATTGCTTGTCTAACATCGTCAGAGACTTTAAGTAAAGCAGATGTACAGCTATGTCCAGACCGGAAACCTGACTGCAATGGATTAAGAAGCTGCTTGTCTTTGATAAAAACTTTTATTTGAGAGCTTACAATTGATTCAAATGCTTTTGATAAAAAAGGGAGGATAGCTATAGGTCTGTATTCTGATTTTGTTCCTTTTTTAGGAATCGGGATGATTTTAGATTTTTTCCAGGCGGACGGGTATATAGATGTCATAATGATGGTGTTAAATAAGTGGGTGATGTAAGGAAGTATAAGAGGAAGGAGCATTTTTATGAAATCGGGATGAATATTATCTAAGCCGACAGACTTGCATTTAATGGAGAAGATTGCGCTTCCTACATTGTATACGTCAACAGCAGTCAAGGAAAATTCGTTTTCTCTATAATCCTGTAGTGGCGTTAGGCTTGTGGCAAGAGGTGCGCCTGGAGTAGAGAACCTTTGATTGAGCTCATCCAAATCAATATTGTCTTCCGAGACTGTGGAATTTTCCTTATTCAGACCAATATTCCGAACTTCACTCCACAGAAACTTAGAGGAACGATTAGAATTAAATCTATTACTATAGTAGCTGAGCTTAGCAGATTTAATAAGGTTAGTGACAATATTACGATTAAATTTAAAACATCTAAGCATTTCATCACACCCGAAGCGTTTCCAACGGCGATATGCGAAATCTCTCCTTTTGAATGCCCTGAGAATGTCATTCGAAAGCCAAGGGCAGCTATGTGACTTTATAACACGTGTCTTAACTGGAACATGTTTGTTAAAGAGGTAGTCAATAGTGGTAGTCAGGAATTCAGTTTGTTTATGATCGTCAGATGTCAAACAGATTGGGTACCAATCAATAGACGAACAATCACTAAATAGACTTTCAACGTTGACATTGCGAAAATCACGATATTGGATGGACTGAGACAGGTATTTAGGAAAATGTAAGTCAAGAGTAACAAAAACGAGATCATGATACGAAAAAACGGGAACTGATAATTGGCTAAAACATTTAATAGGACTCATATCACTAACAAGAAATACATCTAACAAAGACGGCATACAATTTGGTTTAAAGTGCGTTGGTTCAGCAAGGTTTACAAAAGAAAGGCCAAGAGAATTCATAGAGGTTTTCAAACTATTTGATGAGGAGTGGAAAAGATTTATATTTAAATCACCACAAAGAATGAGTTTAGGTGCTAGGTGACAAATTTCTTCAACAATTGGGGATATAACACGCGAGTTTGCAATGTGTGGTGGCATATAAAAAGTTCCGATAATGCATTTATTTTCGCCATTGAGGATATCGATGAAATAGTAGTCACAAGACTGGGTGCCGTTAGAGCACTTGATGAAGCTAGATCTAATGTATTTTCTAACATAAATAGCAACACCTCCCCCAGTTGAGTGAATTCGATCTGCTCGGTAAGGCTTTTTAAATCCTCTTAGGTGAAATAGATTTCCTTTTAAATTGGGGTGAAACCAGGTCTCGGATACGCAAACAATATCAATTAAACTGTTCTCGAATATCAATCTGAACTCATCAAATTTATTCACAAGACTTTGTGTATTTATGTGACAAATATGCAATCCATTATAACTTTTGCATAGAGTATTTAACAAAAAATAATTTTTTTCATTTATGCTGCCAAAACAAGTGTCATAGCTGTTGGTCATGGTCATAATAAAAACGCACAACGA
Source organism: Cheilosia variabilis (assembly GCA_951230905.1). NCBI lineage: Eukaryota > Metazoa > Arthropoda > Insecta > Diptera > Syrphidae > Cheilosia > Cheilosia variabilis. The sequence continues at coordinate 40,085,621 of OX579678.1, forward strand.
AGTCGCAATCGAACGCAGATAATTTTTCAGCATCTAATTCACATGCCGAAGAGAAAAGCGACAGGGAACATAAAAAACCAATTTGAACTGAAATAACTTGAACATTAATAAAATAAGTTAAAAGAAATAAACTAAGTCTCGTGGTACGAAAAGAAAAAGAAGTTAAAAATTTACAAAAAAAAATAAGAAATTTGTGCATACAAAAATAATTAATTATGATTTTCATAATGAATAGTATTGTTGACGTCAGTTCCGACAGCATTCCTCAGATCTCCAATGTTATGAATAATAAATGAAGTTTGGCTGGTTACGGTGCGGATGTAAATTTGCCCATTGTACGTATGCACTGATGACAGGAGAACGGAAAACGATTGAGACGTTAGCGTAAATCCTTGGCTGACGCTAACCATTTGACCGGTTGGCCAATTTCAGGCGGGCGACCACGTGAAGGACTAAAGAATGAGGATTTGTGTCCAGAAATTGAGAAAGTTAAAAATACTGACGGACGCCCGCCTACTTTGGTAGGCGTTAAAATTCGAGTTATTTAAAACTAAACATTTTACTTCGGTGATTTGAGGTTTGAGCAGCTTCGATAAATGTTTATGGTATCTATTTGATACGGATTTCTTAATATTTTGATCAATTTGTATTACAAAATCACGTTGCTATGCATGTTGAATCTTAACATATCCCAGAAAGTTTTTGAATGTCAATGAAGTGAATATTGAGACTATCGCCTATCGAGGAAAAAAAACAATAGCATCTTCACGCCAAAAAGAAAGTGTCCTTGTGACCACACACCATCAGAAGTGAAACTTCTCTCGCTTAGTGTGGATTGGATAGTTATTAATTTGGTTAAATGTTAAATTTAATTTTGTTCCGTTTGGATTATATGAAGAAATTAAATTTTAAAACCGAATCTCCATAATTTTATATTTGTAACACAGCGCAGTAGATATCTAAGTGCATTCATTCATTTAAAGAGTTTTCATACCGCAATCCAATCCAACTTCTTAAAATGCCAAACAATAACACTATGAACTGCATCCAGTTCTTGTATTCTTAAATGCCCCAAAGAAAAGCGCCCAATTCGATTTGCGTATGAGTTTCCATTTCTGTTTTGAGTATGAATGAATCTGACTTTTCTTTAATTTCCGGATTATCTTGTTCTCTTGGGCACTCGCAAAATCGTTTCCGCTTCTTCCACTTTGATTTTCGTACCAAAAATAGCAATAGTTATTTTGCGTAAATTGCACAAGCCTGTAATATTAAATAGTAAAAGTTTAAAATATTCACACGAGGCATAGTAAATACACTTTGTAAAATGTAGCTGCAATTTTATTTTTGCATTTTCGTTTAGTCTCTTATGCTTCTGATGTTCTGCGGTTTCAGAATCTGTGGGATTGCGAAGGGTTTCAAATTCTGTGCATGCTTCGCATCGGTCTTTTCTTATTTTTTTTGAACGATATATTGTATTGGGCGTTAAAAGTGGTCCTGTATATGCGGAATTTAAGTGGATCTTCAGTTGTTTCTTTATATATATTTATTACAATTTTTTCGTAAATTAAGTCCAGCCTGTAAGTATTGTTTTTGAGTCGATGTTCCAATGCAATGCGAGTAAATGCAAGAAAATCTCTCGATGCTTTTTTATTTCTGAAGTTTTTTCTACTGGTGTTCTGTTTTAAGCTGGACTGTCCTTATTTGGAGGCATATGCAAATAACGCACTACTATTTCCAATTTCTTGTAAGACGCAAGTAGAGGGACACCTTATTGGTCTCTTTCAATCTGTGAAGAGAACTCCGACAATTGGCACTACTTTAAGGCATGTCCTGCAGCCCAAAATCAAACTCTAACTGAAGAACGTTTAACATAAGAACCGAGTCCATATGCTCTCTATGTAAACATGCGTGCATTTTTCATGACTTTATTTTATATTTTATGACGTGAAATTCAATTTCACTCAAACTTTTCTTTTCACAAAGAACGAAAATTCCCCTAGCGCAATGAAATCGCATATATTCACCACGATTAAACTAATTATAAAATGTTCCTACGCGCGACTTCCGCATATCCACACATCCCATGAAATTCATTCGCGATACACATAATACTTCTTTAGCCATACCAAGCTGAACATTTTTGTATGCACATCCAATTGAATAAAAAAGAAATTAATGAAATTGAACACCAGAAGGAAAAGAAGAACTCAACTTTTCTTCTTCTTCCTTCTACAGATGATTAATTCTCTTCGCAAAGCCTTCCCAATCCCTTCATAGGCACCATCCCTCACCTCCAACCGATGTAACACAATAAACAGAAAGCCAATGAGAGAGTGTACGTAAAAGTTTTTCAATCAATTTAACAGGAAACGCTTCGAAGTCAGGGCACAAAATAAAAATCTAGAAGAATAAAAGGAATCGTCTTCTATGAGAGACCCAGCACAATCCAATTGCGCGCTCCCGAACTCCCAGCCACCGAAGCTCCAACTATGTAACCGTCAGGCAAGGGCATGCAAAGTCCGTGGCATGAGAAAATCTGTCAAGCACAAGTTGAGTGGAAAAAGTGTATAACAGAATTTAAGCAAAACTTAACCGTATAAGTATGATTAATTACAAATTTGACAAAAAGTCTAAAAGCAGTGCCAGCGGACATGTTTCGAACTTTCTTTCATTTGGGAGTTTCAATTTTGTTTTCTTTCTTTACTGGTTACTATCAGAGGAGCTACACGTTCTCGTTGGGAGTTCCATAGGGACATTCATCATTCAGTATGATAGGAGATAAAAATCGAGGGTTATTGTGCAGAGTGATACCCCTTGGAATAGATACGAATATAAGCAGGTAGTGCCTATATAAATCTAAAGACCTCTGTGCGAAGGGGGACTTGCAACGTAAATAGTACAAAAGTCGGCGTGGAAATTCGTACACGGTTAAAAATATGGGGGTGTTTTTTAATACATTCGCAGTATGTCAGGTCTCTGCAATACAAGAAAAATTGGTTTTCAATATTTGCAATTTATTAAACTTTTTCTGTAATATATTTATATTTCATTAATATGCTCATTTTAATACGAATTTTCTGAACTTTAATCTTTAATTAAATTATTTAATTTAATTAATTTAAATACAGTATTTTTGTCCTGCAATCAAACCCGGTCTGTATTAAAATTATATCTCAATCAAGAACTTATTACAATTAAGTTATAGCTGACCTGAAATATAACATCTACTCTGATTCCATTGTAATACGAACTTATTATAGCCATTAATTCCAATACTTTTGCATTTGGTTTTAATACAGGATCTGAACCAAAGTAATTAGATTTAAATATACCGGTATTACTTTTGAACCAAAATATATTTTTTTGTCGCTTGGTTAAGAATTTAGAGTTGGTTTGAGCATTCTACTCAATGGAGAGACGATTTGGATACAGTCATTTTAGAAGAAAAATGTTCTAAAATACAATTGATATCCAATGAGAATATTCTTCTTACAAGAAAGTAACTTTAATTCCAAAGTATTCTTGTCAGCGGTTATAATATTTATATTTATATTTTTTGGTTGAGGCCCAGGTCCACCCCGGACTGTAGCGCCACCTAAGTAAGTAAGTAAGGTTATAATATTTGCTTTTTTTCCTAAGTTTTGAAGCGCATAGATTTTCCTAGTGGATTTGGTTTTGAAGATAAGGGCGCTCTAGAGATCCGAAATATAGCTATTCCAAAAAGTAAGCTATAAGATAATTCGAGCATACATGAGTTCTCCTTCATTTAAATTTCTAGAAAAATTTACCTACTGAAGGAAGCACGGCGGCACCAATAAAAACCAAAAAAAAATAATATTAAAATAAAATATTGTATGTGTTGAAATATATCCCACAGATATTTAAATCAAATCCAAAGAAGAATTAAAATATAAAAAGATAGTACTATATTTTAATATTCCATGTGTAAAAAAAAGTATTGAATTAGAGGTGAAAGTATTATATTTTAATCTGCAGTTTATTTAATTCGAATACAAACGAATTAAAATTCTTTAATTTTTCAATATAAACAAGAATTTATATTAAAATTGAATATTTCAGACATATTTTGTAATAGCACACATTATTTAAAATCAATAAATATTTTATTAGTTGTTTAATTTGAATACATGCAAAATATTAAATTTTAATATTTTCTCGGCATTATCCTATATAAAGGGTGATTTTTTAAGAGGTTTAGAACTTTTTTTAAAAAAAAACACAAAAAATTCGAAAAAATGAATGAAATATTTATTTGAATCGATAGTTTGAACCTTGCAATTTAATGTTTAAAGATAATTTCATGCAAATGTTGACCGCGGCCGCGTCTCAGGTAGCCCATCCGCTGAGTCCAATTTTGGCATACTCTTTCACACATATCGGCCGGTATCTCACGAATGAATGCATGGATGTTGGCTTCCAGTGCGTCAATCGAAGCGGGCTTGTCCCTATACACATTAGCCTTGGCATACCCCCACAAAAAATAATCTAATGGTGTCAAATCGCACGATCTAGGCGGCCAATTGACCGGCCCGAAACGTGAAATTAACTGTTCACCAAACTCGCCTCGCAATTGCGCCATTGTTTCGCGTGCTGTGTGGCATGTGGCACCGTCTTGTTGAAACCACATATCATGCAAGTCAAGAACTTCCATTTCGGGCAAAAAAAAGTTTGTTATCATCGCTCGGTAGCGTTCACCATTGACAGTAACGCTGCGATTCGCATCATCTTTGAAGAAATATGGCCCAATAATGCCGCCGGCCCATAAACCGCACCAAACAGTGGCTTTTTCGGGATGCATTGGTAGCTGTTGCAATGCTTCTGGCTGATCTTCACTCCAAATGCGGCAATTTTGCTTATTTACGTACCCATTCAACCAAAAATGAGCCTCATCGCTGAACACAATTTTTCGATAAAAAAGCGGATCCTCGGCCAGCTTTCCAAGAGCCCATTCACCAAAAATTCGGCGTTGTGGTAGGTCGGCTGGCTTTAGTTCTTGCACCAGCTGTATCTTAAAAGGCTTTACGCCCAAATCCTTCCGCAAAATTTTCCACGTAGTGCTGTAACAAAGGCCTAACTGCTGGGAACGGCGCCGAATCGACATTTCGCGGTCTTCTGTCACACTAGCTGATACGGCCGCAATATTTTCTTCACTACGCACAGTACGTAAACGTGTTGGTGGTTTAATGTCCAACAAAGTAAATTTGGTGCGAAATTTGGTCACAACCTTCCGAATAGACTGCTCAGAAGGTCGAGAATGCCGATCATAAAATGGAAGCAGCGCGCGATGAACATTTCGAACCGAGCACGAATTTTGATAGTAAAATTCAATAATTTGCAAGCGTTGTTCATTTGTAAGACGATCCATGGTTAAATTGCAGCGTTGCCAAAACCAAACCAGCTAAAAAATCACCCTTTAGTAATAACCAAACACTAATGTCGACGATTAGCTGGTTGCCAGCTTTAGTAAACATGTTCAGCACTAGTGAAACCAACAATTAGACCTCCACATTTCCTAGTCCGACAACTTTTTTAAAATGTATTACATTTGCTGTCATCGCAGAATTCAAATTTCATAACTTGTTTTCGTAAAAACAAGGTCAATGGTTTTCTCCACAGCGAGGATTTTATTCTAGAAAAAAGAATATATAAATTGCAAATTTATTTGAGCAGTGGCTTAGTGTGTTGGACTACTAAGCGAGGGGTTCCAGGTTCGAAGCCTGAAAAACCCAAATGCCAACTTAAGGTCAATTGGACGTTTGGACTCGGCATAAAATTGTAGATCCCTTCCATTCGTCTTAAAAAGGAAAAACTCCCACAAGACGAGTGGTTGTGAGAAGCTAGGCCTAGGGCCTTTTGCGCCAACTATTTTTTTTAACAGATATCTTTCAAAGGCTTTTTGAAGCTTATAAGGAAAAACACAAAATAGGAAATGCACCAAATATCCGCTGCTCAGTCAAATATCACATGGAAATCAGTAATGCCCTATCGTTCGATCGGACAAAATTTTCGGTACTTTTTATAGTACGTTTTCCTTTGTTTTCTAATACTTCAGAAATAAGATCTATTTCAAATTATTCAATAAACGGACCACAGTTTATTAGAATGCTTTGATTTATTCGAATACTGATGATGGAAATCAAAGCTTATTGATCTAAAGATTGAATCGTTAGCATTTTTATACATTTCAGAATAAATTCGAAACTCATGCAGGAAACCATATGCGTTTTAAGTACCTATCGGCTCCGTTTTTGGAATTTCTATCTGCCAAGCAACGAAACAGTGCTTGCAAAAGTATATGGAAGTGTAAAAATAAAATCAATTTGATCTTTGAAAAAATGTAAAACTTAAATTACTTAACTTAAATTCATTTAAATTAATTTAAATTCTTTCAGAAAAATATAAAGCCGTGGACATTTTTCTACACGAAAGCTCTCTCCTCTTTTCTCCTGTATGAATTCGCACATACTACCTGTTATTCTTCCAGAAGTTCCTAAATTAATTATTTCGTGCGGATTTTGCCCTTTCAAACATTTCACACCAACCAAAACCACACCAAAATTAGAGATTCTCATTCTCGGGGAACAAACTTCTTTTTCAAAGAGGGTTTGGTCACAGCCAAATATCTACCTGAGCCGCCTAAGATACCCACTGAGAATTGTAGAAAAAAGGTATTCAGGTATGAGCTGTCCAATCTTAAGTGTACAAATATTTTATTCTCCTTGCGACGACTCTCAAGAAAGTCTTGGAAAGATGGAAAACTTATATCAAATTTATTTTTTACTAAACATGCATTCGTTACTTGCAAGCTACTAAAATGAAAACCGATCAAAAAGCAAGCAGTACCGGTTAAACAAGATAAAGCAGAGAAAGCACCTACCATATATATATATTTCAAGTGTTTACAAATAAAAATAAATTCAATATTTTTCAATTTTGTGCATTGATTTGTACGAATTTGTGCTTGCTGGACTTGAAAACCATTTCCATTGTGGTATTCCAACGAATAAAATCAGAAAAGATTTTTAATAAAAATAAGTTTATAATCATAAACGCTCATGCTAAACATCGTATTTAAATCCGCTCCTAATTTCATACCGCCATTTTGTCCTCAAAGCTATATTAAGGGATGGTTTATTTAGTTAATGCCCGACAAAAACATGACTTTTTCGACTTTAACATTTAACCACACAGTTAGCTATATTCTGGCAATTATATTTATTTATTAGTAAATGGAATTTTGAAAGTGTGGAGTCTTTGCGTAAGCTGGCAGACTAAAGTCGATTGCTAGTAAGGCCGACTGAACCTGGTTACCTTGTTACCTTGTGTCGCACTCTTTCGGTTGATCTGCGATGTAGCCAAATAATTAATTGAATTTTGGCGGTCGTTGAAAGTTGGTTCCTAAAATATTAATCTGACTGAAAAAGTGTGTTTTTTAGTAGTACCTATGCATTTAACCTTTTTATCTCTTGTAGTTTTTAATTATGAACACTCGTTTTTTTTCAACAAAGAGTTAGTTAGTTTTAACGCTTTTATTTTTTAATCGAGCAAAAAACGGACTCGGTCAGAGCAAATTGAGCCTGTGTATGTAATCAGACTGCTACGTGTTTTGGTTGGTGGTACTATCTGCACGCAGTACTGGGATATCCGATTCCACCATGACACTGACTTTAATGCATTTTAATCGGCCCAGAATATGATTCATCTGCCATCGAGAGAAGCGCCCTCCGAGATATGTGGCTTCCATGTTGCTCTATTGCAACACTGGCAATCGTAGCATTCCTGTTCTGTATACCGCCCATACAATAGAATCATATACACATGCAGTTAAGGTTTCTGTTGACTAGAGGCAATACTCTGTATACAAAATAAATAAATAAATAAATAGTTGGCGCAACAGGTCTGTAGGAACCCTAGGCCTGCTTCTCACAACCATTCGTTTCGTGTGAGTTTTTCATTTTTGGGGCGAATGGAAGGGATCTGCAATTTAATGTCGGGTCCAAACGGCTAATTGAGAAGCTCCTTCATGACAGTTATACTCTCGGATGTTTGTCAGACGTTCGCGAGAGGTGGCGCAGCGGAAAAAAAACATAAGTTGGAATTTTGGGTTTTTTTTTTGGGATTCGAACCTCGGTCCCCTCGCTTAGTAGTCCAACACACTAACCACTAAGACACTGCGCCTACGTATACAAAATATCCTTCTCTATATCACAGGTCCTCTATATTGAGGTAGCAAAAGTTCACAGTGCTTAAAATTCTCATAGCCTTCCATATTATTGTACGGCATGTGCCCAGCAGAAGCAGACTGTCTTCTGAATAGATTATGCCTTCTGGATATCAGTATCCATCCACCTGCTTCGTCATGCGTACATGCAAAACGTCACAATTTACATCGCCTTCAAAGGACTCCTTCCTTAAACATCAAACAGATTGCAACGGAAAGCCCTTTACAAAGCCAAAATAACTAAAGAATAACGAAATGCAAACAACAGTGAACCGCTTAGAAGATTGCATGGAAAGAATTGTGCATAAATCCGCTTGTGAACACCACAGTACAACAACGCCAACTCTAACCTAAGCTACAGGTGCAGTTCAAATATATACTCGCCTGCTCATCGTGCTTGTGAGTGCACTGTGTATGTAGGACCTTTTTTTTCTGTACAACATTACACAGCCCCAACCAAAAACAAAGACGCAGGCCCAGACTTCCAGGAGTCATTCGCTGGGACAACATCAGTATAAACACATACATGGCTCTGCTCCCAAACACAAAAAAAAAAAAAAAAACACCCGATTTAATGTGTTGCACCTCCACTTACGCCTCCATGGAACATGCCAAATCCGTATAGTCATTTAGACCCTTAACATGCATAAGGAGATGAGTATGCGGTGGTGATGCTTTGTTATTGCCTTGCAAATGCTCTCTCGTCGTCATTGTCGTCGTCGTGATCCTTTGATTGCAGCAGCTATATATAGACAAGCGTATAATGTGTGTACGTATACGCCAACGCTATTATGCAAAAGTGGAGCTGCTTGATGGAATGCCGGGAATGAGAAACAACTGAAGAAGACGATTTGTTGATGTTTTACATGCTCTTGGTGGGACGAGAAGTGACTCCACATCTACTCTTTCCTCAGAGTCACGTCACGAGCTCTGCTCCCTCCGAGTGCGACGTCTCTATTGTTTATGAATTTGCAATGGAGATTCCAGGATGAAATAATTTTCACATCCAGTCTTCAGTTGAAGTCTAGAGACAGGAGCTTTATAGAGGAATAGTTTTACTCTGTGGAGTAGCATTCCGATGTCCTTATGAATTTTGCTCTGCTTTTGTGCAAAATAAACTGAGAGAAGAGACAAATTTTGTTTAACGAGGTCTTGAGGTTTAAGTTTATCGCATTTGATTTGCAAATGTTGGTAGACGTGCCGGCTGTACCTCTGATGGTGGTGGGCAAATGTGTTATCTTTTGCTGCGGGGTGGAATTGATGAATGTCTGAAAAGAAGACTGTTAGTGAAGTCGTAAAAAATCGAAACAAGGAGGGAATATTTGAATTTTAAAGTTCAGTAACATTTCGACAGAGATAAACGAACGGACAAGGAGTTATTGCCTGACGGATATTTCGGGTTTCCCGAATCGATTGATTGCTCAATAATTCTTTTCGAAGGCTGTGGTAAATGTTAATGTAACAACAACTTCTGATTTGCAAATAGGTAACGTTTGGAGTTTACTTTCTGCAACCCATTTACAGTTTCATATAATCCTGGAAACCCAGCCACAAAATTTGACCTCCTATGCTGAGTTAGTGGAGGCACATTTATTTCGCCCTGTGGAAACATAACGTACACATGCTAACTTTTTATACTCTATTCCAATTTTTGCTTGTAGTTCTTGCGATTACATTTCATTTGACTGAATTTAGTTGCGCTCACTTAATGCGGGAAATTATGTATGGAAATTCACTTTAATTTGGTCCTTAAATGATAAAAATCGGTTTGGAAATAACGACGTATTCGCTTCACCAAAAACACGAGAACCCCGTTAATATAAGGATGATTTGGATGACTTTATGCTTTTATTAAAGCCCCGAACTAAAATGTTTGTCAGTAGTAAAAGTTTATTTTTTTTTTCCAATTAATTTTTTGCGACCAAATCGTTTCGCTGCTTTATTAAGAAAGTGATTGTTTGTAATATGTATTCGCTATAATTTTAAATCTGGGCTGACTTCTGAGAGTAAGCAAATGAATCAGCATTTGAAATTGTTAACACAAAAGTTTTTATGAGAAAAACTAATTCATATGTTTCCGGCTGACCTCGAAGTTCGGTGGGTCCTGGACTTAAATTTTACAATCTATATATATAAAAATGGATCTTTGTTTGTTCGGATGCTTAAAACTCAAAAACGACTGGACCAAATTGAATACTTCCTTCTGCGGATTTGTTCGTAATTGCTCCGCGAAGGTTTAGGAAAAAAGAAAAATTCTCAACAGGTGGCGCTGTAGGCGGTCATTCCATTTGATAGCACAGTATATGGTCTTTGTGATTTGATAATTTGGGCTGTGTGGTCACGGAGGAGGAGGGGGGGGGGGGGGGGGGGGGCAATGAATTAACTAATGTACTGATAAAGAAGTTGTACCCTTTTGTAAATCAAGAAAGAAAAATAAAACAACATTTGAAAGAAAGTCAAATTAATTTTAAATAAAATTTTTAAATTTACTATTATTATTATTGTCTTTTCGCTATGATCATTTCAACATGTCAGCCTTCAAACCCACGTCAATTATGGGATACGTATAAAGATGAAATCGCAGAGGACATTTTGCATCGTTTTCGATTAGCGACAGGGAATTTCGAATTGCAAATGAACGATGACATCTACAATGAAGCGTTGGTGCTAATTGAAGATTTGTGTTTGCTTATGAGTGGCAAACTATTGGTTGAAATTCATATGCCAGCGCCAAATCGTCAAACTGTAACTGCTTACGACGCAACAACTTTGCAACAACAATTACAAACATATGTTCCGCTGCTGAATGAACAGCAAAAGAGTGCGTATGATCAACTGATGAAGGCTGTCGATGAAGGAAACGGTGGACTATTTTTCCTTGATGCGCCCGGCGGTACTTTCGAAAACGTTCCTGATATCATTGATATTAGCAGCAATATGTGCTCAAAGTGGCATTGCGTTAGCTCTCGCATCTACCGGAATTGCTGCAACACTGTTGGAAGGTGGAAGAACAGCACATTCAGCACTGAAGCTTCCGTTAAACCAGCAAATCAATGAAAATCCTGTTTGCAACATTTCAAAGCAATCAGCCATGGCAAAAGTGTTGAAAAATTGTAAATTGATCATATGGGATGAGTGCACAATGGCGCACAAACGATCATTAGAAGCACTTGATCGATCATTGCAAGATTTGCGCAACAATAATCACCGGTTTGGTGGCGTGATGATACTGTTGGCGGGCGACTTCAGACAAACACTTACCGTGATACCGAAATCAACAGCGGCGGATGAATTAAATGCATGTCTGAAGTCATCGTATTTGTGGCGATACGTGAAAACCATTTCATTGAGTATGAATATGCGAGTGATTCTGCAACAGGATAGAACCGCAGAAGTTTTCTCTAAAGAACTGCTAAAAATCGGAAATGGACAAATTCCGGTTGAAACTTCAAGTGGTTTAATATCCATTCCACCTGCCATTTGTCAATTCACCTTAACGAAAGATGAACTCATTACTAATGTATATCCGAACATTGGTCAAAATTATCGTAGCTACGATTGGTTGAGCGCACGCGCAATTTTAGCAGCGAAAAATATTGATGTCAATGACTTGAATTGGACGATTCAAAATCAAATTCCGGGAGAGCTGCGGTCATACAAATCGATCGATCGCGTTGAAAACGAAGACGATGTCGTCAATTATCCAGTGGAATTCCTAAACTCTTTGGATTTGTCTGGCATTCCGCCTCATCATTTGCGTCTTAAAGTTGCATCTGTCGTCATTATGCTAAGAAATCTTCATGCCCCGAAACTGTGCAATGGAACCCGACTGATTGTCATGAAGCTAATGAACAATGTGATAGTGGCAAGGATTTTGAAAGGGCTGTTCAAAGGAGAAGAATGCCTAATCCCGTGAATTCCCTTGAGTTCAAACGATTTGCCATTCCAATTCAAACGTATTCAGTTCCCAGTGAAACTTGCATTTGCGATGACAATAAACAAGTCACAAGGGCAGTCGCTGGAAGTGTGCGGCATAAATCTGGAAAAATCATGTTTTTCACACGGCCAGTTATATGTGGCATGTTCCCGAGTAGGGAAACCATCCTCAACATTTACGTTTCGGAGCAGAAAACAAAAAATGTAGTGTATCGTGCAGCTTTAAATTGAGTCATTAATATATTCTTTGTTTTAGATTTCAATAAATCTAATCCCGATTTTATTATATTTTCGCCAAATATTGGCCGGGACGAAGTCATCTGTTAAGTATCGCTAAATTTCGATCAAAGAAACAAATTTCAGGTGGAATCGTGAGTGCTTGAAATTAATTCAGTCAAAAAATAGATTTTGGGCAAAACGAAGTTTGCCGGGTCAGCTAGTACTCTTTATAAATTGGAATGGAATTGATACTTTTTCGTGATGTATCCGTTTTAGAGTGGCAAACTAATAAATGCGAGTGTTGCAAAAGACTCGCTGGAATGGGCCTGAGACCTGCTCATAGGAAAGACGCTTTGCGTAAGCTAATTCGGCGTGGTGTTCGGCCTTCCCCAACAGGTTTGAGCGTAACTTCCAAGCCATGCAAAAACTAAAAAAAGATTTCGTTAGAGATACGAAGAGCCACGGAAGTTAAAACCAACCCGCAGCGTACACCGGACTAGGACTCGAGTATCTGCACTGTAGAACTTGAATGATTATTGTATGTTAATGCAATACCTATGAAAGAATCTGAATCATAGGTCACTCTGTATAGTCAGTAACTGACAAGTGAGCCGAAGTGATCCGCATCAAAGTTACATTCAAAGATATGAGCTTTACATGTTCCTATAACCCACTCAGCCTTATATCCTTATGGAAGGAGGCCACGGAGTTACGATGCGCAATATTGAACTCGTGACTTCAATGAATCGGAAGTGAAGTGGATGACTACATACTCCATTTAATGAACTAGATTCTGAGTGATAAGTAGTATTTAGTTCTTCAAGGCTTGGGATCTACACCTAGGTCCCTCCAGACGCTGGTCTTATCGACCATCTTTTAAGGAGCTCGCATATGAAAATCTCAATTCTCTACAAGTCCATCGAGAAGAAGCAGCGAACCGCCCCACATAGGAGTATTTGCATGAAAAACCTGGCCAAAATTAATTTTCGTTACCTTTGTTACTTTTCCAGCTTAAAATTAATATTTATTAAATAAAATACAGTTTCTAATTGATTTGTATTAATTTTGGCATACATTTTTGAAAAAAGACCGCTTTTTTTCTATTTGATTTTTTTTTTATTGTTTAAAAATTAATCGCTAGATTTTTATCATTCTGGAGCCTCTGGAAGAAGCATTTCTAACGTCTCTTTTGAAAATGGAATTCTTATTTTCGGATGCGTCTTTCTAAGAGAAGTGATAAGAGGATCAGAGCTGAGCAACAATCGATTTAGGACGTCTTTGTTACAATCTCTTCTTGAGAATTTTCTAGCATAATTAAGACGATATGATCTGAAAGTCTTATATATATTATTTCGCTCACCCAAAGTGTTTGTTCCTGGCTTCTGCTGCTTCTTCCGATAGCTGACCAATTGCAAGAAGGGCATTTTCTATAATTATAGACCCGTGCATTAAGATCTTATGCATGGTCGGAGTCATAGGATGCCATGGATATAACTCGACATAAAGTCTGGCTGTATCCATTGCATAAACACCAAACTTTTCGCAGTCAAGTTTGTAGCCACTTGAAATTGCTTCTAAAATGATTTTAAATCGAAAAATCAATCCCTGTGACTTCAGCGGCAATTTCAGGGTTATTAAAAAAATCTTCGACTTGTATTCCCATCATTTGTATTGCCGAAACCTGCTCGTGGTAGATCCACAATGAGACCAAGCTTGTTTCTAAATTCCCGTTGAATTTGAATTTTTATTATTTTACATACTTCTTTCTCGTCTTGGGATCTAATTTGCCATTTCTTTACTGGAAGTTTGTAAGCTACATGCAGAAGACTCTCAAAAAGTTTGATTCTTGCATGTAGTACTGATAAACCAAATTTCATCGAGTTTTCATTGATTTCGTTTGTCGGTGTAGTTAATTTGTTTAAGTCTTTTGACGTTGACCCGCAAACATAGCATTTCTGTGTTGATGTAGTTTCAGTTATTGCATTGCATATTTTTCCATCGACCATGGTAAAAAGCAATGTATGCTTCACTTTAATGGTCGAACTTATTGTAGTATCATTAAGTGAATCAATTTTTGACTGGATATAGTTGATTTCGCTTTTAGTTATGTCCGTGCTTTCTTTAACCACTTTCTTTTGAACCACTAACTAAACGCAACGAAACAAGCGAACTTTGAAATATAAACGCATCTGACTCGGAGCTGTTTTCGAATCTCTGTTGTATTTCATTTGCTGGGATCCGTCACAACCCCATTTTGTAATTAGCTCAAGAGATGCACATTCATTTTCAGTATGACTGCTTACAACTTCCTGCATATACATTAGTAGTCGAGTTGCAGGGTGATCCAATCCTGCAGATTTATTTCAGCCAAGTGCAAATACTCCTGCGCTCCAACAAAAGTAATCCGATATTGGATGCCCTTTATGCTTTCATGAGAAGTCTTTGGCTTCTAGGCCAGAGTTTTAAAGAAGGTCTTGAGTGAGAAAATTTCCACTATGCATGCAATTGTACCTTTCGGGGAATTAAACCTAAGACGACCAACTCTGTAGAACAGCGCAGGTAGGGTAGCAAAAAAAAAAAAAATATTTTATTAACAAAACTCCGGTCGCAGACCACAGAGTGTTGTCGTAACTTTTCTAAAAAAAAAAAATCCAAAATTTAAAGGAAGGTTTTCAAAAACTATCAGCAACTTCTGGACTCGTTATTATGTCCAGCATGCATTGCAATTAGCTTCAAAACCAAGGTACACCTGCGTCCTAGGGTGCAGTACTTGATCAATAACACCCACTCTCACGGAGAACTGCCAGCAATTGTTCGTTACCCGTCTACGAAATATACTAAGGATTTTCTGGAATGACCGATTTCCAGAGCGCATAGCTTCATAAGAGAGATTAGAGACTTAATTTACATTATTTTTCAATGATACAAATGGAAGTGGGTCAGACGTACAATTCGAAAATGTAACACAACACAAACGTAACCCAACAGAAAAAAAGCGCGATTCGCCCTAGAAATACATGTCGCTAAGGACAACTGAGTTCAGTCATGGCCAACAAGAGTTGCTAGGAAATATTGCCACGATAGCAAAGATCTATGGGCCATACCGAGAAACACGATTTAAATAAGTAAGTTAATCGCTTCCATTTCTTTTCATCGCTAAAGCCTGGTACGCAGCTGTTCCGGCGGAACGAAATTTTCCGGTGGTCTCCAAATGGACAGCGAAACGTCTGCGAAAACGCAGCGGAAAATATTTATTTGTATCTGATTTGGCTACTCGAACTTTTCACTGGCTCCTCAAAATTGTCATTTGAGATTATTCCTATTTTACGCTATTCACTTAAAAGTTTGGCGATTTTTATTCTCCCTAGGAATTTATTAAATGTATACTTCTCTTGCGAACTCTTTTCGCATAACTAAAAGTTTCTAAGCAATTATGTCGCTTTCGATTTGGTTTTTCAGATTTCTGCTGCCAAATCGAACATTAAATCCGAATTTTATGGTTCTTGTTTGTATTGAGTTGGTCGCAAACATTTTTTTTTTTTTCACTTGCAGGTCCAGAGGTCCATTTCGAAATAATTTAATATAAAAACTCGTTTCCATAGGCGTTCCTTTTTTCAACATTTTTAACATTGAAAAATGGAAACTAGAAGTCTTTCAGCCATGAGACACAAATAATGCCCCGGACAATAAACGTCTGCGAAAAGAGAATGGAGAATTGTACCAAGCAATCTAGAATCTACTACAATTACCCACTTTTCCGCCATCATTTCGCAGCAGCTGCGTACTTCAAAAAGAAAAGGAAGTTTTTCGTTCATGATCTCGTTGTGTCATTTTTCGTTACGGAACAGCTGCGTACCAGCCTTCAAGAGGGTGCAGTGAAATATCCTTTAAGAAATTAAACCCCACGGGATTTACTTCCCAAGAGGTGGTAATAAGGCCCACAACCAAAAAGCATTATCACATACAGTTCTTTTGCCACTCATAATTGACATTCAGACCCACACAAGAGAGTAGAATGAATTTGACAGCAGAGCGACGTCATACACACAGATTTTATAACACATTAAAGAAAAAATAAAGCCCATTTTTATACGCTCCACAGGAAGGTATATTCACTCTGTCATTATATTTGTTACGCCAAGAAGGAGTCACCGGAGTAAAGAACATATATATATTCTGAATCATGATCATAATCTGAATCGAATTAGCCATGTCCGTCTGTCTTTTTGTCTGTATGTCTGTCTGTCTGTTGAAAGTACGATAGCGCCCAAAGGAATTGACATATAGGGGAATGAAATTTGGGGAAAGCACTTCTTTTTATCGTCGTCAGGTTGGTATTGAAAATGGGCTATGTCGGTCAAGTAGTTCTGGTACTTCTCCAAAGACGATCAAACCACTTTGTTATAAGTATGTCACACCAATACTGTTTTTACAATAGAAGCATTTTCTAGAAATTTCCCTTGACCAGGTAACAACAGGTAGAATTGTAATTAGATTACTCAAAAGCTGATTTTTAATATTTGTTGACCTGTACCTATACCTGTTCAATGTAATTACGTACTACCTCGCATGCCTCAAATTTTGCATGACTTGTATGCAGTGGAGGGTATCAAAGCATAGCTTTTCTTCCTAGGAAAAAAGGTCAGACGTATAGAAAATTTTGTGGGGTTTTTTTCCAAAAAAAAGGTGGCGTTATTTCCTCTGGCGTAATTTACGGG
This sequence comes from Cheilosia variabilis, assembly GCA_951230905.1. Lineage (NCBI taxonomy): Eukaryota > Metazoa > Arthropoda > Insecta > Diptera > Syrphidae > Cheilosia > Cheilosia variabilis. The sequence continues at coordinate 40,102,736 of OX579678.1, forward strand.
AGCCCTTCATGATGTGTTCTTCAGTGGTAAAGTATTTACAACCTCTTGTTTTGTATACAGAGCAATGTTGCAAATTTGTAACAAAATCTTGATTGTCCCAAATAAATATCCTCCCAAATCGCTATTTGAGCTTGCCACTTCCAGCATCAATGCTTAACACTCCCGACCTTAATAAAAAATGCACTTCGCTCACCATCGATCGTATGCGCGACAACGTAACATGAGTTACTTGACTTGCCCGGGAATTCCCTTCCATCTTTTTCATATTCTTTTTGTGTCTTTTCTTTCGTTCTTCGAACCTCGAATTGAATGGTTCAATCGAGTCTGTTTATATTGGTCACTGGATAATGACGCGGCAATCAGTCACTGTCTTCTCGTCACCGAATCTGGCAGACTAACTTAATCCTCTATAGTACTTTACTAATTCCTCCGATTACGAAATCGTCCTAAATCTAAGTAATTAATAATAAAAAACAGATTTAATTAAATATAAGTGTATTTATAAACAAAAACTCTATAAGATGAAAATCGGCATTTGATCGTTTTAATTATTTTGGACGCACACGGAACTACAAAAGACACATCCAAAAAAAAATACTCAACACGTTGATTACAGAATTCGCGGTACCTAATGTGCATGCATTTGTGGAAAGTATGTATATAATTCAGCCGAGGCGTTTTATTTATATTAAAACTTGATTGTATTAAGATTACAATTTTTGTTAAGTACTGTCATTTCTCAAGCTTTAAAAACTAGCTAAAAGCTGCAAAACAAGTTGTTGAAATATTTTTATTACTTTAAACAAACTACGGTCGTGCTAATAACGAGACCCTGCAGATAATTCATTTCTCTGCATCTACCACGAAAGTCTGTCACAAATTCCATACATAACAAATCTCTCAGGCACAAAATTGGATCCATTTCGGAATACGTAACACTAACGTCGACATGAAAAAACTTTTCCGTTTACACTAGAAAAAGACATCCAAACATATTTTCAGTATAAAAATGCAAAAGAAGTGAGCACTAATTTACCACGCTCCTCCTAGCGCGATATCACTACCGAAATCTGTATCAATTGCAAGCCAACCCACCTATCCTCGATACCTACCTACTTAACATAAGTAAGCAAATAAAGGAAACTTTGTAAGGTATATGTGAAGCTAAAATAGTATGTGTGGGTATCACAGATGATGTCTCCCTTGGACTGCTTTCCTCTGCCGCTAGCATAAATTGCAGGAATCTATTCTAAATGTCCTTGTGGGAGTTGTTTTTTACGGGACATCTTTGTCACAGGGAATCAGCTTGTATACATATTACATGGGCATCGTGCTCTCTTTTCCCATCCGGCTCTGACCAGAATAAATGAGATCGAATGCAAAAGGACCCCCATGGAGACACATTTTGCAGGATTTAGATATGGGAAAAAAAAGATTTCTATACCTTTTTGATTAATTCAAAGCCCAGTGATAAACCGCATGCTCCCCTTAGACTCAAAGATGTACGACAAAAAATGCTAATTAAAGGATTCGAATACATCTCAGGCTCCTTTTGATTGGAAGCTGTGCAACAAGGAATTCGATTTCAAGTGAGATTCTATATAAAATGTCGCAACGACAGAGTTGAACCGTTGCCGACACCGACTTTCATTGGGAGAGCTCTAGTTAGACGGATGAACTTAATTGCTCGTGTTACTCGGAAAAGGGTTCCTCCTCCTTCTTCCTGTTAGAAAAATCCTTCTTCGTATATCAAATACTAGACTCATTTGCAAGACTCCTTTGAGCAGTTATGTTTGTCAGGTTTGTATCGTTATTCCGTGAATGAAAAGAATTTTTTTACGCCATAATCCTGCAGAGAATTATGTCTGATACCGAAAATAGTTTTGTTAGAACTGGTTAAATGTGTACACACTCAACCTTACTCAGACGAATGTTGAGTGTGAAGTATAGAGCTTCGGCAAAGAGGACATGACTTCTGTGGGATTTATGTACATTTTCATAGAATTTCTATATACCTAAAGCTATCCACTAGACGAGAAAACATGGAAACAGAGAAAGGATGGATGGAAACTAGAAGTTAACGGATGCGCATGATTTTTGTTTACGCTATTACAGAACAGTTTGGTTGAAGTGCACTTGTCGTAAATATTTAAATGTTTCAGTGGGTAATCTTCTTTTGCATACTGGAATTGATTACTCGTCAGGATGGAGGGTGCGTATTGTGAGTATATGATAGCCTTTCTTATTTATTGTAACACAAAGAATAGAAAAAGTTTGCATGATTGAGTGCCTGCATTTAGTCAAGAATTAATTTATTTGAATTGAAATATTATTATTTTTATTGCATAAGCATAGAGTGCTCGACACTCTATTTTTGTGACCGACATCAAATATAGAAGTGCTTTAAAGATTTCAAGAAACACTTCTAAAACGCTGACAAATAAATGCACACTATTCACAAAAGAAATGGTTTTCAACCCGACTGGACACAGGGAGGGTTATGTTTTCGCGCGTATCCTATGTACCTACGTTCCTACGCGACGCCCTATAGTAGCCTATCCGGTTAGACCGATTTTTAAGAGTGAGGTGTCGTAATATTCGTATTCTTCCCCGGAGTGTCATAGGCAAAAAAGATAAAAATAAAAAAAGTTAATTTGTTTTGGTGGGACATAAGCCAAACATTTGGGACTTATGTCTCACTTTAGTGGGTTATAAGTCCCAAAAATAAAAATTGGGATTTATGTCCCTGCGCCTTTATTAACAATTCGCTCCAAATCGTAAATAAATTCCACGACTGTTTATTGTCTGAGGATATCGGAAAACCATTCTTATCAAACTAAAAATGTTCCGATCCGACGGATGCCTCGCTAGAACCGAATATTTGTTTTTTATTTCGAAAGAATTACCTAGTACCTACTTATTTAAAAACGTAACAGCAACCATTTTTGAATAAGATTGACTTGGGAAGGAAATAGAGAATAGGGCCCAAGCTTTAAAGTGTCGAACGACAGCTGTTCCTTAAAGCCATTTTATTGTTTCAACGAAATGCATCGATTAACCGGCATTATGAATATAATATATAAGGGAACAAACGCAGGTAAACTACACTAAACTCATTTCTAGTCTGTTTCAAAATCAAACATGCATAGATTACAATAGTGGAGAATTGACGAGACATCAACATGTTGACTCAACCCTCTCTTTAGCGCCTTCAACAAAATTATTATTATAATTATTAAACACAACCGGCCAACGAGTATCCAAGGATTTGTTGTCGTAAATGGACTCCAAGGAAATCCTTAAACTAAGCAAAACAAACCTGAGAATAGCGAAAGGAGTCCTGTCTGGGCACCTGCTTCTCAGAAAGTATAACAAAAGGCTGGGACTTTCGGAATCCGATCTGTGTAGATTCTACAATCCAATAGGCTATTTATTTTTTCAAAAAAAAAAAAAATGTTTAGCTTCAGAAAAATTGAAGTTAAAAATTCGAGAACGCCCAAAATAATTGTTTGGCTCGATTTCCTTTTTAAAAAAATTGAGCGATTATTCAATATGAAAAGTATAGCAAATATGAAATTCACCGAATAGTCCAGACTTAAATGAACTATCGGCCAAACTACAGTGGGCGCCAAGGGATGCTTAAGAGTCTGGCAGCTCGCTCTGCTAATAATTTCAAAACTAAAGCAACAGCATTCCTTAAAGGACCCTGCCTACCCACTTCGGTAGGACATAAGTCCAATAAAAAAAAAATGTAGCTTATGTGCCATTATGCTCATAATGGATTTATGTCTCGTGGACTTATGTCCACAGCGGACAGCTTTGTATGTTGAATGCATAAAATCCGAAAATGTTACGTAACCCTAACTGCTAACACCTTGAGTGGCAAATCAAAAGCATAAGCAGGATTTTCCAAGCCAGTTGCACAGTTATCTCCACTTCATTGCAACTGGCTTCCCCAAAATCATGATGAGATGCAAGTATAGATATTTTGGAATTACCATTTCCTGAATGTGCTTTATCGATTTATTGTCTTTGGTTAGGGAAGTGTTCGATTTAGCACTTTTCCTGAACGCACAGCAACAAAGTGCTCATCCATCATTAAGGTTAGAAAATTATTCCTTATCGAATTATGTCAGATGGCGGAACTTAAAAGGAATTTGCTCATCACAAATACTATCCCCCTTCGTCAAAACTCCACAAATAGCTATACGTCGGAGACTTGAAATTTATTCACAAGGATATGATGACACGGTTGCTGGCTGAGTTTGCATCCATCAGAAATCAGAAGATGATGATGCGGTATTCGGCGAATGATAATGAGGAAATCAGGCGAAAACGGAATAAATTACTAAAACCCCGCAAATGAAGTAACGATGATTCCTGTTTCTCTTTCAAGTGTTAATTTTCCACTGCACTCTTGCGATTGCTTTTATTATGATTTTCTTTTAGGTTTCGTTTGAAGTTCGCGGTAAATTGGTGGTTGTGGGCGGGAGGACGGTAAATACTACGAAATATTCACGCGATCAGACAAAAATGAAATGAAAGTAAAAAAAAAATCTCACTCAGTTTGTTGCGAGAAAGATTTCTTCGTGTGCGTCTCAGTTTATTGAAACGGAAATTAAAATTGTTCGTAAATTGTCATAAAATTGCTGTTAAAACATAGCGCCACAAGGATATCACGCAACATCCAGGACACTGCAGAAAATTCCAGTCGAAGAAGAACGACCCCATTCAATTCTCACACGACTTTTGTCAGAGCCACCTCAGAGAACTTCTGTTGGTTAATTCATACAAAAAGACTCATCCCTGCAGCGAAGAGGGTTTCTCTTTGCTTCCTTCAGCAGGAGATAGAGGATGGCGAAACTTTAATTCAGTTTTCTGGTTTTATCCGCTTGTTACTCGTGGAAGATTTTACTTCAAATCACAATAATAATTATGATGACTGCCATTAGCATCAGGCCCGCAACAGCCGGCAGCTCCGTCGCCGTCGACGCCATCATCTCCACGCGGATGTACTCACTCTGCGTCGTCATAATCATCATCAGCAGTGGCAGCAGTGTCAGCAGTGGAATCGTCCTCGCTGATGGGGTATGGAGACCATTATGACTCCTTGAGGAAGGAAGTAACTACTTTTTGGTTTCGTAGTTTATATGGAGAGCACTTTGCGCTCTTGTTTAACTTTTATCCTTTCAAGGATTTCAACATTATCATCACCATCGTTATCATTATCATCATTGTCATTGTTGTTGTTGTTGTTGTTGTTTGCTGCTTTGAGGCGTACTGAAACAAATTTAGTATTTGTCCTTCTTTGACGGTGTGTATCCTTGATCTCACCAATCCATCGTTCTTTCTTCCTTTTGTTATATTTCGTTCATTATCCTTGCCGGTCGGTTGGAGTTTTGTTTATCTTCAAGCCGTTTATGCAGTGATTATTGTTTTAAGGTATCATCCAGTTCAGTGAGGAGGACATTAAAGAATTTTCTCTTTGCCATGATGTCGCCTTTTTGTTTTGCTATCCCATCGCGTCTATATCTACACCACGGCATTGCTTTCAATCTGGCTAATTACAGGAGTAAGGGAACAATTCACTGGGGGAATATAGTCGAGATAGGAGTGATACCTTTTTTTTTACCACCGCCATTATTTGATTTAATATGCACTTTGAGGACGTGCGCGGCTGTTTTATCAAAGCTAGATAATTTCACTGCAAGTGCAGAAGGATTATCCTGCAGAGCGAGGTTAAGTGCGATGTGTTTCAAGGAGTTTCAGAGATATGTTTTTGAAATGTGATTTGGTAATTATGATGAAGTTCTTTGAATTGCAAACTTTAGGGAATCCGCAATGCACTAGATGGCATTTCAGAGTTTTTCCCCCGATGCCGGATAAAACACGAAAGTGCGACATTAAAAAAAGTCACTTACTTCGGGATGGTAAAATGTGAATGGAATGCAATTTATTACAATTTATTCGGGTGGATCTTTTCTCCGAAGAATGGACTTGTGTTAGTTGTAAGATTGTTTTTTTTTATGCTCGAATTGGAAGTATTATTATTACCTCCACCGGCAGATGTCAAGTTGCTTGCTGCCGGTTTCCCAATTAAACAGGAAATTTATGACCCTGGGTCTAGCGTATGGCTTTCAGATGCATGCCGTTTCAAAACAGAAGCACTTTTCCAGAAGAATTTCACGGATGCTTGCTCTAGATGGAAAACGCAGTCCCGCTTGTCGGCAGCTAAGCTTTCAAAGCTATTATATTCACATGGAATCAAAAACCAGATCAGAAATTTGCTGACCACTACTCGCTGCGGACGTATGAACAATGTAAGCCGTTTTGACACGGCATAAAATTTTAGATAATATTCGTCCCAAAAGTTGTTGTGAGAAGCCTGGCCTAGGCTCTCCTACACTTTTAAAGAAAGTATTATATTAGTTTCAAAAGCCATAAATCTGTTCCTTCATGTTATTTTTATATCAACTTATATAAGTAAATAGTTTTGGAAAAAATTTCTTTCAAATTAAAAATTTAAGAAAAAAAAAATTGTATATTCATTTTTCCAAATATTGCAAATTAAGATATTAAATTAAGTTCAAATATTTACTGCAGGGGCAATATGGCCCCATACAAGTTGTCCAGGAAATCTGTTGACATTACCGCCTCCCAGGCGACTGAACATACTCCAAACGCAGCAACGTACAAAAGTAGTTTTCCATTTTCAAAATTCGGTGTTCGGTTAAGAATTGATTTGGGCAGCAAACTACAAATAAAAAATTAGTATCTAATTTTACAATTTTGAAAAAAAATAAGCATAGGTACAGGGTGTCCGCCAGGAAGGTATACTACGCACAGTTACCGTTACGCCGTTTCATTTTCAAAGAATTAAGGTCCAATGCTTCCTCCAAATTGCCAAATTGCACACCAGACTGTAACTTTTAAAGGATGCAAAGGATGCTTGGGCCTATCACCTACAGACCCTCTTTCCTCGAAATCATTCACTACACGATAAATAGTGCGTTTTGTTGGCACGTTGTTTCTCCCTAAAATTTCACGTAACTTTGTCATCGTCACAGTAATCGATGATTGATTTTGATAAAATGTTTTAACGATTACAACACGTTGGTTTATCGAATATTTTTCCATAATAAATTTGCCACGTGTCCACTTCACGACTGCCAAATATGAACTGTCAAGACTAATGTTTACCAAAATGGCGGCAAAACCAAGTAGTATACCTTCCCGGCGGACACCCTGTATAATTCTTTTTGTTTTTTTTTCCATACATTTTTTCACAAACTATTAACAGAAACGACTTGATTTAAATCAAAATAAAAGAACAGATTCCTGGCTTTCAAAAATGCTCTCGTTGCTCAGAGAGGTATGCTTGTCGGACAAAATATCAAAGTTATTCAAAATCGAACATTTTCTGCACAGGAACTTAATGCCAAACTCTGTCCGGTACAATATCAAGCGCAACAGTCATCGCGTCAACAGAATGCAGTAGTCTGAACTCTGAAGAGCATTAGAGAGTATAATGTCGCGTGAAGTATGCAGCGAATATGTTCCCTCATGGTACCATACCAGGAGGATTCATGCGGAAGATGGAAAAATACTGCATATGCTGGATTTCGAGCGATTCATGCACGCCTGGCGTTGCTCTAACTGGCTCGCCGGATGGGGGGGTTCTTGCTCTAATCGTTGCAAGGCTCACACCACAAAACTAATTAAGAATGCGTGCATGTGAAAAGGAAAAAGTAAAACAAACTATATCACCACGATTGGTGAAGACACAACTGATGTCTAACGTTGTTGTTGTTGTTTCTGTACCCACGGATACTCATAGCCCTATCGAAGAAATCGCGATGGCAAACCGATTCTTCCTGGGACTATCCCCACCCTTCCGTGGTCACTTATGAGAAGTTGGTGACCCCTAATGAAATATAGTGCTTACCCGCTGTTACCTGAAATTCTTCACCACATGAAAACCAAAACTGTTAAAATTTACTCTTGCATAAATGACATCTTTAATTCAATAATTCAAGTTATTCCTACTTGCTACTAGACCTGGTAATTTTTTTATATCGGTTATTAATCAACGATTCAACTTTGAAATTTAAATCTCTGAAGCATTTTGTAACTCAAGGATAAAAATAACACAACCACAGGTAAAAGAAACGTTCAAGCTAAACATGTCGCATTCAGACATGGAACGTAGGATAAAAGTGAAAAAAACTAAGTATTACGCATCCCTAACACCCTAACCTAACGGCAGCGCTGACGCTGAGTTTAAAGTGGTTTTTAAAAAAAAAATAATCCTTTAATGGGATATCTGGCAGACGCAAAAAAAAATAAATAACCGAATTAAATGATTTCTGTACACCTGGGTCCTGTCGTACAAAGTCAAAAAAAACTACTGTATGGGCTTCATGACTCAATTTAGCAAACTATGGCTCTTCAGGCCCTTAACGTTAAACCGGTTGAATACGTAAAAGAAACAAAAAGAAACAGTATCCTTATTGGGATGGGATTAAGTCCCTTATAAATTAATATAAGTTTTAATTCTACACGGAAATTTTGTGGGTAATACTTAAGCTAATTGGTGCTGGTGATCTTGCCTCTAATTCCTCGGGGGTCTCCATATGATGCGTTGAAGTTGAAGTGGCTTTGACCTTTTCTTTGGGCCCTGGTGATTAATACAGTCTAATATTTATGCACTTAGTCATGCGCGGTCACACACGCTGCTGGAATAGCGTGGTCTTCAGCCAGTGCTGGAGTCAGTGATCGGGGTATTAATTGAGTCGATCGCCGATCCGTGATTCGGTTGGACCGGGGGAAAGCACAATTGAAAACGACACAGGGCGGGTTTCCACCGGGTGTAGTCACTAACACGGCGCTAGCGCGAAAATCTATAATGGCACACTTGACAATCAGACCTAGTATGTTCTTCAGGCACGTCACCAGATGATACGTTAATCGCCACTAGTTTATGCACGCGTCACAAAAAAAATCAAAAATCTCATCTTGATTGAGATCAAACTATTCGATTTACCGAAGCAACGTCACGGGTAGATATTCGAGTATCACGATTTATTATAACTTTCCCGCCACCGCGTGGTGTCTCGACGAGCTCGGTTTTCGCACCCCGAAAATTAAGCTGCAGTTGATCGAATGCCATTGATGAGACGACCGAAGGGTATTGCACGATCGGTTGCTAATACATCGATAAGTGTGTAGAATATGTACGCAGCCAATGTCTCGGTTCTGTTTCGTTGTGCTTAGATAGACGCTCACGGGTAATTCGAGTTCAATATTCAAACGAATATTGAATAATAACGAAAAAGGTCCTAGTCCTACGACAGAATTGATTTAAATTGACAGTTCAATAAAATGTATGGCCAGCAAACATGAAGTTTTTTTTTTCTCTACTTCTCAGCTAAATGTCAACAAAACTCGAGGTGATTGCTATTTTTAAGAGGAATCTGCAAAAGCATCCATATGCAGATCTGCAACCGTCAAGGCAGCTGATTTCATTTCATATCAATTCCAATCAAATTGACTGAAGAATGTTTCAAAAATCACTACTCCGTACATAACTCCCGGCCGCAGGGTTGGTTTTAACCACCGTCGCCCACTCGACCTATGTAATGGACCAGCTACTTTTCTAATTCCATCAACTAGCTAAACCACCACTCTCCTGTCCACTGCGATTATTCAATTATAATTGTAGTACAGCAATCAGCAAAATGTTGCATGAACCCCATCACCACCACCTCCATCACACCATCCACCAGCAGAACCACAGTTACATTGCTAGACGATGACGATAGGGATTACAAGGATCTGCAATTACTTACCGGTTGAGGATGTTGTAAGGGTAGAGAGCGATCCAACCTAGAATGGCGAACCCCGTGTAATCAACTCGAAACCTTACAAGCCAGTAAAGTTGGCAATGCAATCCATACACATGTACTGTCAGACATATACTCACATAGCACACAGAAGGACCACCCAAATGAGATGTAAGGAATGGTTTGGTGTCTTTTTTCGAAATTGATTTTGAACATCGTTTAATGGGACGATACATACTCGTAACATGATGAAGGCGGGTTAAAAGGGACATTCGTGTCTGCCATCATGATGACGATGATGATGACAAGGAACGGCTGTGTAAGACCGACCACAAAAATGATTCTCCGACTAGGATTAACCCAATTAGTTGCGAATGAAGATGGTACGAACCTATTGGAGCCTGAAATTTTCACAGTCCTTTAAATCCGCTGATGATGTTGGCGACTTTCCGAGTTCAATGTACTCTGTATAAATGGATGTGGAGTTGATAAAGTACTCGAGGGAAACAACATTTCCGCCACTTTTCTAATTGAAAAGGAATACTCTATTCTGATGCCCTCGCCCTCGTGTCAGGGGGCGACAACACCGTCATTAGAGGCGAAAGACTTGTTGTTGACTTTGAATGCTAACAGTCCCCAGATTGCATATTTCCTACACACACCATACACATAGACATGCAGGCAAAATGCATATTTTTTCCACTATGCCATCGATGTAAGCCAGGATAACCGAAGTCCCAGTACCGGGAAATGAAGAGAAATTACTTTGGTTTCCTGCTGACGACAGGGTGTGCAGTGCACCCCTTTAATCGCATAACGATTGCAATTAATGCAATATACGGGCAGGCAGATGTTTGATAGAGGACTTACAAGTAATCCGATCGGGGACTCTTCAAATCAGTTATGATTATGCACACTCGTCGAGCGAAGCCAGAGGCGGATTAATTGCCGCGAGATATGGGAAGTCATACCTGCTATCTGACAATGGCATTAGCGAGGGGAAATGAAAAATTAAGTCACGTAACTGCAGGCAGTGGCGGTGGCAGGTGTATTGATTGATTTGCACAGCTTATATTTGATTGGTATACTGTTTTTGAATTTGTTTCCGGATTCTCGTACTGGTTTCAGTTGAATGACATTTTCGACAGTCAACTGCGTAGGGCTGAAAAGTGTTTGCCTTCAAAGTAAATGAGAGCTGATAAATATTGCGAAAATAAATTATAGCACCTTCTCGGTCTTGAAGCCTTTCAACGACTTGCTGAAAAACATGTCCTTAGGCAACCATAATCGGAAGGAGTACAGAGTGATCTGTAAGGCACGTCCCGCTGCGTTGGCACATGTGCATCGCATATATACATTCTTGGTAATAGTATGGGTATTTCACACTTGATTTTAAATAATTACAAAAGCTACAGGCAGATGATGCGAAATCATAACAAAAACGCAGTTTCTATATCCAGCTTCAAAGCTGCCATTGGAAAATTCGAACTTTTAAGACGACTGTCGTTGAAACGGTTGATCTCTAAAACTTGCAACGAAGAACAAAAATTACGAGTTTGAGAGCTTCGTCCAGTTCATTCTCCACAACTGTAATGAAAACTAATGATAATCAAATAAAATTCGGTCAGAAAATAACTACGGCGGTCAAAATTTCAAAAACGATGTCATTCAGACGATGATAGCATTACGTGAAAACGTGATCTGCCCATAGTGCTCTCGTTTTAGAAACGACGAGAGCAATACTTTACATTTTTTTTGGCATAATTTGGGGGAAAAAGCAATACACATATATATTTTTATTTTATTTTATTAACTCTTTCTTAATAAGTAACTGAGTTACATAAAAGTATTTTAGTTTTATTGAGGTTAGATTGTACTTCAATTTAATAAATTATGATTTATTTTTTGAAAATAAAAATATCACAATCAATTAGAACTAATGTTTTTGGTTTTTATTGAACACATATTTTATATGCAACTACTCCATACAAATACTTTTTCCATACCTAACGGAAATCACATAAAAAGACGACATTAACGTTAAACCATTTATTACCACCTTAAGTTATTTGTACATAGTTTGATAACATTTCTTTGGATGTATTCCAATCAATAGCGCTACTAACCCTTATTAGTTCTTTTGCCATTAAAATTGAATTGACAGTGGACGCCAGCAAAGAGTTTCTTTTTTATATTTTACCAATGCTACCTGAGAAAATATACGCACTGCCTTGGCACTGCTATGCGGAAAACATTAAATGGAGGCTACAAATATTTTTAAGAGGGGAAACTTGGGAGTGATTAAATGCGTTTTTAAATTGAATGTGGAGCTCCAAAAATCTTCAAATTTAAGCTCGTCTGTGTAAATGTTTGATGAAAGAGAGTTGTGCCATTCGTCATTCAGATCAGCTATGAGTCTTTTATCAATTAAATTTGGGAACAATTCATTGAGTAAGACTTGGTGATTTTTTTTGCGGGTTTACTATTTGTAAGGCTTCTAAAACTGTGTCTTGAAACTTTACCCTTTTCCTTATTTGCGTACATAGTTCAATGTAGTGATATCTCTACACTTATTTTTTAAATTAACACTACAGTCATTTCAAATTGTGTTTGCATGACAAATGCAGCAATAGTGCTACACTGGAAATGGAATGGATTGTGATGTGAATTGTGAATGAGAACATAAAAACATGTGTTCTTTTTTCTTCGATACATTTATGAAAACAACAAACTATAAAAAGCAATACAAAAGGCAATACATTTGCAGTACAAAACAGAAGTGAAGCAGTACGGCAGTACGCAGCGCCCAAAAGCAACACAAATATTGCCTTTGCAGTACGTTCGACAACACTGGATCTGCCCCATGAAGAGTTTCATTGACAATGGTCAATAACAGGAAAATTGTAGGCAGGTAAAGTGCGGAACCAAACCCGTCAAATATTTTAGGTTACCTGATTAGTTGCGGATTTAAACCGAATTAAAACATAATTGCGATTTTGACTTTGAGCTAGGATGTACGCTGTACTTTTTCTTTCAGTCCAAAAATAAATTATTTTGTTTAAAATAAGGATTTCTCTCCATCATATCATATCTCTGAAAGTCAAACTAACCTCAGTGTAAGCCGTTTTAATGTTTTCAATAATCGAGCGGTCTTGAATTTTTATACGAAGGCATCCAGTTAACAACCACCTTTGTTCAATAAAAAATACAAACTAGGAATCTTACTTACATACTAGTATTAAAAGAGAGAGAGGTAGTTACATGAGTGTTTCAGACACGACAGTATGCCGTGCCTACCAGAAGCATTCATGCATACCTATCAGCTGTGACCTAGAAAAATATATCACTGCGTTGGTTGACATCAACATTCAAGGGAATTATTATATCGGCGTTTTGTCATAATTTTTCCTTTTAGAAACCTTAAAGCGAATAATTCCCACAATTGTAACAACACTGATTTAACGATATCGCATATCATCAAACGCTGATGACGGTTATTGGTTAACTTTGTTAGATTAGAAGATATAGATTTGCTGTCATTGCAGAATTTAGGTTCCAAAATTAGTATTCTTGTAAAACAAGACGCTCAGATGAATTGTTTTAAAATACATACATGCATTTGGGGATATCTTCCGAAAGCTGTTAAAGACTATTAAAAGTAAATCACAAAACCCAAATTAGGTAACCTACGGAACAATAGCTTATTTGTGAAATTCCATCTGCAAATCAGTTTTTTTTTTTTGCTTTTATATATAACGGGCATTGACTTATTATATATGGACTGCTAGTGAAATGTGAATGAAACTTCCATACAATCTCTGCCCAGAAAATGACGCCAACATAACTAGCGCTCGTGGTCATAAACTAAGTATTAAATAGACCGTCAGCTCCCGCGCACCTACCCGATTCCCCCCGCAAATTTTGAAAATAAAATTCTCTCTTAAATTTCCTATCTGTGAATACGTGTGAAGCAGCAAAAAAATAATTTTTAAAAGGTGGGAGGAGTAATAAAATACTGACACTCAGCAGTGTTCCTGCATGTGTCATATCTCTACCTTTTTGTGGGAATTTAAATTTTTGAAAAACTTTCCTGCGTAAGAGGAAGAAATGTCTTAATTGTTGGACTATCAATAATCTGGCAAAAAAACAGTCGAACTACATTTCACTATGAATATCAACGCACTAAATGTACATAAAAAAGAGATTTGCCTTAAGCAAAAATTTCTATTATCAAAAAATTATCATTATAATGTTAGCAAACTGCGATTTTTATACTGAAGATTAATTTAATATGATTTTCTCTCCGAACAATACAAATTTTACTTTTAAAAGTATGTTTCTTCCATAAACAATACTAAGGGAATTTGAGTTTAGTGAAAAGGGAAAAATTAACACGCTTCGTGTGAAAAATAAAGAGAGAGTGCTGAGAACACTGACTGAGAGTTCGTGTATTTGGTGAGTTTCTGTCAGCTGGTGGATGCGTTCTGAGAGTTTAAGTTCGTTGTTTTATTTCACCACGAAAACATGTAGATATTCTACAAAATGTATAATAGCGAATGTAATCAACATAAATAAACAAATGAATGATGTGTGAAATAAAATAAGATATTTTTGTTCCTATAATTATTGTGTCTGTTTTCGTTTGCTGTTTTTGGCGAAAAATTATTTCACCGTGAATGTCCACAGAAAAACGGCAAAGAATTTAAAGAGAAGAATTAATTACGAATCTTAAGATTTGAAATAATATGAGTTTTTAGTTATAATCTTTTCATGAAGATTCCGTTTATTAAAAAAAAAAAATTTTGTTTATTAGAAAATTTGGAACAATTGACATAATTAATGAAATTACATTTGAAATCAATTGCGTCAGCCGAGATTATGAATAATGTTCATTTATAACGAAAAAGTCTAATAAACACAATCAACGAAAATTTATTTTCTTTAAGATTTACGGGAAAGAACGAAACTCAAAATGTATTTAAGCAAAATTGGAAATAAACATGTTTACTGATTTGTACCTTGATATGTCTCACGCATTTAAGTTTTGCTGCTTACAATTTATTTGCTTTTAATATAAACGATTCATAATCATTAGTAATCAGATATTTTTTTATATTAATAAGCGTTTTTTTCATTTTTGTCAATGATTCATATAGTTTATCGATTTCGATTTTTTACAACAAAGATGAAAACATCCCGTACTATATAGATTATCTAGGTAAAATGAAAGAAATCTTAATACGTATACGGTATACCTACCTAACCTATGCGTTTTAATAGAATTTGGTACTAAATTCACCACACCGTTTTCTTAACACGTCCCGATAACGGGCAGTTATTTTAATTATTTGAATTTATTTCAATGTTACCACAGAATGAACTGTCAGGCAACTGTCAGGTTCTTATGTGCGAGACTATGCGTGCGGCTAATCTACTTTAACATGGCACACATACTTTGCCAGATAGAAACACGGAAAACAGCTTGTAGGCAAATTCTCTTAAGTTGTAAGAGCTGACGGTCTATTTAATACTTAGTTTATGCTCGTGGTTCTATGCGAAAAATAAGTGCAACAAAATGACAACCATCTTGGATTTCTTCATAGAATGCTAGAGCCACCTATTGGGCGTAAGTGGATTTGCCAAGTGAAACGGTTGAAATTCAAATTGTTGCGGCCTTGTTTACAATAGATGTCATCTCGAAATTGTGCTAATTTAAATAATTAATAATAGATGGATCCAACAAAATTTGAATAAAAAATCGTTTTTCATTGTCCCATAAATTGCACAATTTTGGTATATTTATTGCGAGTTAGTTTTTTATGTTGCTTTTCATTATAAATTTTAGAAATTTGATGTAATAACACTTTAGCGTATATTTTAATCACATTTCTGATCAATAAATACTTATGATTGTCATGAATATCACATTCAAGTACATGAGAATTTAATTCATCATATAAATTGCTTACATCCATATTTATTAAAGTGCCTATAAATGTCAGGCTATAAATCTTATTGCACCCTAATTTATTTTGTAATTCATACAAAGACACAGTTTTCTGGACAGTTTTACAAATTTTGATTGTGTCCTTATGAGGGTTTTTTAGGAAACGTTTAGATTTTATATTGATAAAATTTGATTTTTCTGTTCTACAAGAAACTAAAAATTGTTTGCATTTCGTGCATTTAATTGTTTTAATTATTTTGTGCTCTACAAATCCACATATATACACAGCAATCTCTTGAAATGGTAAGTTGTTCATATGACCTTCAGCGATATAGTCAAAATTGATTAGATCAGAGAAACTTGAATAATATTGCACATTGCAACCAATTATACAACACATCATTGTTTAATTTTAAATCTTTATTCAATTAATCGCAATAACATAGTCTTATGCAAAACTATCTGCAACGAAATGTCTACTATTTCGAGGTTTCAAGTTGGTAGCGCTGGCATTTGATACCTGTCAAACTCAGCTGTCATTTGAAGTGTCATAATATTAGTTGAATGTTTGCCAGCGTTAAAATTATTAAACAAAACTGTTGATTAAGACATAGTCACTTTTCGCGCATTACGTGATGATTATGGTCGTCATAATCGACCGACTACTCAAGCAATCGATAAAATTGTGAAGAAATTTGAAGAGATTGGAAGCGTTATGCAAAATTCAAAATGTCGCGTTGACGCGCGCGTGTGTTGACAGATTATGTAGAAACAAAGCGTTCATATGCTGCCACACAACATAGGTACAACCTCAGGCGTTGGATCGACTTTAGATCGTAAATATCGTAAAGTTCAACGCGATGCCTGAATAGACCTACTCTCTACTCTCACGCGCGTTTGACAACCTTAGAATTTTGAATTGTTCGATTTGATGTCATGGGGTGTGCCGTTCTTATTTGGAGTGGCACAGAATCGCTAATGTTTATCATACACAAGTTTTAAAAAGCAATATGATGTTTTTTAAATGCAAATTAATTAATTTTGAGTGTGAAAATGACTTTTTTTGTGGAGCTAGTACATATTTCTTTAGATTTTCTTGGATAAAAAAAAACATTAATCATTGGTCTTGTATCATTGTTAAGGTTGTTCTTTGCATTACTGTTATGAATGATTTTTTTTATCTATTTTGTAGAATCCTTATTTAATTCTTACACAAAAATTACAGCTACAATATAAATAGACTTGAAATTTGAATTCTGCTCTCTATTTGTGTACATTAGTTTAAACCAAACCTTCAAAAATTGTTGCTCGCGCGCTTTGGCATTTAAAATCGAAAAGTTTTGATAAAGCGTGTCAAAGCGCGCAGACGCATGCACGCGTTCAACGCGACATTGTGAATTCGGCATAACTGATGTCGTAAGGCCTGGGGTCAGATTCCTTATAGCAATAATCGTCGGGACGATATCGCTTTTTAAACTTTGATGACCACAATAAGTTATATTCTGGCCGAATTTCCTTCACTTTCGTCAACTTTCATTACGTTTGTGGAAAATGAATTGGATTAAGGTCTCAAGCTCGTAATTATGGCACTTTATTGCTACTTTTGGAGTTCTATCGTTTCTATCTTATCGTTGATGAATGAGTGCCCTGTGCTCAGTCGAAATATTGCTGCTGCAAGTGTTGCTGATGATCCGAATTTATGGATTTCGATATAGTCGAATCAAAAGAATCGCACGCTACGAATCTTCCCAAGGCGGCTATTTAAATGATATTGTATTTCACACTTAATAGCAAAGTCCAAATATTACATATAATGGAATCAAATTTTCATCTAAATTTTTACTTACGAAACCGAAAAATGAATGACCCTTTAGTATATATGTAGGCGGAATGTGCCTATCAGCTTAAGCCTAAGTCCGTCACAGCAAACAACAAACGTTAAACAATAATCAACCGTTCTTTCTAATGCAACTTGTACATTACCATATTTGGTCATCGTCATCATCATTCGATTTATTAAGACAAGAAGAAGAGAGACTAGTAACATAGTTGACCAGCAGCCATGATGAGCGACGGAAGGCTCTTTGGTCGACACGCAACGATACGCTTACAGAAAACTGTCCCACGTTTAATATTATCTAACTTTGCTTAATCTAATTATCAAATTTACTTAATTCGAATTATCTATGAAACGAACTAACTAGCACTAAAGTGAATTTAACTAGGTACATGAACTATTTTATTTAATATATCCCTTGAATCCCCCTCCCACATAAAGGGTGATTTTTTAAGAGGTTTAGAACTTTTTTTAAAAAAAAAACACAAAAAATTCGAAAAAATTAATGAAATATTTATTTGAATCGATAGTTTGAACCTTGCAATTTAATGTTTAAAGATAATTTCATGCAAATGTTGACCGCGGCTGCGTCTCAGGTAGCCCATCCGCTGAGTCCAATTTTGGCATACTCTTTCACGCATATCGGCCGGTATCTCACGAATGAATGCATGGATGTTGGCTTCCAGTGCGTCAATCGAAGCGGGCTTGTCCCTATACACATTAGCCTTGGCATACCCCCACAAAAAATAATCTAATGGTGTCAAATCGCACGATCTAGGCGGCCAATTGACCGGCCCGAAACGTGAAATTAACTGTTCACCAAACTCGCCTCGCAATTGCGCCATTGTTTCGCGTGCTGTGTGGCATGTGGCACCGTCTTGTTGAAACCACATATCATGCAAGTCAAGAACTTCCATTTCGGGCAAAAAAAAGTTTGTTATCATCGCTCGGTAGCGTTCACCATTGACAGTAACGCTGCGATTCGCATCATCTTTGAAGAAATATGGCCCAATAATGCCGCCGGCCCATAAACCGCACCAAACAGTGGCTTTTTCGGGATGCATTGGTAGCTGTTGCAATGCTTCTGGCTGATCTTCACTCCAAATGCGGCAATTTTGCTTATTTACGTACCCATTCAACCAAAAATGAGCCTCATCGCTGAACACAATTTTTCGATAAAAAAGCGGATCCTCGGCCAGCTTTCCAAGAGCCCATTCACCAAAAATTCGGCGTTGTGGTAGGTCGGCTGGCTTTAGTTCTTGCACCAGCTGTATCTTAAAAGGCTTTACGCCCAAATCCTTCCGCAAAATTTTCCACGTAGTGCTGTAACAAAGGCCTAACTGCTGGGAACGGCGCCGAATCGACATTTCGCGGTCTTCTGTCACACTAGCTGATACGGCCGCAATATTTTCTTCACTACGCACAGTACGTAAACGTGTTGGTGGTTTAATGTCCAACAAAGTCAATTTGGTGCGAAATTTGGTCACAATCTTCCGAATAGACTGCTCAGAAGGTCGAGAATGCCGATCATAAAATGGAAGCAGCGCGCGATGAACATTTCGAACCGAGCACGAATTTTGATAGTAAAATTCAATAATTTGCAAGCGTTGTTCATTTGTAAGACGATCCATGGTTAAATTGCAAACCAAACTGAAGCTGTTTGACAGTGACACAAGGTACTAAACACACGTCAGCTGTCAAAACCAGTGTTGCCAAAACCAAACCAGCTAAAAAATCACCCTTTATATTCCATTGATTCCTACTACTTCAGCTTCAGTAACAGTGAAGGTAATTTTTTTTGTTAAATTAATTAGCGCCAATTTCAACTGAAAGGTATGCAAACAAATAAAAGAATCCTTACAATCACATTGAAACTGCGAAACTTATTTTTCCGGTTTCCACGTTACTATCCTTGCCAATAGAAAGTTATAACTTCTTTCATTCCAACTTCTTCCAGTTGTGGCCTCACCAAAGTGAATCAAGAAATGGAAGTTATAGCCGTTTAAAAACTGAAACACTTTTACCTGCCAATTGAAGTATAATTTTCAATTTCATGTACAAAGTCATAAGCGTTTTATTGAAAAAAAAATTCAACCTGTCGGCTCCAGCATTTACTTTCCTGAATGGGTACGATACAAAGCAAAATAAAATCACGGCAAATACACTTGTCCCACACCCAAAATTTTCATTAACTGTGGACTTATTCGACAGGCGGAGGAATTGTATTTGGAAGAGTTATTAAACATGTGAAAAAAGTGTAATAATGGTCGTTTCAAAATGGTGCTGCTTCGTAATTATATTTTTACACTTTTTCGTATGCCGAGTACGGTGATACCGCATCTTTTTTTTACGTTATGGAACTATGCCTGCTATTATTACAGTTATTGGCAGAGCTCAAAAATAACTTCTGTCACGCTGTCATTAGATTAGATTAACCAGCTTCAATATTTAACAAAAATCGGTTTAACAAAAAATTAACTCTTGAAGGAAATAAAAGTTAAGCTGAACATTTCATCACATAATTTTAAAATTTGAAGAAACATTTTTTTTTTAACCAAGTACCTACTAATCTGTATCTCAGCACGCACTTCTAATATATTAATAGCTATAGTGAAAATGTCAGCCTAGGTGTTGTGAACTGGATTGCAACCAACAAAAAAAACATTACCTTTTTTTTGTTGTTGTATTTTTCACTTAAACTTGTCATCTTATATAATTTATCTAGAATTTACCTTCACGGCCTTTCCGCCAAAACAATCTCCTTATAGAATGTCTTGTTCTTGTAGTTGATTTCATGTACAGCAGTGCATTAAGAAAAATAAATCAGTCTCTTTACTGTTGATCGCGATTGACTACAAATCTTCCTCCAAAATAAAATTAAAATTATAACGAGGTGTGATATCATGGTTTTTGTTTTTCATTTATTCCATATGACTCACGCCGTGTCAATTCATTGTGAAAGAAAACAGTGGCACTCCGGGAGTGCCGACAGAAGTGAAAACTTGAACAATTAAGTCTGTATTTTTTGAATCGTCAGGAAATATTTTATTGTGCGGGAAACACTCTTAAATTAATTGTTTTCTTATTTATCATTTTAAACTTCTATTACAAAAATAATATAACAATTTTTATTTTCGTTTAATGCGCTATTGTACATGAAAAATAATGCATATTATTTTAGGTACAAAAATTGCAATCTGTTGCTTAAAACGTAAATTTACAAATGCATGAAGTATGAAGTTTAATTAATTGGTATTCTTTGAAATGAATACCAATGAATACCATCAGCTCCCGCGCACCTACCCGATTGACCCGCAAATTTTGAAAATAAAATTCTTTCTCAAATTGCCTATATGTGAATGCAAGTTCAGCAGCAAAAATAAATTCTTAATGGCGAGAGGTGTAATAAAAGAAAAAAAAAACAAACGAACTGTGAGGTTGCCTCGTGCAAGTGTATGCGTAAATGGCACACACACTGTCGCACGGAAAACAGCTTGTGGGAAAATTCTCTTATGAGCTGGCAGCGTTGTCAAACACTTTTAACGAAAAAATGCCTTACTTGAAAAAAAAAGATGCCTTTTTCAATAAAATAAATATTAAAATAATTTTGGAACAATAAATTACAAATATAAAAACAAAACAGCTTTCAAATTTGTTTCCAATTTCATTCCACTTACGGGAATTGATTATTTTTAAAGATTGACAGATAAATTGTTCGTAAAATGGGCAGAGTTTGAAGATGGAAACACATTCTTTAAGACCGAGGTTACTTATAAAAATCTTGTTGGCCAAGATTGCTTAGAATACAAAAAAAAAATATTTGAAATTTTAAATAAAAAAAAATGCCTTTGTAATAAAAAAAAAACAAGCCGTAAAGCCTTAGCTAATGAAATAATGCCTAAAAGGCATGAAAAAGCCTTTCTTGGCATGGTGTTTCATTTTTCAAAAGATGTGATTTTAATATGGCTTTGCTTATGCCCTTAGTCTCCGTGATCTAAAAGGTATGTATGTCAAATTTTAGGAAGATTGGATAATATTTAGAGGTTGCCCACTTTGATCAGTTTTGTAAAAGTAGAACATTTTTTTTTTAATGTTAGTAAATTTATTGGGAAAACTTGAAATCAAAAAATTCAAATAATTTTACGCTAGACACTAAAATTAATATTAGGTAGTATGATGGGTGAAACATGTGGTTTAATTATCAACTTTAAAAGACGCAATCCCTTCTTTTGTTCGCTTGGTGACGATTTTTCTGTGATGCTCGACTACCCTCAACAAGAATTGTTTTTGTTGTTCGTCCTTGACTGATTCGTTGAACTTTTTTATCAGAGCAATTCCTCTTTCTGCGGTATCGTTGACCACCTTAAGGGCGTTCACATGGCTTCGTATAGAATCACTGCAATATTCTGTCACGTCGTGGATCCCAAACAATTCAAAGAATGTCTTTGTAATAAAAAGGGTTAGGTCTTTTCCTTTTTCTTATCAGCCTGAGTAATACGTTCGTCCAGAAAAGCCAATCCTACGTTTGTTTCTGACAGATACCAAAGATGTCGTTTAGCAACTTTTTTGACCGTCTTTAAGTAAATTTTGTATATAAAAATTACCATTTTAACTCATTGTTTTTCTAAAAAGCCCTGAACGGGACTTTCTTCATCCAACAATTTCGTATACGAATTCTGATCAAGTGAATCAAACAGGACCACTTGATGGTATATGCCACAACACTCCTCAAACACTCCTTTTAATATTAGTTCATGGGTGTGATTACGGCAAGCCAACCACAACAATGTTCGTCCGAGTTCCCTTTCAATTCTGCTACATGCACCTTGCATCAGTCCTGTATTAGATGCTGTAGTATCAAAAGACATACCGATGATATTGTCACGTAGCCCAAATAGGTCTACTTCCCGAATAACAACTTCAGCCATCTGCTCACCAGTGCCTTTCAGGGCAACAGGTACGCCAAGCAAATGCTCAAAATCGTTGCCTGTCACTAGAACTGCAACTCTATCTTCCAAAGTCTTGACGCTCCCATGGACAACTGAGGGCAACAGCTTACTGTCCCAATGCAAGACCAAATGAGGCGGATTTTGAAAGAGTGAGTCTTCGATTTTCTTTGCCATTTTACTTTTATTGATTACCCGAGCTCGGTAAACGGTAGCTGGAGATACGGATATTTTTGAAACATCGTGGCCAAGGCTCTTTGCAGTTGCTATGAATGAAGTACTTGCTTGTCGAATAGAGAGGTGTTCTCGATCCCAAGTAGACGTGAGTGTCTGATCAAGAGGTTTTAATCTACTAGAACTGGAACGTATTTTCTTCGTTGCTGGAGGCGAAAACTCGGCCTCTTCGTCACTAGGTGCTGATACTGATGAAGATGAGTCTTCCCCCTCTAGTGTGACTATTTGATTACTTTCAGTGATGGCTTTGTAATGTTTACTCTTATAAGATTCATTTTTCTCTTTTTTCGCATACTTATTTCTCATTTTCGAAGCAAAAACCTTGTCTACTCCACTCATTGACGAACTCATGCGATCTTCTCTTTGTGACCTAAGAAAATATTTATCTCCTCGCGATACGTTAGTCATCTCCATCACATTTTGCCGGGAAATGTCGAATAACTCGACGAGATCACCTTTCCAAATCTGACGTTTCACATTTGCTTTATCCGTGTTTCTTGATTTTTCTTTACCCAGATTTTGGTATTCTTTATAGAGCTTCTGTATACCAGCACGAATATTCTCTTCCGTCTTAACAGGGATATTTGCTTTCCTCCACACCTCCTGTAGTTTAGTACTGGTAGATTTAGCAGCATCCGAAAGTGTTTATTTTCCTTATGATGGTAAACAAAAACCAAAAGTACTTGTTCCTTTGAAGGGAGCCGAGCTCCTAAAAACTCACTAATAGGCACCTTTTGGTTCCCATTTTAAAATACAATTACCTAGAAAAGATAAAAGATAAAAGAAATTATTAATACTTAAGTAATTTGTATTAATAGGCTGCTCTGTTCATAGCCTATAAGTGCAACCAACTGCAGTATTTAAAATTTCACTAATTTCACATAAAAGTGATCAATGTGTGCAACCCCTAAATATTATCCAATTTAAAACTTGGGCATATATACATTTTACATCACTGAGTTTCGGGGCGTAAGCAAAGTCTGCAAAAATTTAACAAAAAAAATGTTCCCTTTCAAAATGAAACACCCTACTGTATATAAGTAAGAAAGAGAGAAAGAAAAAGTTCAATGGTTTTTTCCCGTCTCAAATATGTCCAACGCGCCTAAAGAAGTTTTCACATAAAAAAAAAGGCTGCTCTCCGACCAAGACGATGGCCCCGTGCGAAAACAACCTATGAGTACTTTCAGAGTCCCCATATCGTGATTTTATTTTTTAAATTTTTTTCATGCAAATAATCAAAAAACCTTAAGCGATCACTAATCTTTTATTAAAAAACTACAAACCCCTCTCCTGAAAAATAACAGATGCACGTAGTATGTTCTTGCACGGGGCCATCGAAGCGAAACAAAGTACAAAGATAAAATGACTGCTCAAGATCCCAAAGTTATTTGAAAACTTGTTAGAATAATGAGAGACATTTTTGGAGCTCTAGGTTAGTTGTGTGATTGAAGGAAAACCTATGTAAATTATAAATAAGTAATTTAGGTAAGGGTGGTTTGCAATGCAATACGCCCAAGTTTAACCTTCACTTGAACAGAAATTTTTATGTACCTACATGGACAGTATCTACCGTGGTAGATAAAATAATATTTCATGCATTTCGTATGAGTTATTTCTGCTTGACAGCTCATTTTTCACACGTTCTCTTTATTTGACTACTACCTATAATGATTTTTTCTCTAGATAACGGTTTTTTCCCAAGGTTTTGAGTGCATCTCTCTTTTTGTGGCCTTAAAAGTTAGCTTTTTCGCTCAATTTGCTTGTTTTTTTCTTCTATTTTTCTTTATTGCCTTTCAGCAGCAGCTGTTTCTAGGTAATCAAGTTTTACCAGGGCTTATAAGTGAATTTTAATAAAGGAATATAACGATTCTGTCGACAGGTTGGCTTATGATGACCAGCAGATATATTTTAGGCGACTTCTTGAAGTAATCGGCGACTCAGAGGGAGAACTAGGTGAAGGTGATGCAGATGGTGATCCTGAAGACAGCTTTCTGCCTGAGCTTGCAGAGGCAAACGTTCCACGAAGCAGTCAACAAATAGAAGTGGAGATAAAAGATGATGATGAGGAAGATGAAGATCAGGATTTATCAGGTGAAAAGCCCCTCTTGAATGGAAAGCCATCAATGAACAGGAATTTTGTGCTTACCTGGGTATTTTGTTGGTCATGGGCTGCCACCGATCTAATTACGAGACAGTGGCTGAACTTTGGAAAAGCAATGCGCTTCCTCTATATCGAGCAACAATGTCGGTCAGAAGATTCAAGGCGATTTCGCGATTTATACGGTTTGATTCGGATGCCACGCGAACAGCTCGGATGGCCACTGATAAAGCAGCTCCTATTCGTGATATCTTCGA
Source organism: Cheilosia variabilis (assembly GCA_951230905.1). NCBI lineage: Eukaryota > Metazoa > Arthropoda > Insecta > Diptera > Syrphidae > Cheilosia > Cheilosia variabilis. Next base: position 40,127,897 of record OX579678.1, read on the forward strand.
TATGATCAACTCAAATTTGAGGCTCAATTTTAGACCGTACGAATCACTTACAGTGGATGAGCAGTTGTTTCGCTATAGAGGTCACACAAAGTTTACCCAATATATTCCTTCGAAACCGGCAAAGTATGGAATTAAATTTTGGTGGGCTTGTGATTCATCAACAGGATACCCTCTCAACGGGCAAATTTATACCGGGAAGGTGAATGGCATCAGAGATGTAAATCAAGGTGAGCGAATTGTGAAAGAACTGGTTGCACCATACAAAAATAGTGGACGAAATGTGACCATGAATTACACTCAGAGAAAAATGTCCCATTAAATCGTCAATGGTACGCCCATTGGTTTTATAAGACGTGTTTTAATAAGGTTTGCCTATTAAAACAATAGTTTTCTAGTGAAATTAAAGGTTTTCGGGTTATTAATACAATGGTATTGAAAACATTATTATTAATAGGGTATACGCTATTAATAGAATGGGAAACACCATTGAAATAATAGTCTTTCACCATAAATATTTTAAAACGGATACTATAGTCCCATTAAAAAATACTATTATTTTTTAATAGATTCGATACCATTGCAAAATCTTCGTATTAATTGTGCCGTCTTATTATTTCAATAGGCGGACCATTAATTTAATAGTTTTTATTTTTATTTTAATAACATTGACACCATTGTTCAAAATAAGGCATCCGGCAATAGTTTAACCAGATAAAACTATTGATTTAACAGGATATGACTTCTCGAATATCAATCACATGTACTTTTATTTTAATAGTTCCATGTAGTTAAATATATATAAATAGAAAACAATATATAATTAATAGCGTATCCCATTCATTCAATGTGACTAGTCTATTATACTTGGTTCCATTTTGTCAAATATGGAACACCCCATCAATTTTATTAAAAATACCATTAATTTTAAAACATTATTATACCTTCAATATTAATAGCACGGGATTTTATTTTAATAATATACATATTATTATTAGATACACAATTATATCAGTAAACCCCGTCTATAGTGTAAATTAAAGCACTTACTCGAAAGTGTAGTACATATATACTTTTAAAAAGTTTAAGATTTGTTTTTTTTTCTCTAAAAAAAAACATCATGTTATCAAAATAAATGTTTTTCAAAAGATAAGAGTAGATAGACGCACTGTTATACGATTTTTATAAAAGGAATACCTATAATAACAAACATTGATTTCAGTTTCCTCTTTAAATGAGAAATTTGGCACTTGTAGTAATGATTCTTCCTATTTAATCGTAATATCTTAATCCTATTGATCTTGAAACGTAAAGCCCAGTGACTCAGTCGTACATCTCGTTTTTTGACTCAACAAGCATATTGCCCAATTTAATGTGATACACCCTGCAACAAGAAAATCTGTAATGTAATAATATTAATCTAATAGTTTCCATACTATTGCTGCTTTTTTAACTAGATGCAATATCGATTCAATAATATTTTACCTTGTACAATAATAGTACCCACTATTGTTTTTCTATATTTGGTACAGTTTAATAACAGGGTAACCCAAAATATTTCGTTTTAAGAAGATAGTGCAAAAAATAAAAACTATGGTAACTTAAAGGTAAGTAACACAGGTCCAAATGATCTAAAAATTTACAAAAGCGTTATCTTTAATTTTTATTCTCACTATCCCCTATCTCGACTACGAGTGGAAGCGAAAGAAAAGAAGGGCAGATATGTGGCAGATATGGATTATATTTATTTTCGATTTTGCAAAAGGGCCCAATCCAAAACGACATAACTTTCAGAGTTTTCACAGCGTTCATCACAAATTATGAAATGCTAAGGAATTATATTAATGCTCGAGTAACATTGACATTTGTTATTCGATATTTATTTGAGATATTTGTTTTGGTTTTGTTTAATTTTTGTTAGGGAAAAAAAGGAAATGGATTTATAAGTTTCACAAAACATACTTATTATGTACAGTAACTTTAGTACTGTACAACTACATGAAATGAAACTTTATGTCATAAATACATAAAAATATTATGAAGCAAAATTATAAACCTAAAAAAGAGAGTTTTTTTGTTTTTCTGCCCTATTATAAATTAAAGTGGAAGGTAACATTTTTTAGTCCTTACGAATGTGACATTCGATGGGAGCGATTCGGTAGCGTTCTGTGATGGTGCAAAAAGTAAAACTAAGTGATAAAAGAAACAAACGTTGTGAGAATAGGTAAGTATTTTTTAACTTCTGTTGTTGTGTTCGCAAAATATGTTGTAGCATTTTTGTGCATGCTTTTATTCAGCGAGAATTTTGGAATTCTCGCTGAATAAAAAAATAATATTTTTATTTCTGTTATTATAAGACAAGAATTGAGTTGGGAAATAAAAGGTTTATTTCGCGGAAATATTTTTCATTATTCTCCATTTCTATCATTAAATTATTAATTGGATTGGATTTGATTAAATGAAAAAAATATATATAGATATAATTTTTTATTTAGTTTAATAGAAAAAGCCGTTTTGATATATCCATTATATAAACAAAAACCAATGTATTTTTGCCGCTAAAAATAGTCGGTTTATTTTAACGGGATACATTCGTCAGGTTAATAGTATATCACATTAATATACGCGTCATTCAGTAAAAGTTCCGTTAGAGTAACTGTACACAATCATGTAAAAATGATTTTAATAGTATAAACCCCATTACTTTAAAGGGATTCATATTCAAAGTAATGGTATATCCCATTATAAAGCATAGGTTTTCCAAAATTCTTATGGTACATCTCATAACTTCAATTATATTAATAGTATATCCCATTGGTAAAGGACAGTAGGCATAGTATATTACAAAGTTTTTCTGGGCCAATTTTGCCATTACTATCGTTGTCGTGAATAAGTGCAGGTCATAGTGAGAAAGATTTTCCCAATATTTAATCAACGTTGTGTAGTTAAAAAACGAGTGAAACTCAGGTATGGTTTAATGAATTTCTAATAATAATAATAGTGTTTTGGGACTAAATAAAACTTTTTTTAATAATTTTTTGAAGTGCATTAATTGTCGAAAGCAAATTTAGAGAATTTACCGTTTGAAAATAGTTGCTTTAAATCAATGGGATACATCCTTAAAATTAATAGTATATCACATTAATATACGCGTCATTCAGTAAAAGTTCCGTTAGCGTAGCTGTACACAATCATGTAAAAATGATTTTAATAGTATAAACCCCATTACTTTAAAGGGATTCATATTCAAAGTAATGGTATATCCCATTATAAAGCATAGGTTTTCCAAAATTCTTATGGTACATCTCATAACTTCTTATATATTAATAGTATATCCCATTGGTAAAGGACAGTAGGCATAGTATATTACAAAGTTTTTCTGGGCCAATTTTGCCATTACTATCGTTGTCGTGAATAAGTGCAGGTCATAGTGAGAAAGATTTTCCCAATATTTAATCAACGTTGTGTAGTTAAAACACGAGTGAAACTCAGGTATGGTTTAACGAATTTCTAATAATAATAATAGTGCGCGTCGTCCGGTTAAAGTCACTGATAGAACCTAACGAACTAAAAAGTGTTTGTTGACATAGTGCGCCCTACAATTTTTTATGTTATGCATACATTCAATATTGTATTTTCACGTGCAACTTGGGCAATGCAAATTCATTTTTGTTTTATTTTTTTCTGAACTGTCGTAAATGAAATATTTCTTGCCCCAAACAGTTATGAATTGTGAAATCGGAGAAATATTTTTGGTCGAAAAAGCGGATTCAGTGGTCGTAGATAATGGTACTAACATTAACAAAAAAAATGATAGTTTACCGGAAAGTCAAACAATAGGAGAATCAATTGCTGTGTTAGTTGAGAACTTCGAAGTCCAAACTGAAATAAAAGAACTAATTTGTAAGAGGTTCGGGTTTGATGAAATGGTCTATAAGCGTGTTATTGGTAAGAAATTATTTCTATAGCATGTATTAAGAACGTAGATCTACTATGTTATTCTGTAATGTATTACAGATAACGGATTTGATATTGAAAGCCTTCTCGTTGCAACTGAGTCAGAATTAAATGAACTATTTCCGGCCCCCCTTTTGGGTACTAAGGCAAAATTCAAATTCCATTTAAACGTGTGGAGAAAAGATGTAGGTTATTTAAAGTTTATTCGTTATTGCATTCCAGTCCTAATTTCGAAAGTTTGGTTTCTTTATTCTTTTTTAATTATAAGTCGTCGAAGAAAGTTTCAGATGCCTGCAGGGAATGGATTGAGTCGAATTGTGCAGCAAGCAGTCCAAACTCGAATAAAGAATACAGTGCCTTAACCTCACCCTCATCTTCACACGCTTCTTTTCGAAATGAGGTGACAGCCCTTAACAATGTTTCACTGCAAGATCTCTTAAGAAAGACAGAGAAGGGGCTGGGAGTATTAGAGCACTACGACAAAAAACAAACATTAGATGAATCAAACAAACAAATTTTGATCTCAATAATTGTTGACTATGCATTAAGCAATAAAAGGATGACAATGAGAGACATTGAAACAGCCACAAATGCTATTCAAAGTATATTTCCATCTGAGAGCAAAGTAAGATTTTTTGATATTGTTATTGTCTTGTAAATCCATTATCGATCAAAATTATGGAATTTATTGAATTAGAATTGTAATTGAAACATAACGCAAACTTAAAAATACAGCGTTCGGTTTTATGCCTAGGGAAATAGCAGCTTCTACTCCATTTTATTTAATATTTTTAGGAATACTATTTGCATAAGAGAGGACGTGGCCTCAACCCAACTGGAAAGCTTCACGATAAGGCTGTTAACGCCAGAATAAAACTAAGAGCTTTGAAAAGACAACTAATTAGTGGTAATAAGGACGAAGGTAATAAATGAAATCAGTTTTAATTTTTTGTTGAGTAATTGTGTATGATCTTAGAAACTACCATCTCTGATTCTTTGCCGTATGAAGCAAGTCCTATAGATAGTATAGGAGCTGAGCAAACCATTATATGGCTAGCACATAATATTGAGCCATGGAGCGAAGTTCAGGCGAAATGGACTGAAGTCGCAAAACAACGTCATTTTGATATTAAAACTGGAGGCCTAGATATCCTCACGAAATGGCCACTCTTTAAACATTCGCTTGGACATACACTGGTAGGTCGACACATTATGCTTTCGATTATGTCTATATGTAATGGATTGAGTAATGTTATATCTGATTAATTTATTTAATTGATGAATAATTATTTTCTTTCTGTGTTTGTTAAACTTTAACATTTATTATAATCCAAATTATTGTTTGGAATATATGTTTGCTGACGTGCTCCTTGCAGAGCATTTTCAATCACTTTTCTTAGAAGCTTATTTGTAATACTTAAACTTTTAGGTTGAAATTGACTACGATATTATCAAGCCAAACAATAAATCTCAACTTTTACAACTCTGGCCATCATTTGTTCCTAAAATTGAACAAATCTTACAACAGAAGGTGAAAGACAAACCGTCATTATTCCTGCTTAAGGAACTTGAAGAGGATATTAACGCAAGTAAGATAAATGTTTTGATTCTTTTATTCTTTATATACTAGCAGAAAATACAAATTTCATTTGTTTTTTGGGCAAAACTATTCGCAGTGCGTTTTACGTTCGAACCGCATTCGTATTAAACTTCCACTAAATATAACATGCCACTGCGGATACGTTTTCTTAACACGAATTTCTTTCTCACAAAAATATTTTTTTATAAAGACAGGTACCAAATTTGAGAAATTAGTTTGTAAAATTTCGTTTTTTTTTTTAGATTCACGGGATTTTTGTATTTCAAACTGCATCCATGCTTTATTGAAGCCACCTTTACTATCCGTTGGAAAAAAGGACCTAAAAAAGTCGAAATGAAAACCGTCAATTAAGGACGCTCAAGAGTCGTGCTTCATTTATTGTTCCTCAGTATCAGAGTATGGAGAAAAAGTGGAGTCATTACGTCAAAAATACTTGAGTAAGGGGCTTACATTGCAACCCATTATAATTGCTATAGGGCAAAGTAAGAAACATATTGAACATTTTTATACGTATTATGATGGTATACTTTACAAATTCAACTCATTTTTAAAATGTTTGGATGTTACATTCAAACTCTTCCACGTTATGAATTTCAACTATCCCAAAGAGGGTAAACATTTTTATTTATTTGTGGAAAGTTTTTTTTATAACTTTTGTACCGATTCAAATCCAAACATTAACAACCTTGTAAGTTATTTGCGTTAGTTAATAGGTATTTCGACATAGTAGTTAGTTATCATTTGCAGTCAAAATGAAATGTTTTTTGTGTGGTGTTACATCACAGTCAAATTTTTCGTCAATAAGTTTAATTAAGCATTTAAAGTCCGATCATATTTTAAAAGGCTTAGATTTTTTTCTATGCTCAATAGAAAATTGCTTTCAAAAATTTCAAAATATATACGCATTTAAAAGACATATCAAAAGAGTTCACAAAAATAAAATTCATAATTTAAAAATAAATCATAGTTCCGAAGAAACAATTCAAAGTATTTTATATCCCCAGGAAAACGATTCGACTATACCAAATTGTTGTACTCCTATAACGAACTCGGAATCTCTTCCACAAAACTTTATACAGAATATAGCACCAGAATCTGATAACGTTTCAGTCGATTTATCTGGTGTGACCTTCGCTCTATCTCTACACAGAAACGATAATTTCAATAGAAAAAATGTTTCAGATATAATTGAAAAAGTGCAAACGGTTGTTATTGATCCCCTTTTGAAGGCTGTTGTTGCGAAAATCTTGCCTTTAATTGAATCCGAAACAAACAAGACTGCTGCTCTTCATTGTCTAGATACTTTTTTGCTTCCTTTTAGGTCTATCAATACTGAATATAAATTAATTCAAGAACTAGAAAGAAAGCATTTGTTCAGGAAACCTCTGTACTATACAATAAATGAAGAAGTATGCGAAATAATTGTTAATAACGCTCCCACATTAGAGTCTAATAAGGTAACAGGAGTAATTATGCCTTTGGAATTTCAAATACAACAATTTTTTCAATCTAAAAATGTGTTACATGAAACATTGGAATATACAAACATGTTAAACAGTTGTGTAGCAGGTACATACAACAGTCTTATAAATGGAAAAGTTTGGAAACAGAAGACACAGAGCCTCGAAAACAAATTAACAATACCTTTTGTATTATTTCTTGATGACTTTTGTATAGATAATCCTCTGGGCTCACATGCAAAAGATCAATCGATCTGTGGTGTATATTATACTTTTCCAACTATTCCTAAGCACCATCTTTCGAAATTGAGAAACATTTTTACTGCTGGTTTTTTTAAAACAAAAGATAGATCAACATACGGTAATTCCTTTTCAATGAAACCATTTGTTGATCGTCTGAAAAGTTTTGAAAGCAATGGTTTGGAAATAAATGTTAATGAAAACAGTTACCACATATATCTGTGGCCACAAACCATAACCGCTAAAGTCGACTTTAGACGAAATTGAGATTTTGATGCCATTAGATTCAGCGTACTCTAATCTATTTTGTAAATTTTTTTCAGCTTTATATCTTTAAAAATGTGGCCACAATTTCAAAAAAACCTAACAGCTTAAGTCACTAAAGTCAATAGAGTCACTTGGAATTTCACGCGTTTGTCAAAAACTTTAAACTGCTCTCCTGAAAAACGAGTAAAACAGACTTTAGCGGTTTTTCCTTGGGACCACAGATATTTCATCTTAGCATTTGTAGTCGGGGATAACCTGGGTCTCAACACTTATTTGGGATTTTCTAGCAGCTTTAATTCGAATTTTTATTGTAGAGTGTGCAAAAGAAGCAGAAGTGAAATGCAATCTGATGTAAATGAGCATGCCTTCTCCTTACGTAATTTTGAGAATTATCAAGCTGATCTTGAGATAAGCAATGATAAACTTACTGGTATAAAAGAAAATTGCGTTTTTAACGATATCAAATCTTTTCATGTTTCGCAAAATTTTTATTTTGATATAATGCACGACATTTTCGAAGGTATTTGCAGGTATGATATATCAAAAATGTTGGTACATTTTATTGAAATTTCCAAATTTTTTTCTCTTGAAGTTCTTAACAACCGTAAACAGATGTTTAATTGTGGGGAAACAGAGATAGGAAATATTTCTCCCCCGTTTGTATTATCGTTATTAAAAGTAAACAATTTAAAAATGACAGCTCGCGAAACAATAACTCTAATACACTTTTTGCCTTTGATGATAGGAGACCTTGTACCGGAAAATAATAAGATATGGGAACTTCTAATAACATTGGTTAAAATAATTGATTTAATACTCTTGTCAAAAATAAGCGAATCAAAACTAAATTCCTTGGAACATTTAATAGCCAAACATAACTCTTTATTTAAAAAGCTATTTAAAGAACCACTAAAACCAAAGTTTCACTTCTTGGTGCATTATCCATCTGCAATTCGTAAGTGTGGGCCACTTAGAATCTTGTGGTGCATGCGTTTTGAGGCTTTGCATAGACAAAACAAGCAGGCTGCAAAAGCTACGAATTGTAGGACCAATATTTCATACACGCTTGCTTTTAAAGCTGGACTTAAATTTGCCGATAGGCTTATAAAACAAAACTTTTTTGAAAGCGACTTTATTTTCGGAGAGAAGTTTGTTCAAAAATGTAATTTAAACCTGTTCTATAAAGAAATTAATTATAACAAAACTAACATAAATCTTTCAGACGTGAATTGTATTTCAAAACTGACATTTAGGGGGAAACTATACAAAGAACATTTCTTTTTAACTAAATCTGAAGAAGCTATGTTACTTTTTGAAATTCAAAAAATACTCAGACATGACTCTAAAGTTTATTTACTTTGTAAAGAGTGGACCATAAGATATTTCAATGAACATCTACAGGCTTTTGTTATAGACAACCACCAAACCACTTTTTCTTTACACAGTATTCATGATTTTGACAGCCCGCCAATTCACATTCATTATTTACCCAATAGCTTGATAGTTTTTCGACAAAAAAAAATTTAAAACCCATTTTTTGAGACACTCGAATTTTTTCTAAACATAATCTATGATTTTAGTCTTTAACTGTAAATTGTTATCGTTATACAATTCATAACAATACTCATAGAATAGAATAACGGATTTAACAGATTTGTTTATAAGATTTAATTTTAAAATAAAATAAGTATATTTAAATAAGTTGTTAATACAAATAAATTAATAAAATGTGATACCTATATGAAATTTCGTGTTTGAATCATTTATTCATTTAATTTACAGAAAGAGAACCTACAAGACTTAAATAATTAAGCTACAAACGATTATTCATTAATAAATATAAATGCAATGTGTTATTGTATTGTACAATTGATTTCAAAAGGATGTGGCAATAGCCCTGCCGGAGCCCCATTGCAACAACCGTATTGGGTTATTGTTCCATCAATACGGTCCTAATATTACAATAGTAAATACTCTTAATTACCAAAGGATACACCATTTACAATTTATAGGAGCCTGATGAAAGCGATGGTATTGGGTTATTGTATTAATTGTATCCAAAAGGATACGCAACTTCACATCTATGGGGGACCCATTGAAACAGTAGTATTGGGTTATTGTATTAACAGTACAGTCCTATTACTGTTACAGTAAATACTATTACTTCCAAAAGGATACGCAACTTTACATCTATGGGGGCCCCATTGAAACAGTAGTATTGGGTTACAATTTTAACAGTACAGTCGTATTACTGTTACAGTAAATACCATAAGTTCATCTATAGGGGCCCCATTGAAGCAGTAGTATTGGGTTATTGTATTAACAGTACAGTCCTATTACTGTTACAGTAAATACCATAAGCTCATCTATAGGGGCCCCATTGAAGCAGTAGTATTGGGTTATTGTATTAACAGTACCGTCCTATTATGGTAATAGTAACTACTATTAATTTAAGAAGTTAAATACTATAGAAATAATAGTGCGTTGTAATTCCTTTTATCATATTTTCTATTACTTTTAATGGTATTTACTTTTGATAGCTAATTGTCTTATCCTATTAAAAACTTTCGGAAACAAAAGTCCATACTATTATTAATTAATAAGACGAAATATTGAATCAAAAGGGTGAGCACATTAATATATAAGGAAAATCGTACCATTACTATTATAGTTTTGAAATTATTATATCAATCGGATGAACACCATTGACCAATTTTAACAGTAAAAAACCATTGAATGAATGGCTTTTCCTATTGATATTATGGTATTTTTTTCTGAGTGTACTTGCAAATGAATTACTTACCTGTAAATTGACGATTGTCGGAACGCTGAAAAAAAACAAACGCTTCTTACCTCGTGAGTTCAAACCATCGAAAGACCGGGTTCCTTTATCTTCTGAGTTTGGATTCAGTAAAAATGTTGTATTGTGCTCCTATGTACCCAAGAAAGATAAGGCTGTTGTGTTGCTTTCAACTTTTCATCATGACAAGTCTGTTTCCGGGCCCAAGCAGAAACCTGAGATTATCCACTACTACAATCAGACTAAAGGGGGAGTGGACGTTATGGACAAAATGTTGAGCCAGTGGGCGCTTACGGCAAAAAGGTGGGTGCTTTATGTGCTATCAACTAAATAAAAAAAAGCGTGCTACGCGTCAAGCCTGTGTCAGCTGCAAAAAACCTATATGCGCTGAACATTGTCTCACCCAGACAAAATGTGAAAAGTGTCACTTGAAAAAATGAATAAACTTATATTATTTGCCTAAGTAATGGTACAAAAACTGTTTTATTCTTTATATTATTTGCTATGTCTATTTGCATATACACAAAAGTGTGGACTTTTCAGCTGTAACAGGTAAATGATACATGTTATATCCAAGTCAACCAGCATATTTCATACAAATTCGGTGAATATCTACCTGGGTAGATACTGTCCATGTAAGCAAAAAAAAACACAAAACTTCAAAAAATATACAAAAAAATATACTTAAAGTATGAACATGCTAATAATCTGAAATAAATCAAAAAGTTAGTCACTGAGTCGGACCCATACCAGAATCCACTGACGAATCGAAGAAATTTTTAGAGATGAAAATTGAAATATCTACCCGGGTAGATACTGTCCATGTGAAGGTTAAGTAAAACAAAAGGAGTAATAGCTACGACTTTCCGCAGTTTTACTGAATGGAATTGTACTGATTCGAAGACGATGAAAGTGTAAATATTTTGCCCGATTCATATAAAATTGCATTACAAAATGAGGCAAAGGGAGGTTATATATAAGTAAAACCGGACTTATGAATTTCACAAAATAAACATTTGACCCGACTGGTAACAGTTTTCTGTCAGTAGAATTAATTAATTGGTACATTTTGGAAAGTGTGGTAAACATCAAAATACTGTCCTTTTTGTTAACATTAAAGATGGCAAACGCGAGTGGTACTTTTGTATAATAATGTACCTTGGACATGTTTGCAGTACTCCTACATAAATCAAAGCCTCTCCATCCGGTTTACAGTGATGCGTGTTCCAACTAGTAATTGAAAACACTCTTTCCAATTCGCGTCTGTGTCTAATAATAGCAATAGTAGTACCCTTCAGGCAATCTATGAACCAATCTACGAACTGATCTGAGACCTTAATCCTTTAGACGTAAACTCTTGGTTGAATTATCAGTATTAAGACAAAATACTGGATTCCGACGATACAGAAGAGCTATATTAAAACTCATATAGCTGGGAGGGTTACAGTCTTCCATCACCGGCACATTCATGAATCCAAGCGCTGACCTTTTAATCGCCTATATTATAGAAAAACATTTAAGAGATACTACCAGTCCGCATCAGTGTATGTCAACATGTAGGTCACACTCACTCGACTGTGGGCGTATACGTAACATTTTTCTCTTTTTTTTTTTATAAAAATACCCAAAGCAAACAAATGCCAAAACCAACGAGTTGTGAAATAAAAGACAGATAGGAAAAAAATCGGCAGGCAACTATACGCAATCATGAACAAACGGGTACCCTTCTATTCGTTTGAAAATGTCACATTTTCCGCATTAAGAATATTAAAATAGACGCCGACAACAGCAAGTGCGCAAGGAGGATGAAAATAAATATGAAAAAAGCGACGACACCCATATCACATTTTGAGCTCACTTTCTGCTTAGTATTTCAAAAGCAAACGAAGGAATAATTCCTTTTCATCACATGGCATGCTAACCTTTTTTATATTGTGTATCCTCAGTTCCTGCATTTTATCCTGTTTTAAAATATTCCTTTTTTTTGTGTCGTTTTATTTTATGTGCCGTTCACACGCCATAGCCAACGTTTTGTCAATTTACTTTCCTTTACTCGATCTTTAAATATTCACATTTCCTATACAATATGATACAACGAAAGAATTGCAATAGCTGAATACCTTTGACCAAAGAATGGACATGAAAGCAAACTAAATATTTCAGCCACAAAAGTTTGCAAATTTGTCATTCGATTACACAGTAGCATTTAGTGTATTTTAAATAATGCTAAACGGTACACGCTGTAACCTGCAACATATTTGCTGCTGTTTTCAAAAAAGCCATTAGCCAAATTGAAGTCCTCTCTTGAAAAAAAAAAACAATTCCATGAAAAAACATTATGGTGGTTCTTGCATTATTAATTTTTTTTTTTGTAGTACCTACCGTATACCTAAGTGGATCAGCATTGTACGTGCCTTCGCGTTACCAAGAGCAGCCAGCTGGAAGTGATATATTCGACATATTTTCATGTTTACGTTGGAGTTCCTTTTTCAGTGTTCTTCCTTTCGTATGCATAGCGCTGTTCTCTTCTAATCTTTTTGTGCAAATCGCTATTCACTTTTTTAAATTTTATTTCTGGTGTAGTTGGCTTTGGGTGGATGAGCTGATGCTGTTTTTTCTCTTGACATTTTCAGTTCGTGTCTGTAAATAGCAGTAACATTGAAACTTGCTAACATAGAACACTCTTGTTTAGCAGTGAAATGTTTGTTAGCTATGTTTATTTGTTTTTCGGATCAATTGGAGTCGCCCGCCCATAAAAGAGATGTTTGAGAGAAACATTAGGTTGCCCAGATAGGTATGCATGACGTTGTCAGAACGAAACCTACAATACGACGAGAAAAGTTTCCAACGAAATCAAGCTCCATTGCAAGATGGTGGTTTCTATAGACCACCGTTGCCCAAAAAGCCACAAGCCCCATAACCATTCCAATGAAAACTTTCATTAAATGAAGCATATTAGCTCACTCACCCTAGCGCTATTTGATCCCACACATTCGCTGTCAGTTTGTGTTTGACAAATCGCTCGTCGCTGATTGTGCTCCATCGCATAAACGTTTTATACAAAATATTTTTTCACATTTCCGTAGGTATATTTCAATTTCGTTTTCAATTTTTGTTTTAATTTGCACGCTCCCCATACCGCTGCAAACTTTTGTTCGAGATGTTCACATCATTCAGATTTCTCTCCGTTTTTGTGTGTGCGTCATTTTAAAATTCTTTCCATTTTTGGTTACTCAGCGACATGATACGATCTTTTCATATGCTTAGCAAGATTGGGAATCTACTTCTTTTTTTTTACATTTTTCTTCCTGCGCGAGGACGACGACAGAATCAGATGGGAAATACTGTAAATGTATTGCTATGGTAGGTATGGCACTCGTTTGCTGAATGAACACATGAAATCCTTTTCATGGAATTTAAATAATTCACTTTTCCAAGGAGATTTCCGAGAATAAAAGAATGAAAAGAATAAGAGATTGTGAGAAGGAAGCGCAGCCAAGTTGAAGAAGCAGATACATTTCGGGGAAGAAGAGCAAGAAAATGGAAAGAAGCCTTCTAAAAAAAAAAACTGAAGGTCCTTGCTTTTGATGGTGGGTATGGATGAGAGGATACATCACATTCGCTTACACATGACATTACCTTGGCTTGTAAATGAAATGGCACATTGACAGAATGACACAACGATGGGAGGAGGGACAAGTTGAAATCGTATGAATGCACAATGAAGATCTCAATGCAATATCCAGTCGCTTCACCTTCTCTAATCAGGACAGAGAAGGCTGTGTGCAAATATATGTTGTTGATGCATGGAAAGCGGCACAGAATTGATGGCACCCGTGAACCCTGAATGCTCTAGGAAATGGATGAAGTATGCTCGGCGTTACAAGCGTCGACTGAAAGTAATTTTTAAACGAATCGTCGCCCTTTAGAGCCGAAACTTGTCAATTTAGTTAATGACACTTGAGAAGTAGTAAATTTCACTTTCATGCAGGGTGCTTTCTTGCATTTTTTTTTTAAAAGGCAATAGAACCCATTTTATGAGTCCCTAAAATCATATCAGATAGATGAGGCCCCTCATGTGTGTTTTTCCGAAGCAGCCATGCATGTACTCGCAATGCGAGCCCGGGGATTAGTGTCAGCGCAGTAACACATGTTCTGTATGTTGAAGTGAAATTGGGATTCGTCATTGAAAAAAAAATACGTCTTCTGAAACGTTTCTCAAAATCGCATTACATGCGTTCCTCCGAAAATTGAAGTTGTTTCGGAAAATTTCTGCACAATTGCTAATAGATGGTATATATAGATGGTAATGACGTTCGTGGTGAAGAACTCTCCTCACTGAATAATCGGAAAATTCAAATGCATATGGCATATGCCGATTGAAGCACTTCTCAGGTGATCTAATGGGCCGAGTGACTTCAGTTCTTCGTCTTGGCACACTTGGGGTTGTATGAGCTATGTAACAATTAATTTCCGGTCCGGCACAGTGTCCAACGGGGCTACATTGAAGTGGTTTCACAAGGCGATGTGCGTTGCGCTCACAGAAAATCCGTTCGAAAAGTAGGCCTCGACGTAATAAAGTTGGACACCATATGCGTGAAAATGGATCGACTGCTGACTAAGTATAGGTCGTTCAGATATAGTCAAAAATTGTTTAAGTTATTTTCATTGTGTAATATGTAAATACATCCAATCAACAATATTTATATATATTTTAAGTTGAAGACATAGGAGTGAATTGAACTTAATTACTTTTCGAGAAGGTTTTGTTTCCTCACGCATTTTTTCCTCTGAAGAATCAATTAAAATCACTGCCATCAAATTTTATAAGCACGCGGAAAATTAATTCGCCTTCATCAGCATGACGTCGAATGTGTTGACTTGTGTTTCCGTTCACAAAGTTCAGAAGAAACAAAGGTTTCTAGTATAGTCCTGCCATAGTCAGACGTTGCTTATTTTCACAGAAACATCCATGAACTGCAAACAACTGTATAACACACGGTCAATACTTTTTACTTGTCCTTCCAAGCAGGGCTGTATTCGAAAGAACGGAAACACATTTGACCCAATTACAGTTCCAGAATACATCTGGGACAAACGTATAGTCAACAAAATGCGATAATTGAGCGGAAAACCTATACCGACACGATTTTGGTTAGGTAGATATACCACTTTGAAGAGTTGTAGCACAATATGACCGACATTCTTAATACAGCCAAAGATTGCAAGAAACCAACACTTCTGTTCACAGGGATATTCGTGGGAACACAGGTGGCTTTCTCATCAACATCATCATAATCAACATGGTTGTGTCTTTGATTTGCGATGAGGGGATGAAAGTGATATGTTCTTTTAGTGCGAAATGGGATACGAGTAGAGTGCCACCCTTCATTGTGAGTCGGTTTTATGTAATGGGGAAGTCCTTCTTCAGACATGCCATAAAAGAGTTTTATCTGGTTGTCGAACGATGAAAGTGATTTCAGCAGCGAATGTATTTCTGTTTGTTTATGCTATATTCTGCGTAATGCTTGGCGTAGGATATAATACTTAACACATCACTGTATAAAATAACTTGTATTGTTTGTTGGTTATTGCATGCTGATAACATCTACAAATATATAGACGACTGTGGTCGATTGGTATATAAATTAATATGAAGGGATGGTGCGATAACTTCGCACATAATGGGTAAGTGTTTGAATTGATATTTGATATCGTTTGATTTGAAAAACTGATGCTTAGTGGAGAATGCAAATAAAAGAATCGTATTAATTTTTACCTAGAAATACTTGGCTTTGGTTATATCGGTGGCATTGAAGCAAAAATAATGAAAAACGAATAATGAGTAATGAACAATGAACAATGAATATTGAATAATGAATGATGAATAATGAATGATGAATAATGAATAATGAATAATGAATAATGAACAATGAACAATGAACAATGAACAATGAATATTGAATAATGAATAATGAGTATTGAATAATGAATAATGAATAATGAATAATGAATGATGAATAATGAATAATGAACAATGAATATTGCATAATTAATAATGAATGATGAATAATGAATGATGAATGATGAATAATGAATAATGCCAAATGAAAAATGAAAATGAATAATGAATACTGAATAATGAATAATGCATAATGAATAATGAATAATGAATAATGCAAAATAAAAAAATGAATAATGAATAATTAATACTGAATAATGAATAATGAACTATGAATATAGAATAATGAATAATGAACTATGAATGATGAATAATGTAATGGATAATGAATGATGAATAATGAATATTGAACTATGAATATAGAATAATGAATAATGAACTATGAATGATAAATAATGTAATGGATAATGAATGAATTATAATGAATAATGAATAATTAATACTGAATAATGAATCATGAATCATAAATCATGAATAATGAATAAAAATTGATGAAATAATTAAGAATAAGAGTCCAAATAAGATCATGACAAGTAAAAACAGAAATTATGAGGTGCAAATGCAATTTTCAATCCAATGCCAATATTTAAAATTTCTACGGGTTGCACCCGTACCATCCAAAATTGCAAACTTGAATACAAAATGTCTCGCCACACGCTGGTCAGCCGCATGACATCTGCCGCAAGGCTCACTCCCCAAAAATAACAACTGCATCTGTGATCTACCATATCCAGCAGCGCCAGCTGCAGAGCCAAACAAATTGCCACAAATTTATTTGATAACAGGGGATTTCTCTGTGCAGATGTCCTGGTATTGCAGTACAATAGCGACAGCACCCAACCATAATCTCCTACACCCACTTGCACATAAAATATCCGAATATACCGAGTACAAACCACCTCGACTGACAATGGCACTCACAGGGATACATACACTTGAGCTGGGATATTTATTTGATGTTTTTTTGTTCATTTGTTTCATCCTAGGACTTCCAGGATCAAACAAATGAGGTACCGCAGTATGTAAAAGTACACATTCGCTATAGTACTGGCTCCGCTTTCATTCTGCACTCTTGCATGCGGAACAGACAGGAAAACTTAATAAAGTAATTTATCATTTTGCACAAAAAGGATGGGTTACTGGTGCTCCTGAGCCACCCCAAGAATAACTCTTCCTTCGTGGTTCATCATCGCCGTTCATGTCCGACATTGTAAACGGTTTGCACCCATTGTTTGGTCCTTGGGCAATCACTCAAGGAAGGATTCTTGTCTATATGCATGTTTCGTCTGCCCTTGTTACGAACGATTTTTAGGGACTATAACCGAACGATTCAAGGTTTCCGTGTAAATTTGATTGAGCAGACAAACATTGCCGAGAAAGAGATAGCAAAGGACATTTGCAATGAATTGAAATTTATTGTGGAAGCATCCCGATGGGAGCTGCTGTCTCCATGTTAATATCTAGCAAATGTACTAAGCCATGAAAATTGCAGTGGAAGCACACAGTCAGGAAGGAGTCCAAATTGATAAGAATACTACAGTTCAACAGAGACTAGAATACAGTTCAGCTCGGGCATTCAGAATGCTATCCAAGTTTATATGTCCCGGAGACAAATCCCATTGGAAATCTGTGAAATGTATCACTGACTATGCGAATCTGTGAAAGCTCCTAAACGGCTGCGACCTAGCTGAATTCAGATATTTTTGTATAAGCTCCGGTTCTGTTTTTAAGTGAAATTACCATGATAACAAGGAGACAAAATTGAATAAAATTGTCCATCCCTCGGGACGATTAGCCCAACGTACATACTTTCAATTGATCTGAACGGTACGACAACTTTTACAAAAGTTTACCACCCACTAAAAAAAATAAGTTACTTGAGAACCGTCCACGAGAGGCAATCTTTAACCCTCTTATATTTCAACTGTTCACACATGATTTGGTTTTCCTTAAAAGAAGATATAAAATTTTTGAGAGGGATCCCATCCTAGATATGCCCATAAAAATATCTGAATTATATTTACATATGCCTGCAGCTACGAGTATTTGAGGAGCACCCCAATATGTCCTCTACCTATAGAATTATATGCGAGTATACGTGTGGGCCTCAAATTCCGTTTTATGTTCAGAAGGGTAAGCGAACAACACTCGGAGAGGCAAGATGACAACATGATTCTGTGCTGGCTGCTTCTCAAATGTACACATCAACACACATTTACAATTGGAAATCCAATACTGCTTTGTTCAATGTTCCGGGGAGATTCAATGCAAATGCGATAAGAATTCAATTTCTCTTGCAAGGATATGCTGTTGATGGATTGATGTGATAATTTCTTACAGTTTCCCATTGCCGGTATGTCGATCGATGGCTGCCTTGAATACTCGTAGTCCCAAATTACGAATTTAAATCTGTGTCTATTCGTGACGAGCTGCAAGTTGTTCTGTGGAATCAAATATGGAAATAGGAACCAGCGGGTGTGGTAGACCGTGCGAGCTTGGATTTAATTGAAGAAACATGTGACAGACACTTAATTTACCTACGGGTGTCTATTCCTTGTGGTTCTTGGCCGATTTTACGTAACCAGCCTGAGCCCTTTCGCTATTGCCATCACTATTGGTTTGCTCTTCTTTCACGTATTATACTAGGTTACTGGAGTTCGCACAGTAGTATAAATTCTTCTCAGTGGTACCTGGTTTACAGAACATTATTGGGAAACAAATTGCACACATCTCTACACAATTTGCCCAACAAGACAGTGAAAGTGGTTATGTTAACAAGCCTTGTCAACAATCGGCCTTGCCTATGGTCAGTAAGTTTTGGCTCCTGGGCCAGTTGTCTTGAATATTACCCCCAAACCCTAGAGATTCGACTTTCAGTGGCCACCGCGTCTGCCACAAAATGGGAGCAGCCCGCGTAGCCTATTACACTGGAAAACACTAGTTTTGATTGTAAATTGGGACGTTCTGCCATGGTGATTCGGCATCAGTGACTAGTTAACACCAGAGAGGCTCAGCGTTGCCAACCAATTTTGACGAAAAAATTACTAAGCTAAGCAAATAAAATATGTAATGCCTAAAATTATTTTTTTAGGTAAACTGAAACAATAAATCAAAAATTAAACACAAATATAAAATAACTAGCAGTTAACCGCGACTTCGTCCGCGCGGGACTCTGTTAAAATGTACTTTTTTTAGAAAAATTGTTACTGAAATAGTTTTTTTTTTTAAAGAATTTCTTTATAGACAATGTTTCTTGTTTTTTATCGGGCGGCAGTAATATTACTAGACTTGAAGGTGAACTTACACGAGAGCAAGCTACGTTAAGCTGGCCTTCCCTTAAATCTATACCAGCGTATTTCAATGATTGGCCCTGAGACTTATTAATCGTCATGACGAAGCACACTTTAAGGGGAAATTGTAATCTTAAGTTAAATGGGAGGTCATTAGGTATCAGAGGAATTCGCGGCACGAATACTTTTTTCCCTTGAGCAATGCCGGTCAATATAATATCTTCGATTAAAGCAAAGCTTTGATTTGCCGTCTAGTGCCATTACATAGTTTTGGTGGTGGTAAGTTCCGAAGGAGCATTACGGGTGTGCCCTTCCGAAGCGATAGTCTATGGTATGGAATACCCGATGGCTTAATAGAATTTAGAAACTCTACCGGATAGTTAACGGCTTCATCTTCATTGCAAACAGTGTCTACTTTTTGCAGAACGAAAAGGAAATACGAAGAACACACCAAACAGGTCGCTCGCGCAAATGCTACTTACGCTACATTCTACATATCCATACCATAGAAGACGCCATGAGATAAAACGAAAAACACATTCTCACTCAGTCTTCACCAATTCAGCCAACACCAAACGCAGAGCGCACAGCAAATAGCCATATACGCACGCATGGGTTGCTATGGTGCTATGGACGTGGAGTAGCAGTAGACTGCGATTATTATTCATTTCATTTTCAGTCATACTCGCATGCTCGCCGCACACAACCCAAAGCAGTGCTGGTGATCATGGGAAAAATCCCTTTTTGTGGGAATTTCGACCTTAAAAGGGAAAAAGGGAAAAACGTGTGGTTTTGTGGGAATTGTTTGAATTCGTGACAATTTGCCTTGTACCTCCCAAAAAACAGGTAATAACGAAAGGTCCGATTTAAAAAAAAAAACTAACGAATCTTACAAAATAAGATAACAAATCCAAATTCATTGCGTTTGAGGCCTAGGTTTTATCTTCTTTTCTTTTGTTTCACTCAACCACAAGGCAAACAAAAATTCTTCGAATCGAATATCGAACATATCGATTCATCACCGCTAGCTGACACTTTTTACAATACGAATACATCAAAAACCGGCAAAAGCAAGATGGCTTTCCATGCATTCTTGTGTTGAAAGATTTTTGGAAAATTTTGATGTTCTAAAACATTTTTTTCTCCTAGAATATTTTGAAAAAAGGCGAAATAAAGCAAAAGAAATATCGGAACTTTTACTGAGAAGGGACATTGAAATTTATTTGCACTTTTTAAACTATGCCCTTTTATTTTTCAATAAATTTAATGCTCTTTTTCAAGGTAGAAATATTTTGATTCATGCTTTATCGGAAGAATGTAGAAAGATTATGTTTGCAATAGGACAAAATTTCATTAAACCTGACAAGTTAGACGATAGTATTTATGACGATGCATACAATATAAGCGATTGTATTTTACCAATAGAGGATATATATTTCGGTCCAAAATGTTCAGAACTTTTTGAAGATAGTTCCATAGACGGAAATATTATCACCGAAGCGAAACAAAACTGTTGAAGTTTTTATGTAACAGCTTTTGTTGAAATGAAAAAAAGATTTCCTCTCAAAGATGAGTTACTTAAACAAATGGAATTTCTAAATCCAAATGTCGCCCTAAATTTAACTGAAAGAAAACACTGCAAAAACTTACAAAATTTAAATCAAATCCTGAATTTAGATAGTTCGAAAGTTATGTATGAGTGGCGATCACTTCCTTCTTATTTTAATGAAACACAAAAGGAAAAACTTGTTTTATTAACAGTCGAAGAATTTTGGAATAAAATTTTATGTTTAAAAGATACTAATGGAGAGTATGTATACCCAAATTTAAAAAAAATTGTTAAGTTTGCGTTAGCTCTTCCGCATTCAAATGCCGAGGCAGAACGAATTTTCAGCATAGTCACTGATGTGAAAACCAAAAAGCGAAATTGTATGAGTAACAGTACACTAAACTCAATTTGTGTTTTTCGATCAGCTTTGATAAATAACAATCAAACATGTATTGATTACGAAGTCTGTGATCGTCACTATAAGTTATTCACAAACGATATGTACAAAACTAACTAATAATTCAAATAATTTATTAAACTTGTTTTTTTTTTAACTAAAATATGTATTTATTTATGTTATATTTAGCTCAATAAAAACCGAAATGTATTTAAATTCCAAGAACATGACATGTTTAATGGAATTCAATGAA
Organism: Cheilosia variabilis; assembly: GCA_951230905.1. NCBI lineage: Eukaryota > Metazoa > Arthropoda > Insecta > Diptera > Syrphidae > Cheilosia > Cheilosia variabilis. The sequence goes on from OX579678.1 coordinate 40,149,669, forward strand.
AATCGAATTTTTATATCGTGGGAAATAATAAGGGAAAAAGACGGTGCTTTGTGGGAAAAAAAGGGAATTTGTGGTTTGGTTGATGGGATTTCTTCGAAAAATGCCCCGCAGCACTGAGTCCCAAAGTCCAAAATCGATACGGAATGGAATATGGAACGTCAAGTCGTAACAATATGAACATGAAGATTAACGATTGTAAAGAAACCGAACTTCACTGTAGCTGTGGGTATGTGAATGTGTATCCATCTGTAATGCTTTCCATGGGTACGATCTACGATCTACGATATACTCAACCCACTCACCCCCAAACATAGGTAGCAATCGGGCGATCTAAATTTCTTGTTGATTAAATAAGATCTGTCTTTAATTTCTTCTAGCTCAGCCTCTGGAAGGAGCAGAAAGATAAATGATGGCTTACAATACTCGAGGAAGTATTGACTAAAGATCACTTTAAGGTTTTTTGGATTGGACGAAGCTTTATGAATGTAATAGCAGGATGAGTGAAGTAAGGTTAAAATAAAAAAGTTTTGATCCTCTTTTTTAACCTTTATAAGGCGAATTTTGAGAAAAAGGTATTCGGTTTTGTATTTTCTATAAACTTACAAAATTTCAAGTTTATACGATTAACGTATCGCGGGTAACAGAAAAAAAATCTCTCTAAAAAGGGCAGGGAGGGTCGCATCGAAAAATCCCTTCTTAGTGCGCGTGCATTTGGTCTGCTCAAGTGCTCATGCGTTTAAGGTTTTGCGGAGTGAATTTTTTTTTCTTCAGTTGGGTAGAATAAGAAGTAGATTATGAATGTGTGTATATACTACCTCATACGTACAAATTACAATATTTGCATTCCAAATCAACCACTGGCCTGGCCACGGCCACCATGGATGGCGATGGAGTGCGAGTGTGCTGTACGTTTGAGTGGAACGGATGATGGGATTGAGTGAGATTCCTAATATAATTACTGTGGTTGTCCAGGTGTATTCGTTAAATCGAAAAATTCGTAATATCGAGCACATTTTAATTGTACGAAACGTTAAATAAAATGTACAAATATTGTTACTATTCATTAGTTTTATTTCATTTATTCATAAAGTTAAAAAAAACATTGTGAGTGCAAATACATAGCAGTAATGCACAATAACGTAAGTTATACGATGTAGCTAACAGTCTTACAACAGGCCCATACACATCCATACATGCATTCACAATCCAGAGAGTTGCTTTGCGCTGCCTTTACCTGCATTATGTATGTACATACAATATACATATTTCTTTCTTAAAGAAATGTGAACTCTTTTTTTCATACGTTATATAGAGACACCAATGAAATTGTAAAAAGTGTACGTTATATCGACCATTCGTTATACTGGACCACCACTGTACATAAAAATCAATTGCGGGCGGTGCGTATTTCAATGATTTTTTTTTATTTTGTTGGGCTTGAATCAGGGATGGCTTTCGGAAAATTCGGAAAATTCTCAACAGGTGGCGCTGTAGGCACATTTCGTGTTTCACCCATCTCATTCTATATAATATCAAAATATGTCAGATTGTGTTTGAATTGATGTTATTTTAATGCGTGAACCGATTTTGTTTCTGGAAACTTGAAATGAATGGTGACGTCAATACCAAGAATTTTATGGTCTTTGTATGTGTATTGGTTCTACGAGTTATAGGCATTTTAGTGAACATACATCTGTTTTCGACCTCACTTTAAATGAATTTTTGTGGATATGTATGGTTGGTTGCAGCTCAGGACAAGATAGTTTTGGACCCGATAGGTGGCGCTGTTGTCCATCTCTGAAGCCACTAAACTGATTTCAAGGAAATTGAAAGATACGATAGTTTTGGGCCTGACTCAGATTTCGCAAGCATTTAAGAATATGTGATTTGGCATGTGGCATATGTGGGCGTAGGCCGCACACTCAAGTAGTCCAGGATACTAACCACTGAAACACTATAGCACCTATGTCGAAAGTGAAGTAAAAAATTATCCGAACGGTGATACTTACTTCCCGGGTTCCTTCGAGCTAAAAGCGCTCGTAGCCTTCATCGTAAAGTTTTTGGACAATCGATTCAATCATTACCGCGGAAAAACCTATCAAGAAGCCGACCCGGAAATCTATGAAGTCGTTTCTATGCATTGAACTCACTTTAATTCCAAGGGAGTTTCATTCGTTCAATAGAGAGGTTCAACTATTAAAAGGGATGTTAAGAATTTAATATATTTTAGGCGGTACGAAGTTCGCCGGGTCAGCTATGAGTTATAAATCACAGAAGAAATTCTTAATAGGAACAAAATTCATGACTTTTTAGTTTCATAAGTAGGTACAAAGTATTGAAGAAAACAAACATAGTTTTAGTCCATCAGATCGTCCTGGTCTCATACATTAAAAAAAAAAAAAAGTTGGTTAGTCAAAAAAAATAATTAGAAAAATATTTGAAATAAAATAAAGACGCCTTTCTGTAAAAACACAATCCTTAAAGCCTTAGCTAATGAAATTATGCCTTAAAGGCATGAAAAAGCCTTCACTGGAGAGGCTCCACCAAAACAACATGATAAGTACGCGCATGTTCCGTCGTTACAGCTCAATACCTTCCAAATTGGTAATTAGGTTGCCGCATGTAATTACTCCCAAACGTGTTTCCTCTAATGCCAATTTGTGGCACTTTCCACCGTATAATGTAAATAGCCGGCTAAGCTCGGTACAACGGTGTGTACCATATAACTCATGTTAGCACACTCGACTTGGTCGAGTGGGTGCAAATCCCTCTTTATTGCCTTCGATAAATTGTAATTATTTTCCTCTGACTCCTTTTTCATAGAAAGAAATTGATTTGTACGGCGCCATGTCACCCAGCAAGCACCATTCTTTATTCTGGATTGTATGAATTGTATACTCAACATCGCGGCATCGTTAAAGCCCATAGTTGGCAGTACGAGAACCCTATAATCAATCAATTTGGCAACAAACCGTAGTCGGGGGTTAATTGCTTTTATTCTTGTTTCCCCTTAGAGGTATAGTGTCGGCGTCGACATGCTACGGCAGTCGTGGATACGACGTGCTACTTAGGTGGTATACCACTTGAAATCTTCAAGAGAGAATCCTTAACACCGCGAGGTTGTGTTTGTTGTTTCTCTGAAATCGCATGAGCTCAGATTTATAAGTTCAGTTGTTGGTCTTTCCATATTCTGGCTGCAGTGTTTTTGGATTATATTTACATTTGTAGAATTTTTTTCTAGCTCGATCTTACAACGTGTATGGAAGCCTTAATCACTTGGTGAATTTTCCTATAACATAACCTCGTTTGATCATCAGGTGCGCAAACGTCAACGAAAACTACGTCAGTGAAATTCCTGAAAAGGTGTTGATGTTTTTCGACATTTGGTGTGCTATATGAGCATGTGCCAAAAATGTTTATTTGTCATTACAAATATTAAGAAAAGGACTACTGTCAGAAATAAATAACGACTTTGTGGGACTTTTACTTAGCCCATTAAGTCCCGAATAATTTTTATTTTATGAAAATAAAACACTTTTGTCACGTAAAGATGTTTTTCCACTTTCATAATTAATTGTATCAGTTATATTCGAAAAGCTATAGGTAGGGTCACTCGAAGACCAATTTACTGTCGAAGAATTCAATTTCTTAGCACTACTCGCGCCTGGTTGAAACGTCTCATCAACTTCATCGTCAGGTACATAAGCCTCTAAAGTACCTGGAATATCTACTACTATTGGGACTTCCGGGTTATCACCATCAACATTTTCTTCATCTACAAACTCATCCACATCGGTTGGCAACGCCAAAATATCAGCCTCTATTCTCTCCGACTGCAAGTAGGCTACAGCTTCTTCCATATTTCTGAGTGCACGATGAGATATGTTGTTTGTTGATCTTGAAAAAGTAATTCAGAAATTACACAGCAGAACCCAGTGGTATCAATCGAGATCAGTGATGTAAATATATGAAGTGGTTAGCCTGTTCGAGTAAAAAGGCGACACCAACTATTTCTTTACGTTATAATTTTTTATTCCTTAGCAAAAAAATTATAATTTTACAAATTACGGGAAAGCGCGAGACGATGCGGATGGTTGCCGGTCGAAGACTGTGTTTGGTGGTTGACGACTGCTACAACTGTTGTTATCGTTTACGGTGTCGCTCGCGCGATGTTCTTTTGTGCAGTTTTCTTTTATGTGTGTTCACCACATATCTCCCCTTCTTGAAAGAAACGAAATTTAAATATGTTTGGAGAAGAGAAAAAAAATTAAGCGTAAGTAATAGAAAGAACGAAAGTTATGGAGGCAGATTGAATCGGACTGTTCTGTGGCTCCTGGGTGCGGAGGTTGACGGGACTTCTGTTTCATTGCGCTGTGTTCGACCCCCTTCTTCAAGTCGGACATCTTCGTGAAGCAAGAATGCAGGTTTGAGCCTATAAATTGAAATCGGTGTATTTCTTCCTCTGACGAGAACGACAAAGTATTTTTAAAATTTTTCTAGCACTTTATATGGTCCATCATTTGGTGTAGCGAAAGAGTGGCGTATATGATCGTGGCGAACGAAGACATGTGAGGTGTTTCGGAGGTTTTTGAAAACAAATGTTGAGCGCTGTCCATGACGAGACATTTCTTGTGGAGCTAGATTCTTAAAATGCGTCTGAAGGATTTGCACTAAGACTGGAGCTGATGTGTTTCGGGTCGATGGGCGCAGGAATTCTCTTGGCAAACGAATCGGTTCGCCGAGGACCAGTTCAGCGGGCGTTGCTTGAAGGTCCTCTTTGAATGCGGCTCGAAGTCCAAGAAGTACAATGGGTAGGGCTGAAGTCCAAGTATCGCCATTGCATAGCAGTGCTGCTTTGAATTGTCGGTGAAGTAATGCGCAGTGGAACACCAAAGCGTGCGATCCAGGATAATAGCAGAGCCTCTGCTACAGATTCTGCGGTTCCAATTGACAGGGGGATGGCTTCAGGGAAGAGCGTAAATCGATCGATGACCGTCAGGCATTGATTAAATCCTTTGGATGGTATGAGGCTGACGAGGTCAATATGGATGTGCTCGAAGCGCTTCGTAGGTGGTTGAAAGTTGGCGATTGGCGAGATTGTATGTCGTGTAGTTTTGTTCGCTTGGCACGGTATGCAGCACTTGACCCACATTGAACAGTCTTTGTTCATAGAAGGCCAAAAAAAACGCTGGGCGATGAGTTTCCTTGAGGCGCGTTGTCCAGGGTGTGCCAAAGAATTCAAAGAATTGAATATTCTTTTGCGGAGGGGACGAGGAACGTAAGGTCGTGTTGTGCCTGTGGAAATGTCGATATATATTTCGGCTTCGGAGTTGTCGAGTTTTATATGGCAGAGTTGAACGCTGGAGGATGGATTGTTGAGAACGTCTTGAAGTTCAGTGTCGTCAGCTTGTGCTTGCGCTATCTCGCTCGGTGATACTGCTGGCTCGATAGCATCGACACGTGACAGCGTATCTGCGACAGTATTCTCCGAGCCGGAAACATGCCTAATGTCGGTGGAGAATTGACCGATGTAGTCCAATCTTCTGAATTGCCAAGGTGAAGCTCGCTCTGGTCGTTGCTTGAACGCGTGCACAAGTGGCTTGTGGTCACTGTAAATTACAACATGTCTTCCTTCGAAAATGTGTCGGAAATCACGCACAGCTTCGTAGATTGCGTTGAGTTCTCTGTCGTAGGTCGAGTGCTTCTGAGTGGAGGGCGACAGTTTCTGGCTGAAAAAGGCTAAGGGTTGCCAAGAACCGTGACATTGTTGCTGAAGTACCGCTCCAATGGCCTGCTCCGAGGCGTCTGTGAAAATGGACCACTCTGCGTTGACGTCTGGGTGAGCGAGCAGAGCAACCGATGCTAGGGCGTTTTTGCTGTCCGTAAACGACTTTTCCAACGCTGGTGACCAATTAATGGGTTTTGAATTTTTGATGTCTGGACCTTTAAGTTGGTCGTTGAGTGACCCGAGGATCTCAGCTGCGTTTTTGATAAACTTCCTGTAAAAATCGATGGTGCCAATGAACGCACGAAGTTTCTTCACGTTGGAGGGCGCGGGAAATTCTAAGATAGCTTTCACTTTCTCGGGGAGTGGGAATATCCCTTTGGCCGAAACAAGGTGTCCCAAAAATGTCACTTCACTTTTTCCGAAATTAGATTTGGCCACGTTTATTACAAGACCAGCATCCCGAAGTCGTTGAAATACAGCTCGGAGATGCTCGAGATGCTCCCGCCTGTTTTTCGATGCGATGAGCAGGTCATCGATGTATGGGAAAACAAAGGGAAGATCCCGCGTCACCTCATCGATGAATCTTTGAAATGTCTGCGCAGCGTTGCACAGGCCGAATGTCATAAAAGGAAATTCCTTCCCTTCTAGGTTTGCTGTAAAATCCTGTAGGCAGCGGATGGGGTACGCATCTGGAATCGTTCGGGCGTTAAGGGGTCTGTAGTCGCCACAGGGACGCCCTTCTCCGGACTTATTTTTGGCTAAGTGCAGAGGTGAGGACCACGAGCTGTCAGAACGACGTGCAGTGCCAAGTTGAATCATTTTGGCGAATTCAGATTTGGCAATGCTGAGGCGATCTGGAGCAAGCCGACATGCCTTACTGGAGATGGGAGGCCCGTCTTCTGTTTTTATGTGATGAACGGTGCAATATTGTTCCTTTCTCCTGGCTGAAGCTGGTTGTGTGATGGCAGGGAATTAATGGAGAAGTTCTGCATATGGCTGTTCGATGTAAGCGTGAATTGTGGGTACAGATGAGGACTGAACGTTTGAAAGCACGCCCGCCGTTGGCAATCCGGTGTGCTTGTCGATGATTTGCTGTTGCTTCACATCCACGAGCAATCCGTAATGGCATAAAAAGTCGGCGCCAATAATAGCGCGGCTGACGTCAGCAACAATGATGATATGTGTTAATCAGCGAGCCGTTGGCAGCGAATAACTGGTAGGTTGGCAATGGAAGCGGTGGCTGTGTCTGCTGGAGCGGGTAGATCGAAACTTCGGATCGTGTATCGATCAAAAACTGTTGCTGAGATTTTCTGTCGGTTAGAGGCCCAGTTTTCCTGAAATTGACAACCGGGGCGACATGTGCGCACCTCGGCACCATATTTAATCTGGTACCAGCATATATTTGATTGTTTAGGTACTTGCCTGGGTTTGGATTTGTTTCTGGAACTGTGCTGCTGCTGTTGTTTTGTTCGTCCGCGTTCTGGGAATGATGCAGAAAGTTCTGCTACTTCGGCGGTCAGTTTGGCGATTTGTCGATGAAGGTCATCCGTTGCTGCTACCGTTGCTGGCGCAAAAACCTCGTGCAGTTTATCGGCAATATCACCCAAGTCTGTGACATCCATGGATTTCTGGGCGACTAAGCAGGCTTGCGTTTGTGATGGGAGGTGTGACAGCCAACGCGCTTTTAACACCTCTTCGTCGATGTCAGGTACCAAACTCTTTAGGTGTCGAAGGTGCTGGGACGGTGTGCGATCTCCCAAATTCTCTTTATACAAGAGCTGAATGATTTTCGCTTCTTTGGATTTCGAGAAACGGGAAATCAGTGTGCATTTCAGAGTTTGGTATGGGGTGTCTTCTGGTGGATTAATGATAATGTCTTCCACCTCTGCAGCGGAGCGCGTGTCGATTAGTGGTATAGTGCGGTAGAATTTATCACGTTGTTCGATGATGCCACAATTAGTAAATTGTGCTTCCAGCTGGGCAAACCATAGCGCTGGTCTTTCGGGACTGAAAGGGGGCGCTTTGATGTCAAACGGTAAACGGCGAGTGGCTTGATCGGCGTTGACACGTGAGTTGCTTGAACCAGCTGCGGTCTGTGGCGTGGTATCGCCTTGTGCAATCGTTGAGTCGGGCATCGGAACAGTTATTTTCTTAACGCGTGAGAAAAAAAAACACTACTTTTCACACAATTCGGGGTCACCAATGAAGTGGTTAGCCTGTTCGAGTAAAAAGGCGACACCAACTATTTCTTTACGTTATAATATTTTATTTCTTAGCAAAAAAATTATAATTTTACAAATTACGGGAAAGCGCGAGACGATGCGGATGGCTGCCGGTGGAAGAACGTGTTTGGCGGTTGTCGACTGCTACAACTGTTGTGGCTGCCGGTTGAAGACTGCGTTTGGTGGTTGACGACTGCTACAACTGTTGTTATCGTTTACGGTGTCGCTCGCGCGATGTGCTTTTGTGCAGTTTTCTTTTATGTGTGTTCACCGACGCCGACGGTATATCTTTTATGTCGCTACTTTCACAACATCATTGATAAGCTATTTGAAGAGAAAAATATTACAAAAAAATGCTTCTTACCCAATATTTCCTTTATTATAAAAATAAATTCAAAAATCGTTTGGCACGCACTGAGTACCTCGAATTCAAAACCGATTCACGAGAGAAGTGATAACCATATACCAATGCAATGGCTCTAATTTAGTGGAATATATGTTAAACAAATATATTGTCCTAACGGTTACATTCCAGCCACTATAAGAACAAATTTAAAAAAATCTGTTTGCATCAATCTCAAATGAGATTGCTGGGACCTAATGGGTTAACATCTACTTCTAATGATCGCAACTTCAATCAATCCATAGCAATGGCAAAAAATTGTATTCTTTCATTCAATTTTCCCTCTTTCGGGCGCAGTGGCTCAGTTGTCAAGTTCAAGTTTTTTCCCCTGTGTCACTTCTCGCGAACGTCTGACAAACATCCGAGAGGAAAACTGTCATGAAGGAGCATCTCCATTAGCCGTTCGGAGTCGCCATAATATTCTAAGTCCGTAAAAACTCACACAAAACAAATGGTTGTAAGAAGCTGGACCAATGGTACACGAGTCCTTTGAGCCAACTATTTATTTATTTATTTAAGCAATAAATTCCCTCGTGCTCTGGAGTACCCGAATAAAAGTGTCATTCGGTGGGCCTCTTATTGCATGTTTGGCGGCTAAATGTGCACCAAAAACGAATTGAAAAATTGGCCTTCCGTGAACGAACTTTTACGTTTGCTTGCGGAACTCTGCCGACTTGACATATGAAGCGAGGATGACTTCCGACAAATGCTCGTTCATTAAATTTTTCCAACCGTTTGGTCTACGGTTGAATAATGTACATCCACCATGCTTTGTCGGAGGGTATGGTGGGAATATTTGGGATTCTTTACTTCTACCCTCAGTAGAAATGAATGGCACGATATTCAAATACCAGCCAACAAACCAGCAGGGCACATCTATACAAAAGGTTTCAATGCGAAGGTTGCTTTCGACTCAGGACCCTGTTCAACGGCGTTTTCCAAGTCGTGTTTTTTTAGTGATAACATCAACCACGTCTTGATACAAGGTGGCGCAAGAAGTAATCCTCCTATCAGAAAATGCTATAAATCTTGCGATTGGCCCCTAATGTCAGTTCTGTTTTGGCATTTGTGTAGTAAACACATGCTAAATACACGTTAATAAACAATGTTCCGCTACACTGCTCCAGAACGCGGAATATTGGTGACTATTTATTTGAGCAATAATCGGTCGGTGACTTTGGCACAACGTGAATTTCGTCGCAGATTTCCTAGCCGTCCAACGCCTACTGGTGAAACATTGCGACGTTTAGCCGCTCGCCTCGAAGAGACTGGCACAACACGAGATGCTGCCAGGCGTGGCAGACCCCGGAGTAGCCGTTCTGCAGAGAATATTGCTGCTGTAGCCGAAGATGTCATGGAAGCGCCGTCGACATCGACCAGACGACGTGCCACGCAAATGGGTATCAGTCGACGGTCTTTACAGCGAATTTTGGTACAAGATTTGAAGATGTTTCCGTACAAAGTCCAGACGGTGCATCAGCTGTTAGCTGCTGACCGCCAATCGCGTCTAACATACGCTCAAGCCATCCTTAATCACCACCAAGAGGAAGATGATTTTTCATCAAAAATAATCATGAGTGATGAGGCCTATTTCCATCTTAGCGGGTACGTAAATAAGCAAAATTTACGCTTCTGGGGCACTGAAAATCCGCGTGTAACCCACGAAGAGCCATTACACCCGCTCAAAGTCACTGTATGGTGTACTGTTTTCGCTGGAGGAGTCATCGGACCTTTTTTCTTCGAAGACTTCGCGGGCCAAACGGTTACTGTGAATGGTGAGCGCTACAGAGCAATGATCGACGAGTTCTTTTTGCCGCAACTTGATGAATTGGGATTGGAAAACATGTGGTTCCAACAGGACGGTGCAACGGCATACACTGCACGTGCCACAACCGATATGCTGAAGGATGCATTTCCCGGGCGCCTAATCTCCCGTTTTGGCGATTTGCACTGGCCAGCAAGATCGCCTGATTTGACCGCTCCAGACTTCTTTTTGTGGGGCTTTTTGAAGTCGCGGGTTTATGTCAACAAGCCTCAGACTCTTGCAGCTCTTAAAGACAATATCCGTCAAGAATGTGAGGACCTATCGCCGGAAGTTTTGGCCAAAGTGATGGAAAATGCCATAAAAAGGGCTCAAATGACAATCAACTGTGGCGGCGGCCATTTACATGACATCATATTCTCGACTTGATGTAAACAAAACTAAAAGACCAAATAAAAATAATCCACAAGAAGAATCAAAGTTTTTAATTTTTTTTTTAAATTACAGCCAAAAAACATCGGAAGGTTATTTTTGCGCCACCTGTTATATCCTTTTTCGTTGTCAGCCAAGCAGAAATATAAGTGTTTTTCTTAGAAATGCTTCCGCCACTTGTGAGCTTCTGTCGCGAAGAGCTACGGGTTCCGGGAACCACATGTAAATAATCTTTTTTTTTTTTTTTTTTTCTCGTTAATGATGAAATAGCAGATACAAAGATATTTTCCGCGATTGGAAAGAGATTTATATATTAGCAAAATATAGGCGGTGGAGTATATTCAATTCCTGTTTAAGAGTTGGCAAAATGTAGCAACTCTACGACAAGCAGAAAACGTAAAAAAATGTTTGCCGTTTCGCCTGTGCATCGTTGAGATATATAAAACCAAGAAAAATAAACTCAGTGCAGAGGATTACACCGGCCCCAGCCGCATCAGAAACATAGTTTTTTGACGGTACATCTCCCGGGACTTCCACTTAACTTTCATTATTTGTTTATTACTTAAAAATAATCCATTACCTCAATCCAGCGCTGCCGAAAGTACTACAATAGGAGTTTTGTACTCCTCTTTCATCTACTGTACTCCCATTTTTAATTTCGGATTTTAATTTAATTTTATTTAATTTATTTTCACTTGCATAACATTTATCTACCACCTAGTAAATTGCAAAGCAACCCGAATAGCACACTTGGGTTTTAATATGGTACATACAACTCTAATATTACTATCAAGTTATTTCCTAAGTATTGCAGTAACATTTTCACACCCCACATTGTAACCACAATAGCCGCATTTTCCCTTATAATTTGCAACAACTTTGTAGTATTTGTGTTTTACTGAGGTTATTTTTTGTTAAATGATAGTTTTTATTACGCTGTTTCTACGAAAATATGTTGTATTTGACTTAACTAATGTTCTAGCAATGTAACTTAAATGTTACTGTTGATTTGCTTATGCAAATCAGTTTGAATAACATTATGTTGGATATAAAATAAGTACGAGAAATGTTTCTGTTAACATTCCAGAAGTTTTAAATAAGTTATTATTAGAATGCTTTTTGAGTCTACATATATAGACAAACAAATTATGAAGTATAAAAGGAAAGGTAAACATATTTGATCTGAAAGGTATTAGTATCTAAAATAGTTCAAGTTTGCTGCGATTTCCGACCAAAATCCTTAAACGAATACTACTTTTGTCATGAACATTAATAAATTGGGTCTGGAAAATTCACGCGCCTCCAAAAAAGGGTTAAATAGAAGAAAAGTTTGAAAATCAGAAAATATTAAAATTTGTATTAAAGCTTCAAAATCCCAAAAGACTTGTAGAAACAAATTTTAATATACCATATTCATCAGTTTCTATACAAATGAATTGTAGAAGCTATGTAATATATTGGGAAAATTGAAATGTATTTTTCACATCTTAAGAACTATGGTTAAACAGGTATATAAAATGGTGAACAATATGGCGGTTGTTACATGAAACATCATTAAAACATGAACCATAATATTATAACTAAAATTTTCCTTGAAATGCTATTGAAATGAGTTACAACAAAGTAACAACCGAATGTTAGCAAACTGTTGTTTCCATGTTTATGAGATGTAACAACAACAGTAAGTATATAACAGACATTTTATTTTTCTTCGAAATAGCAAATCAACATTATTATAACATCATTATAATTGAAAATAAGCAATAGCATTATAACTTCTTTATAACTAACTTTTGTTTGTTGACATTATAGTCAGTTTTGCCAAACATTTTTAGAAGCTTGTTTTAAAAATGTTTATCGGTGATTTTTATAGTTTTTCCGTATAACTTCAACTTAAGCTTTTCAGCTTTTACAAACACTTTTGATAAATGTAAAATTTCAACTCTACAATGTTTTTTTGGTCCTATAATTTGCACATTACAATATTTGTATCAACAACAGTGCAATAAAATACTGTTCTGACCAAATAGGCTTGCAAGTTTTCAGCTGCCATTTGGTTTTTCTCCTTTTCTCCTTTTTTCGTGAAGATCGTAAGCAATATTTTTCCCAAAATCAGAAATTACATTAAACTTTTTAACTTACATATGAAAGCTCACTTACATTTTAAGTTTTAAAATGATAAAACTACAAATCAGTGCTATTATTCCTTTTCGGCGAAAAAAATCGTGATCTCGCTTTTACAACATATTTTTGAATTGCGGATCGTCTGCGTGGAACAATATTACATTCGAGGTTATGTTTTTTTTTTTGTGCATTGAAGTAAAATTTTCTGCAATACAGAATAATTGCGGAAAGCTGATTTGGCAACGCTGACTACAACTACTTGATTATGTGGAGGATGTTAAGTTATAATGAAGCTACAATAACGCCACGAAACTTGACACTGACATTTCGATTTTCTCATCAACATTATATTATTATGATTTCACTTATCAGCAGTTATTGACGACGACTGAAGCTAATAATTCCATATGATGTTAGAATATTTGTCATATAATAAAACATATTTATAATTGTAAAAACTCAATGCATTGCTTCACATTTTAATGTTTCCCTTATTCTTTTTTACTGAATTGCAAAAATATCCCAGATGACTTGTTAATATACGATTCGTTTTAAAAACATATAAAAAACTAAGCAATGACAGTCCATTTTTGTAAGTTTCGTTATTTATATAACATTCTGTTATATTCAAAATCAAAATTCACTAAACGTATATGTAACATATTACCAACCCTTTTAAAACTCCAACTTACGAACTCTTATAAAACTACTTTCAAACATCCCCCCCTTTTTGTGAACAAGTTTAAAACTTTAAAAAACGTATTTACAACATTTCGAATGACAATGTTACAAATAGTCCCGCGTGAACATGAATACAACTGATATAGAACGGATTTTGTTACAGATTACTTAAATATAACAGAAATACAATCGAAGTTTTGTTGCAAATCGCAATCTGTGCTATTCGGGAAATTTTAGATTATGGATGTTCCATTAAGCCCCTTGAAAAGTCAGCGGTGTGTAAAAGAGACTAAAAGTGTATTACGAAAGGGGTAACAATTGTTTACAAGCAACCGCAAATTTTCAATAGAATTATTTTCAAATAATATGGAAATGTAAAAAAAAGCTGAAAAATGTGATTTGAATACATTTTTAATGCATTTTTTTTGACGTGTCTACCATAATAAAGTTGGTGTGTACGCACTCACTCCTATCGGGAATTTTCATTCTAATTTTTGGTGTGTAAAAGCAGAAAAAATGCCAAAAAAAAGGTAGTGTCATACCGGCTTTAACAATTGTTGTCGTTACATTGGCATCGAACAAACTTTTGCTGATCCTTAAAGATGCCTTTCTTCTGCCAATATTTAAAGGATTTTTCAATAAGGACGGGTCGATGTCAGAGTAGAATAAAACAAGCTGTGCGTGAGGTATCAAAGAAGCAGTTTGTTTTGTTTTGAAAGGCCCATGTATGCCATTACACATGCCATGTAACATCGTTCAAATATCCGCCCCGGCTTCTCACGGATCCGAATAGTCCTATTGTTAGCTGGTTGTTTACCTACTGGTTTTTTTCTAATTTGGACATGAAACGTTAAAGAGTTGACTTTGACTTTTGGGCCACAACGTCTGCCATAAAATGGTATCACAGCACCCAATATTTTCAGTGACGACGTGTAATTTATTGAATTGGCATCAGTGAATGAATGAAGCTACCAAAACAACGTGGCCGATATAGGCTCCCAATTTAAAAACGCCTAGCTGCAAATAAACATCTTAATTTTTTTTGTAGTCGCTGGTACTCCACAAAAGAGTTCTATTACACTCCGCAACGAAATCATGAAACAGCAGCTCTGCCCCCACCTAATTGCTTCAAAGTAGCTAGTTATTCTTTTTAATTTGGTATCCCAATGGATCTAAAATGATTAGTGATTCTTATCCCGTCAGCACAGTTTCCTTACCAAACCAAAAGTATTTAAACCAAGTTCGCGAAAAAATTATAAATAAATGCTAAGTGGATGGAGATCTTGTTTTAAGCAGTTTTTCCCATCCCCGTCTAACTCCATATTGTAACCACTAACTGAAAGTATTAGCGCCCCCATTTCGAACATATAAGTTAATGCAACGAAGTAATTTTTCGCACCGATTCGATACCAACAACAATCTGCCCAAAGCACCGCACATTCACCCCAGCGCTTTTATTCACCTGTATCAGCACATCCGTTTCAACTGCAACAACCAGCACCACCGCGCATTAACCCCAGCACATTAGTTTCAACGCACTTTCAATATTTTCTTATTATCAGCACTTTTTAACCGACCTAGTTTAAGTTTATTTTGGTAATGTAACGTAGAGATAGAATTAAAGAAAAAATAAAGTTGAGTTCATTTTTGATAACCGAACGGGAAGGTTCTTTTATTTATACGTCATGGCATACAACAGCAACTCGCAGGGAGCAGATTTTATTTAACAATGACGATCTCTTGAGTTTCGAAACAAAACATCACAACCTCCTTTTTTCCACAGGAAACAAAAATCCCTTATCGCCTTCAAAATTCCAAATCAGAGAACCACTGGTTTAACTGCCGCCGGCAGAGTTTATTTTCCCTAATTTAATCACAATAAATATCTATGCCTCGACTACATAGTACCCACTACAGACAAAGCATAGGTACCCAGGCAAGTATAGGGAGCTGGGAGAATATCCGTAATTAGTTCCAATCGATTGAAATGCACAAAAAAAAACCAAAAGCCACCCCACAGAAGCTTCACCGATCGAAGGCATCCTGGAGGCGATGTAACCAAATTTAATTAGCTACTTCATGGTATGAGCTGCTGCTTTGTCTACCACACCCACTGAATCTCGAAATACCCAAATGGCGAATGCAAAAAAAGTACCGGTTAACAATGCATTTCCAACTCAAACTATAGTTCCGGACTTGAGTTTGAACTTTTTTTTCGCATTTTTGTTTTTGTTTTTCTCCCCGGCCATGTTGAACCGGCGGATACAAAGGAAATTCGCTGAGGATATTCGCTAGTTTCCAGCATATCAAGATGTTATTTTTTGTGTGCCATTGGATGTTTGCAACGCTTTTGATTTTGTTCACTTGAAGGGATTCGTTCAGCCAACGTGCGGACAAATTAAATTATGAAAGGGACTGAAATTCTTGTCAATTGCTATTCATATTCGCCAGGGAGACTATTCGTTTCTAAAACGGTAACCACTTACTATATACCTACCTATAGTTTTAATCATTTCTTTCAGCGGCATTTGCTGGCTTACTGCTACACTAGTACTCGTCATCATCCAGAGCAAATATCCATCGTGCAGATCTTGCTACTATATCCTTCGAGAGCTGAAAATGTCAACACATTCAAACTAATTAAAAATCCAATTTAAATGGTAAACATAAACGGAGTAAGAGGAACAGTGAGACGGGACGAAAAAAGGACCCACAGCTCAACAACAACAATACGAATAGCAATATGAAAAGGAAACTGAAGATGATTTCACTGGGAAAATAGTGCTTAGGCGAGCGTGTTGGTTGGAAAACTATCCGATGATGGGATAGAACACTGCAGTGCTATTTATTTCTATATCTGTATATACAGTTGGACTGATGGATGAATGACAAAGGTAAATATCTACAGACGAAGTAGCGTATTCTTAATTCAACTTGGAGATGACTTTTTTGCTGTTTGGCTAAAATAAAGAAAAAACAAGACCGGATTCTATTTGCGCTGGTGACGTTGGAAAATAGCTGGCGGAGGACTTGGAAGGGCAGAGCACTATGAAATTTCTGGGAAACGAGATGAGTACACGACTGTAGATCTTAATCGGCGAGTGTCAATCGCACGAAATAAATGAATTGCGCGCCACTCGCCGAGACTCTGCTCGAGGGCACAGTGCTTGGAGTTGCAGGTGCATATAATAATCTGGTATTAAATAAACAGAGCGTGAGTATTAAAGTGGGCGACGAACGAAAAAGGGGTAAGTTGTGGAATACTTCTAATTTGTGTTAGAAGATAAATCAAGTCCCCTTTAGGGGCGATTTGACAGAGTTTGAGAATGTTCATTAGCATCTCAGAGCGACGAAAGCGGATTACCTGCCCCCCAATTTAGGGATTCTGTAATCACATAACGCCAGCGCATGTGGTATCCGAAAGCTTTCCTTGGCTGCCACTGTACTGTGTGGACGTTAAAATACTATTTTAATGCTCAACCTTCATCCTTTAGACATCGTCAACAATGAATACGGCGCTAACGCGGCAAACAGACTAAGGCACTAAGGCTTCGGCATAAACTAAGTATTAAATAGACCGTCAGCTCCCGCGCACCTACCCGACTCCCCCGCAAATTTTTAAAAGAAAATTTTCTCTTAAATTTCCTATCTGTGAATGCGTGTGAAGGCGCAAAAAAAGAAATTCTAAATGGCGGGAGGTGTAATAAAATACTGACACTCAGCAGTGTTCCTGCATTGTGCTACCTCTACCTATTACCAAAAAAAAATAATGTTAGCAAACTGCGATTTTTATACTGAAGATTAATAATTTAATATGATTGGCTCTCCGAACAATAGAAATTTTACTTTTAAAAGTATGTTTTTTTCATAAAAAATCGAGGGAATTTGAGTTTAGTGAAAAGGGAAAAATGAACACGCTTCGTGTGTAAAATAAAGAGAGAGTGCTAAGAACACTGACTGAGAGTTAGTGTATTTGGTGAGTTTCTGTCAGCTGATGGATGCGTTCTGAGAGTTTTTTTATTCTCCGATAAAACATCACAAAAAATTCACCTCACAATGGTTAGATTACTATCACTTCAAATTTTGTGGGATCTGGGAACGAAATATTATACGAGTATCCACACCATTAATTCAATAAAGAAAAACAAATTTATTAAGAAAAGATCCGAAATATTGACACTGAAATCTTCTTCTAAGGAAGAAGTTTAGTATTCATCTTGATGGCTGATGTCTGAAAATGTCATGGCCATTGATGACTAGGAAGTGAAATATACATTTACTTTGAAAACAGCAGAGAACAAGTTTTCATTTCCTTCCAACACATTCCCTGCCAACTCAGTATGGAGATATCGGCAGATGTTAACAGAGCGCATTGCCAAACGATGGTGAGAAATAACGTAGTCCCAAAATTGCTTGCGTGGTCTCAAAAGCAAAATGCAAATAACATAGATACGCACTATCTAATTGATCGCCATGATCGGCGATATAACGGTCTTAATATGTCCACCTGTTGACACTTGCTTGAAGCCTTGGATACAGCCTTGATTCACACATCCTCTTCAAATATTAAAGCCTCAAAAGCTGTCAAAAAATTAATAAATTGGCCATTTCAAATGTGTATATTCTACCTTAAAACATAGATATGACTCTTTAAGAGCAAAACGTTTGTACATCCTTATATCTTACTAAAGCCAGAAGAAGATTTCGTATATCTTCCCGATGTCATCTGGAAATTTAAAAAAAGCGCGAAAAAGATATACAATGGGGACAAAAACTGAAGGAGGCAACTTAACGTGACGTGTCAGAAAAAGCCCAATTAATTTATACGCGCTGACAATCCGCTGACATTTGCCTCCCGAGATATTTTGCATCGAAAGTGGGCAACTAAGAGATTCTGAAGAAACCATCAATGGATCTGAGATGGAAACTAAAGGCATCCACCAACTGCTCTTTGGTTTGTTATGAGCAATAGCACCAACAACAGAAGTAAGGTAAATTGCCATAGTCAACTTCATCGATAAAGTAACGGATTTCTACACGCTGTACTCTATAGCACAACCATAAATCATGCTCCTGCAAAAAATAGTGGACAATTTAATCGACGGGACACTTCAGACCCCAAAGTATCCATACCCATCATACGAGTACATTCATGTTTCAGTAAAAAGCATTAGAGGTTACTTTTGAAAAATGAGCACTCCCACTCTATCTCTACCGCCAGGTACCACCCGCAGCAAAAATCTATCTATGCTTAAAAACAAAATCCCAAAAAAAGTACATTACCCGTGACGGTGACGATGACGATGAATCATATTGAGATACCTACCTACATTCATGCAAGAAGATACTAAATGAGAGTTTTGTAAGTTCATCAATTCCATTTACGCGTACAGAATACCACTTCCATATTGACTTAGGACGAAAATCCATTTCAGCCTAAGAAAATCAAAAACAACAGTGAGCTGAGTCTTGAAGAAAAGCTTAAAACCCGACAGAACTGCCGAGCGGTGTATCTTTGAGTGGAAATTTCGAGTGCGATGTTCACAACCATGCGCGACGCTCCCCAACAGATACCGCCCGGAGAAAAGATGATGAGCCACGATAAAAGAAAGATTCACCCGCAACGTCTTGCATCGCATAGCAACGCTAGCAAGCTTCCCACTTTCTCCCGCATGCGCAGTACCGGCCAACACACAGATAGTACACGCAGCAGTCCTTTAGGAATACATTTTCGCAATTCAAAGCTTTTCTGGGGTGGAGAAAACTAAAATCACCACAGAGCTGAACTTTCATCGAATTCATCACAGATATACGTTTTTCATCCCTCGGAGGATAGCAGTAGGTTGTGCGACTGCAAGTTTCAGTCAGTCTCCAGCGTACTTCGAGTTCAGTTCTGGTTAGTTTTTGGGATTCGAATTGCAGCATATCCCAGTTGAGTGTGTTTGTGCTTTTTTGTGTTGCTCCTGAGTTGAGATCTCGCGGTAACCAGCAGTGGACCGTTCCTACAACAATTCTAGTGTGTATACAAAGGGATACCCGAAAAGTGCACGTCCGTGGATAAAGTGAATACATAGTGAAAAATTCTAGTGAAAATTAATTTTTTGAAGCAAAATAAGTATCTAACAGATACAAATTGTGTTCTTTTGAAGTGATCTCTCGAGCTGAGAGAGAATTGAGAGAATTTTCTAGCAGAATCGCCATCGGAAAAGTGATAAAATCACCATACACTCAGTCCAGCTGTTGCGAGGACATCTCTAACTGACGGACATCCCTTATCGCCTGCAAAAGGTATTTTACTACCATTCCTATATATTTTTTTTTATGGCTGGAACAACATTTTCCTCCCCGTGCCCACACCCTGAAGCCTGTACGTGTCGTCGTCGTCCCGCATGAATTCTGTTAGCTCTCCACAAAATCGATTTTTGCCTTAGGTAAGGATAACAGTTTGCGAAACGTTCTTCCTTACTGAAGGCAAAGAACATTTCATTTGCTATGCCGCTGTCTGTCGATGGTGGGTGAAAGGTGAATCCTTATGGATTCATTCACACTGCTATGGTGAGCTGGATCTACTGGTAATGTGTAGTGCGGTAGGCGTGCATATTAGACGAACTTCAAATGCATATTTAATGAGGCTGTTTTTCCACCCGGAGAGAGTGGTGCTTCTGCGAAAGAGAATCATCAGTCAAGTGCTGAACTCACCCCAAACCCCGCCATCCACCCTGTGGCAAAAATTTATATCATCAAAGAGGATTTGCTCCCTCCACTAGGCGTTCAACGACGACAGCGAAGAGCCCTAAGTGCTGTTTCATAAGCAAATACACTCTAATGTCTGACGGCAGGGAGAGAATGAGAGCGAGCGGCATTGGCTGTATATATTTATAACAGTAATTCCCAGCAAAATTGAGTCCTGAAGACATTCGAGTCCCATCAACACTGACACAAGCATCATCTGGTGATGGCGCATTTTCGTACCGAAGAAGCGACACGCGGAAGTGATTTTCTTAATTTCGTTGTTAAATTTAGTTGGTAATCGATAAATCACAACGCTGCTTATTTATTAAAATCAAAGGGCCTCTATCGCTGCCTCCTCTGCCTATCTCTGGCGTATCCTTATTGCGAGTCATTTCCTCCTGGTACTGGAAGAAGGACTAATGGTAGCCGATTGTTTTTGGAAACACTTATCATTATCAAACTGGAAGATTGATTTTTTTTCTCTTTGTCGACTTTATGCCACGTCCACAATTTTTCGTCTTGTTTATGGGCGTATTGCGATTAAGTCGATCAGCTTTGTAATCGTTCGTCCCAAGCTGGGTAATAAGTTTGTTTTTGGCTACGGAGGGGGCGCGCCAATATTGTTTTTGTATTTTTGGATGGAAAAGGTGAGCAGCTGGAGTGTAAAGAAAAGGAAACAAAGGCATACCTATCACAAGTGTGCGTAGGATAAAATTTCAATTTTAATTTGGGTGAAGTTTGTTTTTCCTTCCCTTTTATTTTTGTTTGTTTGCTTTTTGGTCATTGTACATATTTGGGGAAGAATTTTTAATTTTACCTTTGAAGGTCTTGTGTAAGCAAGTCCTTTGTAATGTAAGTACAGATGCGGGGAATTATAGCTCGTTAAAGTTTGGATGGGATGCTCTCTTTGCTAATTACATTAATTTTGAATTTAGTTACGTACTTTGAAGAGCCCAGGGGCTGGCTGATCTATGTATGGCCCGTATACCCAGCTTCTTGCAACCATGGGTGTGTTGGAATTTCCTTTTGTTGGCGCAAATGAAAGGCAATTTGATTCCGAATGCGAATGATTGAATTGAGAAACTTTCCCATGGGAGTCGCTCTTGGAAATTGTTGTCATCGAGACGAAATTTTCACAAGCACGATCTTATTTATGTGCTATCTGTAAAATTCCCTATACTCTTTGGATGGTCATATGTTTCGGAAAACTGCTTCGGGATCGGATCGCAATAGCCCATTATTGAGCCTCGTGTTGTATGGGCACGGAAAGAATTTTAAGATCAAATCATGAAAAATTAGCGCAGAATCACGAAAAGTTCATCTAGTTTTAGAGCTTAGCTAAGCGTTTACTAATTCACGACTTTTTATTCGCAATTATAGAAATTGTACGAAGTGAAGATATTGACCCTCAAAAGTCGTGAATTCACACTTTTAATTTTCAATAATGCGATCAAACGAGAAATACATATTGCCATAACCGATCGCAATTTGTCATAAATGGTTATCAATTTTATATTACATTGATTGTGAATTGCAAGAACAATTCGTAAATTAACACGTTTCAGTTGTAAATTACGATTTCCTCCCTTAGCAAATTACAACCATTTAGTCTTGAATTGCAGCTCAATAGTGTTGATTTGCGAACTAACAGGAGTAGATTTACTACTTCAGTAGTTGCAATTTACAAATTCTTAATCGTAAATTGAAACTTCTTTTTATAAATTTGGTCATATTTTGCAATTTACGATTCTTGAGTAGTGATTTGAAGCATCACCGTATTTAATTGAAAATGTTTGAAATTAGAAATTTTTATTCTTGATTTACAACTTATATCTTGTAATTTACAAACCAGAATTCATTGTTTTACTGTTTAGGTTAATTTCGAATACATAATATTTATAGTCGTATTCCTCCTGATATCCAAGAAAATCATGCGGCGCCATATCGTCCGGAGACAACGGGATTTGTCTGGGGTGGTTTTTCGGTCTATGAAATTCAAAATACAAACAAAATGTTTTGTTGAGCTTGACATTGATACGAACCTTTACAATTCTTTTCGATTACATATTTTAGAATCCATTCCAATTTACACTTCTTTTCTAATGTAATCTCGCTAGATGTACATACTAAAAAAAAAAATACAGATTTACATGCATACTTCGGCGTTTTTGGAATTATTCAATAGGTACTTACTAAATATATTCCTTTATAATTAGAAGTACACTCACTATCCATACGAACTAGTTAAACAACTTAAGCCCGACTGCTTTAAGCAAAGATTGAATACCGACTGCCTGTCTCTACACCGACACGCAATGTGCACAATGAAGATTTGGCTTCATGATTGCAGCTGTCTAGCAATACATTCATCCATAAAAAGAGAGGATTTAAAAGGATAGGTACATACATGGACTACTGACTATGCATAAAAAATTAGGTCTCATTCTGTGTTGGTAAATCACTAAATATTTTTGCAATTTGACATGTGAAGTGGTGTTTGAGAAATTGACCTATTGGTAAATTGCTCCAAACAATTTCGCAAATCATTACAAATAAAAGAAGCTCGAATTGATACTCCTAATCGTAAATTTCAACAAACAGAATTTTGTATTCTCCGCCGTTTTCAATGTCAAATAACGAATTTTTGTATCAATCCATGAAAACTTCGTTGTGATTTGCGAGAAATATATAATTCGTAAATTGCAACTCAAAATTTTGCAATTGGCGACTTTCTATTCCTTCCGTGTGGTCATATGTTTAGGTAAACTGCTTCGGGATCGGTTCGCAATAGCCCATTATGGAGCCTTGTGTTGTATGGGAGTGCTCATAGATCGAATATCATTTTTAACATGTCTTTTAGGATCTTGAAGGGGTCATTATTATACTCTTTTATTATAATTTTCAATTTTGTCTGCTGAATTTTTTTTTTGCGCAAATGGATTTGCAATCTTTGTAAATACTTCTAGACCGGGTTGCTTGTATGCGCAGTTAGGTGCAAGTATTATTTTTCCTAGGGATTACATAACCTTCTTAACGAGGATGGTAAGCTACATATGCTACCAGCCGCTTCCCTCTTCTTACTCTTTTGACTATTATCATTTCACCTCAAAAATAAATCTATATTGCGACACCTACACTAAAAGGAAACCTCATCAGGCGGTACATTTAACTGCCCGAAATTCGACGGGTAGTTGACCTGTTACAATGACAGAGATGCACCTATTTCTTCTTCATTTAGCCTTCTGATAACGATGGCCTTTTTCCATGTCAATAAAACCATTCCTCGATAAAACATCGTGGGCTGAAAAGCGCTATTTGTTCTATTTCCTCTGAGCATGTAAGTAATGCCGGCCAGATTTGAGCAGTATATAGAAGGATTACTCTGACCATTTAAAATAGGTAAATACTTATAGCAGCACCCAAGAAGGCACCGTTTTTACAAGACAAGTTAGCCCGACCCTGCTGTTGCAGTGGTTTCTTTTCTACGTTTCGATTCGGCATAAAATTGTACTAGGACTCAAAACGGAAGGAGCCCTTTTGCAAATTGAAGGAAGAAGCAAAAGTAAATCGATTGGAGTAACATCTTAGTGCAGTCCTGTAGCCTTTTGTTTCAATTTCTACCCTTTGGTAATAATGTTTGGAAGGCCAAATGAACTAATTATAAAGGCTAATGCAGTTTTTATTTTAGAGTGTTTCGAAGAGGTTGTATGAAGAATTAGAAATATCTACACTTCAGTGGTGCGAGTTTTCTTTAATTTTTTGATGGAGTAAGATGAATCTCTAAGAGTGACCTATGAACCGCCCCAATGAACAATTTCATATTTCGCTATTCAATGAGTGATCAAAATAGTCTCTGATTACAATTTCATGACAATTTCACCAAGGACAATTTTGTGGATGATTACTTATTCGTTATGCAATTGTGTATTTACAATCATGCAGAATAACTTAAATTTGATTAATAAAACACTAGGTTCATTCGCGTACGAGCCTTAAGTCGAACACCATCGACATAAATCAATCGCCATCGCACAAAGTATAAAAATCTACACGTTTTTTTCAAAAATGACAGCTTTAGCAAAATAACGCGTAACAAGCAGTTCCTCTCTTTGCTTTAAACAGCTCAGAGAATTAATTCAAAAAGAAATTATACAAAAAGTTGAGAAGAAAAAATTAAAAATCTTTCTTAAAAGTCAATTGCGCACAAAAATAAAGTTGTGTGAAATTTGTTTGCTTTCCTGAAATATTTGTTGTTTTCATTTTGACACTAGATAGTAGATGTCAAAAATATATATATGTAGTAGCTCGAACCTCGAAGTCTGTAAATACGTGTATACTTTGGATTCGGTTATGTTTTCCGCTGTCTGAGAGGGTTTCGGTAAATTTTTTGAGATTAACTTTTGACATACTCTTCTTTTTGTACTTGGCTCAGCCCGTATGACTTTAAATTGTTTCCTCATTTTTATCATGTTGAAATGTCAGCGGTGTGTGAAAGAGACTGAAAGTGTATTACGAAAGGGGTTGCAATTGTTTGCAAAGCAACAACAAATTTTCAAACGAATTTGTTATCAAATAATCTTGAAATGTTAAAAAAAAATCTTCTAGCAGGTGAAAAATGTAATTTGAATACATTTTTAATGCATTTATTTTTTATGTGTCTACATTAATAAAGTTGGTGTGTACGCACTCACTCGGGAATTTTCGCTCTAATTTTTCGTACTGCTCTAGTTTCATTTTAAAAGCAGACAAAATGCAAAAAAAATGTTGTGTCATACGGGCTTCAGTTGGCTGATGGCTCGGGAAATACAAACGAATAGTTGTGAGAAGCTGGTCTCATATATCATTTATTTATTTTTATTTTAAATATAAAACACACTGTAAACTGACCACGAAATATATGAGTTCCAGAAATAATATACAGTGGACGTCCAGTATAACGAATATCGGGTATTTGTTATAATGGACGTCCACTGTACGTACGTTTAGCGTTTTCTTATATATTCCGCAGGCCGTCTCAGATAAACTCGCAATGAACTAGAAAGACTCGTCCACCCAGTTGTGCGCCTTGTTTTGATTTTAAAAAGAAAATAGGTACACTGAAATAGGAATTCGAAAGCAGTAGACATTTATCCTAACATTTTTCTTATTTAATTGAATCACAAAGTTAAAATGGAGTTTAATAATTATACATTGTGTTGCGATGTAATTCGATGCACATTCCTGACAAACAATGCCCACACCCATACATGAAGGCTACTCACTTCGATGACAATTAAACACGTAAATAAACAAACAATATAATTGTTATAACAGTTGACATTTACTTCATCAAACTAAAATCAAATCCGAAATATTATGTATTGTAAAACATAAACATTATACATAATTGAATTTAGTGTACCAAAGTAGTGTTCAATTAATTTTAAAACTCTCGAACATTCATTCCAATAAAATCTTAATAGCGCTGTGTACCTACGTCTGGGTCTTTTATATTTTTTGGTTTCTTTGTTTCACCAGTAAAAATCCATGTCATTACACATTGAAAGAGTTTTCCTTAACCACAAATCAACTGAAGTATTAGGGATGGCTTCAAGTAAAAATCATTTACCCCACAATTATAAACGCTTCTTAAAAATTATATAACAGCTTCTTTTCCGAGAAGATCGGTAATAATTTGGTCAAATTAAATGCGCAGGTCCCAGGCTATCATGATGAAACTATAATCCTAAAAAATCTCATTCACTTTTAATACCTTTGAACTGTTATATTTTTCGGCAACTTAGTTCTGGACGAATTTAATATAAGCCCATTGTTGTGGCACCATTCAACGTCTTGAAATATTTGAAAATCGGGTTCGCAACATCTGAGTTGAATAACTATTGCCATATCTATCAGCTCCGGATATATGTACCTATAAAATGAAATTTATTGAATTAAACTTATAGGCGATTCTCGAGAAATAGTCGGGCCATCCATAAGTATTTAGGTTTTATTTCGTCGCAGGCAGACAACCGAATTTAATTATTTTTAAATTATCTGAAAAATGGTATAAGTTATATTGACGGTCGTATATGGCAACAATTTGCCCTCGCATAGTTTATAGTTTTCGATGCCAACCCAGTCGAATTTGGAGTACCACAGGAATCAATAATTGCTCAAAGTCTATCTAGCCTATTTAGAAATGAATTGCTTCATATCTAATGTTCACAATATAACTCCTACTCTCAGGGAAAAACGAGATAAAACCAAGATAATCAGTGTCAGATTAAACCTATCCGTTGACGACAGTCTGCTAAGCTCGGAAATTCTTAATCCAAACACAAAAAACTTACTATGAGTATGCATTTTATATGTCCCTTAATTCTTATTTTAAGATTTTTCTATGAGAGTATTAAAAACGTGTAAGCTTAAATTAAGCACAACTTGATTTTAAATCATTGTAAACTTAAAATAAGGCTTGAATCTAAAATATGGCCTTTCATTAATTAATGGATACAAAGGACTATTAAAATCAGACATATTTTTTATTACAATTGTATTTATATTAAATTAATATTATCAATTCCACCATTTTTCTTATCACATGTACTTTGAAAGAACACTTAACTACGGAAACACGTAAACTGTACGAGATATCAATCGGAATTAATGAACTTTTTCTATCCAAGTTTTACATTGTGCGGCTTGATTGGAGAATATAAATTCGTATATCGTGATCGCTTAGATGTTAATTGGTAGCGCATTAATCCATCATGCAAGATTGTATTTTTGGGCATAACTCTTGTTCGATCCTGTATTTGTATGCAAAAAAAAATTATTCAGGTGATATGATTCAGATTTTAATATTACATAGGCTTGATTTAATAATAAAAACCTTGATTCTAGCATTTTTTTTGTTATTGTTTTAAGAATCAATAGATTTATTATACCCTCCACAGGAAGGTATATTCACTTTGTCATTACATTTGTAACGCCAAGAAGGAGTCACCGGAGAGCTCATATATTCTGAATAAGGATCACATTCTGAATCGATTTAGCCATGTCCGTCTGTCTGTCTGTCTGTCTGTTCGTCTCTCTGTCTGTTGAAAGCACGATGGCGCCCAAAGGAATTGACATAGGCGAATGAAAGTTGGTGGAAGGACTTATTTTTATCGTCGTCAGGTTGGTATTAAAATTGGGTTATGTCGGTCAAGTTGTTCTGGTACCTCCCATACAAAATCAATATTAGGCCCATGTGTCTCTCTGTCTGTTGTTCAATGTAATTACGTACTACCTCACATGCCTAAAGCTTTGCATGACTTGTATGCAGTGGAGGGTATCAAAGCATCGGCCAGGCCGATGATAACACTTTTACTTGTTTTGAGATTGATCACGTAAGAATGAAGAAAATTAAGAATGGGCCTGATCGGACTAGAATATGCGATATTTGAGTGTGTGGTGTTTGTAGGTTGTACGTTTTAGCAGTACCTGTTTGTCCGTTATGAACCAATTTAACAATACCCAACGCGTCAATATATCGGATGAAAAGTACTTCAATTGATACTTTCATTTATGGTACTCGAAATTTTGCCAGGAGTCTACTAGAGCTACTCAATTTTTATAAAACCGTTCTGAGTTAAATTATAAAGAAAATGTTTAGCAATCACATCGTAACGACTTCATCCAAACACTTCAATGACTTCTAGTAGCTGAAATTATCAGAGACAATATATACTGAGACCATCAGCTCTGTTGGAATCCACCATCTTGTTTTTTTTTTTTTTAAATGTCCAAAAACTATGTGCGACTGAACTTTTGCTGTTAAATTAAATTATTTTTAGTCTATACAATTTTCTATGTAGCAGCACTATCGCATATCAAAGATCGGATAGAGACTCTAGAAACTCCAAGATGGCATCAGGCAAACGGACAGAAATTGCACGTCTTCTGGTTCGAAACCATTCATGGATGGATGGATGTGCGTCGGTTCAAGAATACAAGGTGGCCCAAAATTAATCACCCTATCGAAAGATGTTATAATTTTTGGAGATGGCGTCGCACGTCAATCATATTTCACATTTTTTGTGAACTAGAAAGCTGCAGTATAAAACAGACCATCAATGGAGCGGTATACTTCGCAAGAGCGTGGAATAATTGTGTCGATATTTTAACCAATAATCTCCCATTTTGGCGATTTGGTATAGCCAGCAAGATGGCCCGATTTAACCATCCCAGACTTCTTGCTTTGGGGTTACTTGAAGTCGCGGCCTTATACCAACAAACCTCAGAAACAGACAATCGCAGACCTTAAGGAGAACATTCGACAGGAATGCGAATAGTTATCACCGGAAATCTTGCGAAAAGTCATGGAAAATGCGATAAAACAGGCACAAATATGCATCAACTCTGGCGGCAGCCACTTGACGAATATAATCTTTTCCACTTAAGAAAAAAATTGCAAGGGTCCAAATAAAGATTTCCAGCACTTAAAATCATTTTTATTTATTTATTTATTGGATGGTTAATTTTGTGCAGTTTTGTATAAAGACACTGGAAACGTATAATGAACATGGATAGACAGAGATGCGTCATGCATTCCTAGTAATATACTAGCGGAAGAAAAAAATTCATATGAGTTTTTTTTCCACGTTTAACGCGTTTAAGCTCTGCGAAGCTCGGTATAACTGATTTATGAGGAACTCTGTGAAATCCTACCTCTGCCCGTCGATTTACGCGTGAAACCTAATTGAAACCAAAATCATCCTTTTTAAGAGAGTGCTAACTTTCAGCATCTTTATTACTTCACGAATGAGTTAATTGGTTATGGGGCTAATTTGCTTTTAATTTTAAGTCGTCGTAAACAAGGTCTGCAAAATAATAATGCCGCATAAAAAATCAACAATAACAAGCTTTTATGAGTCTTCTTTTCACTTTCCATGCCTGCAACTAAAGAGTGTTTCTCTGTAGGGGTGGGTTTATTTTGTACCCATTTCCGTGTGTTACTTTTAAGGTTGTACCGATGTTTTTATGTTCAGTCAATCAAATGGAACTAAGTCGTTATTGAGGTGTATGCCACCTTATGCGAGGTATGTCTTTTTTGTCTTTCCTCACACACATTGCAGACTATGGCGAGGTCTTGACTGTAAGTGAAGATTTGCCTTGGCGAAATGGTAACGGAGATATGGCATACAATATGCATACTAAGTTGACATTGAATAAAAAAAAGGCACATGATCGACTCTCAAAACTTGCAACAAACATTGAATCCAATTATTTTCGTCATCAAAGACAGCATATACGATCACTTAGGTACTCTTCTCCCTGTCGAATCTGAAACACCCACCACAATCTAACAATTAGAATTCAAATTTAAGCAGAACAGGATATTTCGCAAAATTTGCTGGCGAAATGAATGTTGTCCTGCTCATTTATGTTCAACTCATTTTAATTACTTCCACCGCACCAGAGGGAGTGCTCTGCAAACCCACCACCAAATCAATTGGTTACACTGTGCCGGACAGCAAAGAAAAATATAAATCCTTTTTGAAATGCGAACGGCCGCAACGTTGCATCTCATTAAAAATATGAAAGCAACAATAAAATCTGATTTTGTTCGAAATAAATTTGAAAATATTTTTTTGTGTGCCCTTTTAATTTATATGCCTGCTGTGGTTTGAGGTTTTTTTCGCCGCTACTTTTTGGCCAACAAAGTCCCTATGGTCTCTAGCGGTAGAAATACTCGTAATACCCCATTTCGTTATTGGGGGTGGGTACACGAGTATTACAAGCTTTCCCATAGGAATGTTATTCGCATGCCTACCCAGGTCGTGGGGGGTGTGTAGCCTGGATAATTAATAATTGGCATGTAAATGTAAATGATATCATATTTCAATGGGAAAATTTATGAAGCTTCAGTTAATAGATTTTTTTTTTGGTTACACGCGCATGTTTGAGTGTGTTTTTTATCGTCTCTTTTGATTGAAAGCCTTCAATGAAAACAATATGCGGATGCAGAGGGTACTTTTTATTTGTACCTATATCATACAAAAAAAGGGTAGGTAGGAAATCATTTCAATACACTTTGATTAAAATGCTGGAAATAAAAAAATTAAATACAGTAATTTAAAAACCCCTGCTAACTACATGTCTTGTTTGGGAAATTTCTGTAAATGTATTCATACATCAATGCAACTAATTGTGCAACGTCAATTGTTCAGTATGATTGAGATAGGGACGCTCATTGAAATTCTATAACTTTAGCTATTTTTTGGCTCTAAGTTTGATGTTAGAGTTTATCGTCAGCGATATATGAAGTTGTTATAGCTTCTTCTTCTTTGAAGAGTCTTCATCCACTTTGCAAGTCGGGGCATCCGGCTTATTTGATTATAAGGTTCGTAGTTGTTGTTTCCAAATGAATTCGGAACTCGAAGCACGAAGGTAGTCTCGTCCCTTATTTTCATGGCCCGATTCCGCCAAACCTCACTGATACCTCACTAGTCACAAAACACTCACAAGGTGAGGTGAAATATATTTCGTGAGGTTTTCGTATTCTGGCAGCACACTCACGACTTGTGACTGTGAGGCTCACAAAAACAATCGAAATTGTGATCTGCTATGGAGCAAGTCACAAAATTGAAAACCCGTCATAAGCGCTCACAAATGACAATATTTGCAGAAGATGGCATTGTTTCCCTCTTTCCAAGCATTAAAGGACCGCTACGGCTTGTACGCTATATTTAAATATAAACTCTTCGGAAAAAACCGATATTTGTATGAAAAAAACTTAGGAATGTGGAAAATTTGATTTGTGACAAATGTCGTTAATATTTTATTTTATTCGTTTCTAAAACATTTTCAGTGTCAATATTTCGCTTTTTTTCTTAATAAATTTGTTTTTCTTTGTTCAATTATTGGTGTAGATATAATATTTTGTTCTCAGATCCCACAAAATTTAAGTTATAATAATCTAACCATTGTGAGGTGAATTTGTTGTGAGCATTATCGGAGAATACGAAAAATGTTATCGAATCACAACAAACCTCACAAGAGCTTGTGACTTTTGAGGCCTCGAGCTACGGAGTTGTGAAAAAAAAGGAATTATTTACTTTTGTTTTTAAAATGTTAAGACTCTTTTCCTTGCGAATTTTCAGAACAACAATAGGTAGCTCTTTAATGGGGATATTGCTCTCCTGAATTAGAAATATTAAAACATACATGTCGACCTGTTTGATTTTAAAGCTGCGCCCCTTAACTTGTGGGGTTTCCTAAAATCGCAGGTTTTTGTCAATAATCTGCAATCAACTTATGCCCTTAAGCCAACAT
The DNA here is from genome assembly GCA_951230905.1 of Cheilosia variabilis. NCBI lineage: Eukaryota > Metazoa > Arthropoda > Insecta > Diptera > Syrphidae > Cheilosia > Cheilosia variabilis. The sequence continues at coordinate 40,181,054 of OX579678.1, forward strand.
AACCAATGCCGCATTGTTAAATTCAGCCCCAATTATGCATCAGATATCGATCGAGATATCTTCCAAAACAATGGGCTTATCATTTGAAGTGCCCACATTTTTGTATTTCTGTAGTTGTTGTTGCAAAAGTTTCTAGTGTGTCGCAAAGAGAAGATGACATATCATGTAAAGAGAAATGTTCAATTTATTTTAGACATACCTAAACAATAAAAAAATAATTAGTTGGCGCAACAGGTGCGTAGGGACCCCAGGCCTAGCTTCTCACAGTCATTGGTTTTGGCAGAGTATTTTATTGGGACGAATGGTAGGGATCTCGGCTGTTTGTCAGGCGTTCGCGAAAGTTTGTGCAGTGGAAAATAAATCGCACGACTGGGTCTAACGAAACTTTCTCGTTCATCAAAAGTTTGGTTGGTTGTTTTCTTATTTTATTAGGGAGGTAAAAATAGGTAAAAATCTGAGAAACAATGCTAGATAAAAGAAACAGTGCATAGAATATAGGAAAGGGAAAAGTGTTATATAAAATTCACTTTTGGGTAATTCATCTGATATGGCAGTACATTTCAAATAAAAATGTGGGTTTTTAAAAGTTGAAGCTCTCAGTAAAATGGAATTGTCGCAATTTCTGGTTAGACAGCTATAAGCGCCCACTGTACTATTTAATAAGCTCTTGCGCCTTACAAGATTTTTGATACGAGGACAAGTGTAGCAGGAGTTATTGTTTTCTGATCTGTTAGGGCATGTTTTTATTATTGACTGGAATATATTAATAACGCTGGTATTAGGTGTCTATGATTGGAAGCAGGGTTCTTCAAAGACCGATATCTTTACATAGATATACGTAAGAATTTAGAGATTTGTTTTTGAATTTCCATTAGCATTTATAAACTGAATATCGCAATGGACGTGTGTAGTATGCAAATGAAGTGGGAGTTTCTGATTGTGAAATACCCCAAGTGGTTGGCATAATTTTAGGGTGCATACTCAATAAAAAAGAAGAAGTGGGTTATTTTTGCTAGAAAAAAATTTTGCTTAGCTGTTACTGCATTTTTATTAGAAGTGGATCAAAATTGTTAAAGCGATTTTTGTAAAATTTGGGAGACAAAACAGTACCAAATATTGCAGTGCTTAGTTGTTTGAAAAAACTATTGCTAACTATTTAGCTGAAAGCCGAGTATAAGTTATTGTTCAAAGTTTTATCGAAATCGAGAATGGGGTTTTCGAGATATGAGCAGTTTTAAAAATAAGCGTTTTCGGTGATTCGAATGAAAATTAAGGACGCAATAATTTTGAAAGCACCAATTTTACTCTTAGTTTGCATTTTAGTCAAAATCGTTACTTTTTTCAAAAATCCATTTTACGATAATACGGAGAAAAAATGAGCTTACCATAAAGTTAGAAATGACCATATTACCTTAGACATGAATTTTTGTTACAATCGTATGGGCCGTTTTCAAAATATTTATGTCTAAATTTCAAAAGTAGCGTTATTCGATTTTTTTTTTTTTAGCGAAAAACTGAGTATGCAGTTATGTTAAACCCACGTACTTAAGCTTAAATATCAATTTTGGTTGAAATCGTTAGAGCCGTTTTCGAACAAATCAAACTGATATGAATAATTTTATATGGGAATATGGGAAGTTCCATTAATATTGAGGTTACCGTGAAAAAAAAGGCCCCAAACTCCAAATCCGAAGTTTGAACGAAATCCGGGGCCTCGGGACATCCGGACAGACAGACAGACAGACAGACAGACGGACAGAATTTGTCTACCCACTTTTTTGAGTTCTTCTGTCATCGTAATATCAGGATTGATTAACATCTCGAGTTCGAAATTTTGTACAAATACAATACCTTTCTCTTACTACGTAGTCGAGAAAGTTAAAAAACCTTAAGTTTTTTTTTTTCGGGATTCGAACCTTGGACCCCTTGCTTAGTCTAACCCAACATACTTACCACTAAGTCACTGCGCCAACCTATACCTACTCAGTCAACACACTTTATTTAGTAAACATTAATTAATGATGTAAAAAGTATTTGGCAATTCATACCATAGCAAAACTCTTTGAATACATTTCAGCAGACCACTTCCTGCACAAAAAATCCAAATGTGTACCATTCTTCACAAGCGAATCCAAAACATTTTTCTTTTTGACGTACCCATTTCGTAAGCACTCTTGCGTTTTCGGCAAACAATCCAAATAACTACAAAAGGAACGCTTTCAAAAAAATATTTATAAAATGTTTTCACGCGCTGCTTAATCCGAGGCGGAAAAAAAACAACAGCACTTGAAACAATAAATCCAACACATGCGATAAAATATTATAAACGTGAGTGGGCGCAAAAAAATTCGATGAAAAGCAAGCGAGGTTCGTATTTAGCTTTTGTCCGAGAATCAATATTTTTCGTATCCATTGAATAAATTCAATTTTTTTTTTTACACTCACCCCCAAAAGAAATTCGTACCTCTGCGCGTACTATCAATCATCATTCCCAGCATCAATCAATACCCCTACTCGATGCTTGCGGGCAAAATAAATATTTGTTCGTATGGCACGGGGATATTTGGCTTGACGACGAAACGAAAACTTTTTCAATCAACTTATAGAAGCGTATTTTTCCAATACGTTCCTCAAAAGTGCGCAAAAGAGTATTTTTGAAATAAAATTTTTTTTCTGGTTATCTGAAAACTCCTTACATTGTAAAACCGAAAAATGGAATGGAGGGAAAAAATATGCCTCAACAAAAATGTTGAAATTTATTTACAGGTTGGTACGCAGTGTAAAAAAGGGACTTCAAGTTCCGTGATGAAAAACCCATAATAAAAATGTTTGAGAGCACATGCAGAAAATTTTCCGCCAGACAGCCCCCTCCATCAGAACGTCGTCACTTGAAAAGTGCCAATGAGTAGATGAGTGAATGAGTGAGTGGGGTGAAAACTTTTTAAATTAGACGAACAGTTTTGTTCGCTTCCTGCGTCCAATGGTTGTATGTGTGTTTGTGGTACGAGAAGGGCTTAAAAAACTTTCCCTAACTAACCCCATTTTGAATATTTGCATGAGTTGGTTCGGTTAGAGAGGATTTCGCCATCAGCTGGTGGGTGGTCAACTGTGGAAAGTGCAATCTGAAGTGGGTGTTGGTCAGTGCCCCGCAAGATGATGATGATGTTTACTCTGCTCTAAGTTGTCATTTTTAATAGGGACGACGATAAAGTTGCTTTTACTTTGCGCAGACTTGTTTCGTAATGAGGTTGTTAAGATGAGTTGCAAGCAAATTTTTATATTTTTACCTTTTCGTTCGCCAAGAGGGGCTTTCTAGGGATTATGTTCGCCTGGCAGCACTGATTAGTTGGTAATATTATCATTAAATTTTAGAGTGGTTTTGATGGGCAAAAAGGGAATGAAATGGAAGGACTTATGGTCTTACTAGCGGTGTCCCGGTGTCCATGAATTTAATAGCTCATAAATTTGTATGTGAATATAGCTTTTAGTAAAATATGTACGTCCCTTACTAAATAAGGAAGACATGCCTCAGTTTGGGTAATACTTCGACGTAAAGTTCTTAATTAAATCTCGTTCTCCACACTCCATCGAAACCAACTGGACCCAATAGTCCTAAAAAAAGTATTTCTCCCAAATCTCCCGAGGAATTGTGGACCCACTTTCGGTAAGGGCCATAGAACAAGGCTGGGGTGATTGAGGTCTTGTAAATGCCAACTTTGGTCCCGTCAAAGAGGCTTCAACTTTTGAGATATCCATTTAGCCTTTGACAAGATAAGATTGGTAAGAGTTAAATTTTGCTGAATACCTGCGCCGATGTCATTTTGGGAGGTATAGTTCTGCCTGCATTTAACAACTTGACACAGGCAAGTTTAAGTTTAAGTTCGTAAAAATATGTCCCTCAAGGTTCTGTTTTTGGGCCCTATTCCTTTTTTTAATTTTTGTAAATTCACTCTTCATTCAACGTTTTATAGGCAAAATAACAGCTTTTGCAGCTGGCACTGCACTGCTTATCATACTCCGATAAAAACTATTTTAGTTCATTTATTGCTGTCAATAATGACTTGGAAATTCTGCGCAAATGGTTTTTCAACCATCAACTGATTATAAGTGATAAAACTAAATTTATGATGTTCAACATTCGGGGTTCTATCTGTGAAGATATGGTGTTGACCTATCATTCACCTAGTTGTCCCAAATATATTCTGTCAAATGTGTGCACACATTATATTTGCAAGCCTTCCTACAATTCCAAAACAATATTTTTGATGGTTGCTTTAACATTGACAGTGTTGACAGTTTTAAATATTTGGGTGTGATATTGGATAGCAGGTTAAGCTGGAAAGATCATACTTCTAATTTGATACAATACATAATACATAATACGTTTTAAGACAGATTTATCATCTCAGCCTATTGTAGCCAGCATATTTTAAAACTAGTTTACAATGGTTTATTTAAAACTAAGCTGCAATACGGTTTACCCTGTGGGGATGTTACTCACGCTTATAAAACCCAAAATTTGCTTACTAAACAAGAGCATGCTATTCGTATTTTATGCAGAGTAAGCCGCAAAACTCACAGCTTTGTGGTATTCAGTAACCTTGATGAACTCTCACTTAATCATCTATATTTATATAAAGTTTTGAAAACATTTTTTGAACATTCCGGATATTCTGCTTCCAGATTGTATGGCTCCCATAATTGACGTGTAAATAACCTAAATTTAGTTAATATACCCATCATAAACAAATCTCACTCTTCGCTATTCTATAAGGTCACCGCGCCTCGTTTATTCAATAATTTTCCCTTAAGTCTCAGATTTTGTTTATTTATTTTATTATTTTTATTATAAATACTTTTTCATCATTACAAATATTTCTACCCGCAAAGCAAAGTGCTTATCTGCAGGTGGTTGTTTAGAGATTTGGTATTGAAGTGATTTTAAGATATAAGTTACATATTTTTTAAATTTTATTTAATTTAATTTGGTTTTAAGTAGTTCTTTTTGTTTTTTGTTTTAAATTTCAACAAATTCAATATTTATTACCTTACAAAATGTAATTGAAGCAAATACTTTTTAAGCTCTTTTTTTCTTTTCTTAAAGTTTGGAATGACTCTTAAAAATTGAGGATTTGCATTAATTAGATTCGGAATGGTACATCGTAGTTCTCGGTTTCCGTAAGTGTTGTACGTTTCCGGAACATCTAGCATCCCTTGAGCTCGTGGTCTAGTGTTTAGCGTGTGGCGTATAGGTTGCAGAAAGCGCTGGTCATTCATGTAGTGTAGCAATGTTGTCATCTGGAAGATTGCATTCACATCTAAAACTTTAAGAGATGAATTACTTGGTCTAAAAATTTTAAGAAGACTACGTTGTAAGTTTGATATCTTGTCCAAATGAGATTTCGCTGCGTTTCCCCAGGCCATAATCCCATATCTTATGCGCGACTCCGCTAGCGAGTAATACGCCTGCTTTTGTACATCGAGATTGAAGTATCGCTTAAGGTACACCATTGCGAAGATAGTGCTCCTCAGTTGAAGACGCAAGGAACTTATATGCTCACGCCAGAGGAAATGTTCGTCGATGGTTACTCCAAGATATTTGAATTTGACTACCTCAATTGGTATGTTGCTGCCTGATAATGGAGAGCAGTCATTTCGGTGATAGATCTGGACAGTTTCCGCTTGTTTGGATGGGCCGCGTATGTGCATCACTTTTGTTTTTGATGCATTTATAATTAGCCCGTTATCATGGCACCAGTTGGATAAATCGTTTAATTCTTCTTGTAAAATCTTCACGGCAGAACTGAGGTACTTATGTTTCACAACAATTGCAATATCATCTGCGTAGGCATAGGCAGTACATTTTTTAAATATTCGCAAAAGTTCGTTGGTATATATTATAAAAAGAATAGGTCCCAATTTGGAACCTTGTGGTACACCGTATTTGCTGGGTTTTTCTTTGCTCACTGTTTCAGAAACTTTGACTTTTAGCGTTCTGTCAGTCAGATAGCTCCTAAGCCAGTTAGCCAGTACGCCTCTTAAACCATTTCTGTTGAAACTTTCCAACAGTTTGTCGTGCGTTAGAGTATCGAACGCTTTGCTGAAATCTATAAATAGCACAAGGACGTGATGGCTTTTATTTAGAGACACAACATTGTTGAATACTTAGGTTTATAATTTTGGTTATCACTGGAGCTAAATACCTAGCATTTATTTTAAGATCAACCGGTCTGATATTATCTGCTCCAGGACCTTTTTTATCGTTTAGTTGACATAACATAGTATATACTTCTGATTCAGTTGCTTCTTTTACGTTAATGTTTTGTTGAAGTTGCCAATTCTCGTGGTTTGATGTGTTTTTGTTGCAAACATGTGCAATCTTTGACGCTTGGTTCGAAAATAGCTCAGCAAATTTATCCACAACGTTGTTTAAACCTCCATCAGTATCCGCAAAATTTTGTTTGATAATTTCATCTATTGAACGTTTCTTTCTTCCAAGAAGTTCATTAACAACACTTCATGTTTTTCTCGGGTCATTAATAGCGTTTGCAAACTGTTGTTTATAGAAGCTAGCTTCTGCAAATTGGATGTTTTTATTTACAACATTTCTAAAACTCTTATACTTGTCTTCATATGTTTTACTCCTCGGGCTATTTCTCCATCTCCTATAAAGCTCATCTCTTCTTTTGCACATTGACACGGTTTCGGCCGTAATCCATGGTTTATGTTTCCGTGTTCTCTTTGTTGATTTGGTTTTGCTTGCTTCAGTATATATATTATTCATTTCTCTTACAAAATTATTATAAAGTGTTTCCACATCGTTTTCTTTGAGTAAATTTTGCCAGTTTGTCTGTTCTATTAGCTCATTAACTTTTAGCTGGTTAATGTGTTTAACCTCAACTTTATCAGGTGGATCTATATTTATTGAGCTTTTTGTTGCGTATAGAATGGCGTAATGGTCAGAAAGATCAGTTTCAATTACTGCTGAAAATATATCCAGTTTAGTGAAGCTTACATAAATATGGTCTATAAGTGTTGCAGTGTTATTTGGTATATTAACACGCGAGGGTCGTTTGATGACGTTTGTCAATCCTTTCGAGGCCATCATCTCCATGTATTTTAGAACAAGCGAGTTATTCTCATCTTGGGTATTTATGTTTATATCACCTAATAAAATATTTTCCTTATTTTCTTTTATGAGTTCATTTAACTCGTCAATGAATCTTGTAACACTAGAGCGAGAAACGCATAGCAGTTTTTTTAACTAACTTAAAATCAGCACTTTTTTCATTTAATTATGAGGAATTAGATTCACTACTAATGTAATAGTTCTATTTTTTTATAATTTTGTAAGTTATTTTTTCTTTTTAATTTTTCTTTTATTTTGAATTGCAAATTATTGTAACAAATATAAGCTCAATGCAACCAATATAAACTCATTTACATAATGATTTTATATAAAGGGCACATTCACCTCTTGTTCAGATTTCAGATTTTGACAATTGAATGTTCCTAACTGTTTCCTTGAACTTTAAGGCACGTTTTGATATTAAATATATTTTTTTTTCTGGTAGTAATATGAAACATATGTAAGCCTTAAGTTCTTACATGAAATAAAGTTCAATAATAATACAAAAATAATAAGTCGTGTGTTCTCCTAGTATTGTGGACATTATCAGCATGCTGATAGCTTGAAGGACTTCTGACTAATTCTTCCTCCGATGTCGACTTGTGAGTTTAAAGCAAATCTCTAAGAAGAAGTTACTATGTAGGGAGCCACTTTAACTTAAGCCGTTATCGATCTTAAAGGCTTCCATCTATCATAGAACGAGTTTGGCAGATATTCCTAATTTGGACATTGCTTTGTGCAATTCGTTATTTTACACACGCTGTGGTAAGGAACTTTGTAAAGAGCCATTGTGTTTCGATCAGGATTTGATGATTTTTATTCTAAGATTTTCACATGTATTTTTATTAACAATTTTCTCTGCATAAGACCGCACAGACGTGGACCGATGGAGAAAGAAGTTAAACCGTTCACACAGTATAACCGACAAGATCCGGAGGTTTCAATCTTGGATCTTTCATTTGACCAAATATAGAAGATAAGTTGGTGAAAACTACCCAAAACTCTTCTCCCGCTGACCGGCTACTTATCTACTTCAGTAACATTTTTGAACTTCAACATGGGTATCGCCCCACCTGGTGTTGTTGAACAGAAATTCTGACTACGATCGTTCAGGTTGAACGGATCATTCTGCTTGAAATCGGACTCATGGCTTTTTCCGCCGGTTAGCAGGGTGCAGCATTTTTCCTTCAAATCCAAGGAAGGTAAATCGACTGTCATATTCCCATATTCTGTGACGGTCGTGCTACCCTCTGATATGGAACTTTGGACCACCGTAGTAGAACCATAAACTGAGTATTAAATAGACCGTCAGCTCCCGCGCACCTACCCGATTCCCCCCGCAAATTTTGAAAATAAAATTCTCTCTTAAATTTCCTATCAGTGAATACGTGTGAAGCAGCAAACAAATAATTTTTAAAAGGTGGGAGGAGTAATAAAATACTGACACTCAGCAGTGTTCCTGCATTGTTGTATCTCTACCTTTTTGTGGGAATTTAAATTTTTAAAAAACTTTCCTGCGTAAGAGGAAAAAATGTCTTAATTGTTGGACTATCAATAATCTGGCAGAAAAACAGTCGAACTACATTTCACTATGAATATCAACGCACTAAATGTACATAAAAAAGAGATTTGCCTTAAGCAAAAATTTCTATTATCAAAAAATTATCATTATAATGTTAGCAAACTGCGATTTTTATACTGAAGATTAATTTAATATGATTTTCTCTCCGAACAATACAAATTTTACTTTTAAAAGTATGTTTTTTCCATAAACAATACTAAGAGAATTTGAGTTTAGTGAAAAGGGAAAAATTAACACGCTTCGTGTGAAAAATAAAGAGAGAGTGCTGAGAACACTGACTGAGAGTTCGTGTATTTGGTGAGTTTCTGTCAGCTGGTGGATGCGTTCTGAGAGTTTAAGTTCGTTGTTTTATTTCACCACGAAAACATGTAGATGTTCTACAAAATGTATAATAGCGAATGTAATCAACATAAATAAACAAATGAATGATGTGTGAAATAAAATAAGATATTTTTGTTCCTATAATTATTGTGTCTGTTTTCGTTTGCTGTTTTTGGCGAAAAATTATTTCACCGTGAATGTCCACAGAAAAACGGCGAAGAATTTAATCAGAAGAATTGATTACGACTATTAAGATTGGAAATAGTATGAGTTTTTATTTATAATCTTTTCATGAAGATTCCGTTCATTAAAAAAAAAAAAAACTTTATTAGAAAATTTGGAACAATTGACACAATTAATGAAATTACATTTGAAATCAATTGCGTCAGCCGAGAATATGAATAATGTTCATATATAATAAAAATGAAAAGTCTAGTAGACACAATCAACGAAAATTTATTTTCTTTAAAATTTACGGGAAAGAACGAAACTCAAAATGTATTTAAGCAACATTGGAAATAAACATGTTTACTGATTTGTACCTTGATATGTCTCACGCATTTAAGTTTTGCTGCTTACAATTTATTTGCTTTTAATATAAACGATTCATAATCATTAGTAATCAGATATTTTTTTATATTAATAAGCGTTTTTTTTCATTTTTGTCAATGATTCATATAGTTTATCGATTTCGATTTTTTACAACAAAGATGAAAACATCCCGTACTATATAGATTATCTAGGTAAAATGAAAGAAATCTTAATACGTATACGGTATACCTACCTAACCTATGCGTTTTAATAGAATTTGGTACTAAATTCACCACACCGTTTTCTTAACACGTCCCGATAACGGGCAGTTATTTGAATTATTTGAATTTATTTCAATGTTACCACAGAATGAACTGTCAGGCAACTGTCAGGTTGCTATGTGCGAGAGTATGTGTGCGGCTAATCTACTTTAACATGGCACACATACTTAGCCACATAGAAACACGGAAAACAGCTTGTAGGCAAATTCTCTTAAGTTGTAAGAGCTGACGGTCTATTTAATACTTAGTTTATGGTAGAACGCCACAATAGACTCGATCGCTGGCCTCTGATGCTCTTTTCTTCTGAGAAGGAATGGTTTTACTCTTCTTTTTTTTAAAACTCCCTCAATGGTTCGTGTAATCTTTGATAAATAAACCTAGTTCTTGTAGTACTAGAACGGCTGCCACTGTTCATAGGCATTCAATGCTAGGAACTCCTTTGGTCACAAGTTGTTGCAGACGCAGTCGGCAAAAGTTCTGGCGGTCTCTTTGAGATAGAAGACTATGGGGCTGGAGCACAAATTGAGACCATCAGATGAGAGTTTATATAACTTATTATTATATTATATATTTTGGTCTAAGCCTGACACTGACCATCCATCAGAAATCCCTGTAGTAGATCACACAGGTTCTATTTATCTCCTGTCACTGCCTCGATGGCTTTAACACCGGCCTCTATACCTCTACTGGCTTTAAAATAGTAGTTCGGGTGCACGCGTTCCGCTTAAGGTCCAGATACACAACGTGAAAATCCATTCCTCTTCTAACAGATAGGTACCCGCAACACTTATCCGCCTCATTTGTCTTGAATTCCAAACTGTGATAGCATAGTGCTTGTTCTCAAATATCCTTTCAATTGACAACAAATTCTCTCATGTTTACCCTCTCCAAATAATTCTTTGAAAAACAAAAGGATAAATAAGAAATATCTTGAGCGAAATCAAGCTGAGCTCCAATGCGCAGCCTGTCACCTGCCACTCCACTCGTCTGTGTATTTGCATTCGAATATTTCCATCGATGGAGGATACACAGTTATTTGCACGACACGGGTCGCCGCATCGCAGCGCGTCTTCTCAATCACAATCGATTGCGACTCTGCTATGCCGAAGCATGCATGCGTAGATATAGGTGGATCTGTACATTAATATTGTGCCAACAAAAAGCGCTCTCCGATATCAATCAAAGATTTATGGTTTTATTAGGACTTTACGTCGCAACGAACCCGATCCCATATCCAGGCAACCATGCTCAACTGTATGGGTGGACCCAAATCAATCAGTTCAATGAGCAATATTTTCCTTTCGTTCGATAGGTCTTTGCCGTCTACTCAATGTTACAACGACACAAAGGGGATATTGCAGTTTCAAGGAAAAATGAAAAGCAATGCCAATTACGAGATGATGTTATTCTGATATTTTTTCCTTTGTGTGAATGTCGGAGAACGAATCGGAGAAGTGATATCTGATTTCAAATTTCAAAGTAATTTCCTCAAAAAGGACCTTCGACTTGTAACCACTGGCAAAAATAATACAGCTGCAAACATTGTTTGCTGATGTAAAAGCCAATTTGGGACCTTTGAGCAGAAAAAATTGTTATGCAACCAAAAATTCTCGAACACTTGTAAATAAAACGCTCGAGGAATACGTAATCAATGAGGCAATCTCACCGGAGGGTGGAACTAAGTTTTCCATAATGAAAGTCCTTCCCGTAAAAAGTAAGGGGAAAAAACAAGCACTTGGAATGTGCGGCGCCAAAACGACTTCCCTTTCAATTGCTCTGCGGTTAATTGTTGGAGCACTGAACATCAATTGAACCCTCGAACCTCTTCTACCTAGGGTACAAGAAAGCAAGCCCCTCGCACCCCTCTTGAGTGCGCTCTCAATAACAGCAAATATATCCAATGTCAGTTGGAGTGGAACGCTCGTTTAATTATAAAGGTACACACGAAAAGGATTTTCAAACGGTTAATGAGTGGGCGGCGCTTGAATCGAATTCCGGCGCTAAATAGAACGCAAAAGTAAAATAAGCACGGCCACTTTTGACTTGCAAAAGTGAGTTCTGGTGGATATGGAGTGGGTATATAACTCGTGAGCTAGGTTCGCAATGAAGCGAGTTATTCATGAATTAATTTCGCTCCAATTAATGGGGAATTTTCAATGTTCTCGGTTTTGTAATAGACTGACGGACGAATGGGCCCCTGAATGGGGTGTACGTTGTACGGCTAAACCTATGCTGAGGGTAGTGCGCTAATCTACAGAAATTAGGTCGTTTTCCGTTGGAAAACTTCTGGCAATTTGCCATTTGGGTGAGGGTTAATTGCGAGTTTTATTAATTGTTGCCAATAAGACCCGATCTTATACAGTTTTTTCACATATGCTCAATTTAAGTCATAGGGGAAGTGAGTAATTATATAGTTTAACAGAAGGCGTCTTTGGACCCACAGCAGTTATTATTTTGAGCTCTAGCTTTAGGGTGAGTTATGAGTATGTTCGAATTTCTGGTTTGCTCGGTTTGACAGCATTTTGTCGTTCACATTAGTAGGTTAACAGTTTTTTCCCTTGTCATTTGTGTAAGGAACAAATTTTGTAAGTCCTACTAAAATTCTAGGTGTTGCTTCATGTAAACCTGGGACCAAATGATATTTTTCCATTCCCCTGTGCATTTCGAGTTCCGCCGTTCGTAACTACTTTAACTGCAGCGTTGAGAGTTGCGACAAGATGAAAGACGAAACATTACCTTAATTAACAACGGATAAGATTGCTTTTGGTTTAGCTGTAATGCATAGAGCCTGGTTCTTGCTGTTGAATATGTATATGGAAAAACGTATGTTTCGGTGAACTTTAAATCTGACTAACAGTAACAATAGCTGGTTACAAAAGGCGACTTAATAAGCAATCGTTGTTAAATTAGCTGAAATAGTTAAACTTAAAATGCACAGCTGAAGAGCTAGTAGAGTTTGGTGTTTGGAGTCTCCCTCCCCAAAGCCGGTTAACATAAACGACAACTAAAGAATTTTGTTAAATGAAAGACGACTTATCAGGTTGACTTAAAAGTTAAGACGAAGAAAAGAGTTTATTGATGTATAGAAAAAGTGTTCAGTACTTATTCATTTAGTTTATAATAGTTCAGTGTGTAATACAAAGAGTGTGTTCGAGTAGAGTGTATGACAAGTTAATAATGTATTCTTAACACTCCCACTCATTATTAACTTGGAAACTAATTAAACGGTTTAATATTAATCATTAGTCTTAGATATTCAAAAGTGTCTTTGCTCAATGGCTTTGTAAATATATCGGCTAATTGGTCATTCGTTGGTACAAAAACAATTTCAAAAACATTTTCATTAAATTTTTCTCTAATAAAATGCACACGAACATCAATATGTTTATATCTGGAATGGTATTCGGGATTTTTAGTAAGCTTAAGGGCACCTTGGTTGTCTAAATGTAGGATTGATTTCATTTGTGTTTCATCAGCGCACTTATCCACATCAATTCTTTTACAGCTTCTGATGCCGCTATATGCTCTGCTTCAGTTGACGAGAGTGCCGTACACTGCTGTCTGCGTGAACCCCAAGAAATTGGTGACTCTCCCAAAAGGAATATGTATCCGCTGGTTGAACGCCTAGTGTTAATGTCACCAGCGTAGTCAGAGTCACTATAACATAAAAGAATTAAATTATCCGAATTTCTTAGAAATATACCTATATTTGGAGTTACTTTCAAGTAACGAAAAACCATTTTCACCGTTTTGACATGTTGTGGAGCTGGGTTGTCAAGAAATCTTCTCAAAACTCCAACGGTGTATGAAATATCTGGCCTTGTAGCTATTGATACAGATACATTTACATCCAACTGCTTCACGAAATGGGAAACTGCTTGAATCAGGTGAAGCTGGGGACAGTATCGCTGATTTGTTGATTGTATCACATGGCGTTGATACTCCCTTCGAATTCTTCATATTAAATCGATCCAAAAGTCGTTGAATATAACCAGATTGATGAACTTTTATCGATCCATCTGGTTTTCGCTGAATTTGCATACCCAGATAATACTCCGCCCTGCCGACTGTGATCTGCATATGTTATTTAAGGTAGTTGATAACACACGGAAAGAATTGAAAATCACCAATTGCAAATTTTTGAGTTGCAATTTACGAATTATATATTTTTCGTAAATCACAACGATTTTGTCTTGGATTGATACAAAAATTGGTAATCTAACATTGAAAACGGCGGAGAATACCAAATTCTGTTTGTTGTAATTTACGATTAGAAGTATCAATTCGAGCTTCTTTTATTTGTAGTGATTTGCGAGATTGTTTGGCGCAATTTACCACTCTAATAGGTCAATTTTTCAAACACCACTTCACAATCTCAAATTGCGAAAAATATTTGGTGATTTACCAAAACTGAATGACGAATCAATAAAATCTTGTAATAATTTAACACATGAAACTGAAAACGTATATTGACGTAGAGAAGTCGTAAATTGCAAAATATTTTTTGTAATTGCCATGGAATCAACTACCTGATGTGTGGAATCTTCCATAGTCCATGTAACTATCGAAATCCTTTTAAATCCTTTCTCTTTATGGTTGAATGTATATATGTGGTATTGCTAGACAGCTGCAATCATGAAGTTAAATTTTCATTGTCCACATTGCGTGTCGGAGCAGAGACAGGCAGTCGTTATTCAATCTTTGTTTAAATCAGTCGGGTTAAAGTTGTTTAACAAGTTCGTATGGATAGTGAGTGTACTACTAATTATAAAGCATCATGGAATATATTTTGTAAGTACCTATTGAATAATTCCAAAAACGCCGAAGTATGCATATAGATCTGTATTTGTTTCAGAATGTACATCTCGCTATTCGAAAAGAAGTAAATTGGAATGGATTGTAAAATATGTAATCGAAACGAATTGCAAAGGTTCATATCAATGTCAAGTTCATCTAAATATTTTTTTTGTTTATTAAATTTCAGCATAGACCGAAAAACCAGCCCAGACAAATCCCGTTGTCTCCGGACGATATGGCGCCGCATGATTTTTTTCTTGGATATCAGGAGGAATACGGCTATAAATATTATGTATAATAATACAACTATGAATTCTGACTTGTAAATTACAAGATATAAGTTGTAAATTTAGTTTGTAAATTTAGTTTTCTAATTTCACGAAAAAACATTTTCAATTTAATACGGTGATGTCTCAAATCACTACTCAAGAAACGTAAATTGCAAAATACGAATTGCAAAATGATAAAAATAAGTTGCAATTGACGATTGAAAATTTGTAAATTGCAACTTCTGAAGTAGTAAATCTACCCCTGTTAGTTCGCAAATCAACACTATTGAGTTGCAATTCAAGAAGAAATGGTTGTAATTTGCTATGGGAGGAAATCGTAATTTACAACAGAAAAGTGGTAATTTACGAATTATTTTTGCAATTTACAATCCACGTAATATCAAATTGATAACTATTTGTGTCAAATTGCGATCGGTTATTGCAATATGTACTTCTCATTCGATCTCATTATTGATAATGAAAAGTGTTGATTCACGACTTTTGAGGGTCAATATCTTCACTTCGCTCAATTTCTAGAATTGCGAATAAAAAGTCGTGAATTAGTAAATCCTTAGCTAAGCTCTAGAACTAGACAAACTTTTCGTGATTCTGCGCTTATTTTTCTTGATTTGATCTTAGAATTCTTTCCGTGCATCTTTGACATCGTTTACATCACTTGCAGCAACTAGTCCATCATCAATGTAAAGTGCTACGAACATAATTCGCTCGCCTCTACGATGAGTAAACAAACACGGATCAGCTGAACAGGTTTCAAACTCATAATTGTTGAGAAGCTTGGAAATAGTTTGGTTCCAATTTCTTGAAGCTTGCTTAAGGCCATAGAGTGTCTTATTTAATTTGCATACCCGTCCTGAACTGTCATCGTAGCCGATTGGCTGTGCCATATAACAGGTGGCGCAAAAATAACCTTCCGATGTTTTTTGGCTGTAATTTAAAAAAAAAATGAAAAACTTTGATTCTTTTTGTGGATTATTTTTATTTGGTCTTTTAATTTTTTTTTACATCGAGTTTGAGCCCTTTTTATGGCATTTTCCATCACTTTGGCCAAAACTTCCGGCGATAGGTCCTCACATTCTTGACGGATATTGTCTTTAAGAGCTGCAAGAGTCTGAGGCTTGTTGACATAAACCCGCGACTTCAAAAAGCCCCACAAAAAGAAGTCTGGAGAGGTCAAATCAGGCGATCTTGCTGGCCAGTGCAAATCGCCAAAACGGGAGACTAGGCGCCCGGAAATGCATCCTTCAGCATATCGGTTGTGGCACGTGCAGTGTGTGCCGTTGCACCGTCCGTCCTGTTGGAACCACATGTTTTCCAATCCCAATTCATCAAGTTGCGGCAAAAAGAACTCGTTGATCATTGCTCTGTAGCGCTCACCATTCACAGTAACCGTTTGGCCCGCGACGTCTTCGAAGAAAAAAGGTGCGATGACTCCTCCAGCGAAAACAGCACACCATACAGTGACTTTGAGCGGCATTACACCCGCTCTTCGTGGGTTACACGCGGATTTTCAGTGCCCCAAAAGCTAAACGTCGCAGTGTTTCACCAGTAGGCGTTGGACGGCTAGGAAATCTGCGACGAAATTCACGTTGTGCCAAAGTCACCGACCGATTATTGCTCAAATAAATAGTCACCAATATTCCGCGTTCTGGAGCAGTGTAGCGTAACATTGTTTATTAACGTGTATTTCGCATGTGTTTACTACACAAATGTCAAAACAGAACTGACATTAGGGGCCAATCGCAAAATGTATAGCATTTTCTGATAGGAGGATTACTTTTGCGCCACCTTGTATATATCTTCGCTTAGATTTCCGTTTAAAAAGGCTGTTTTTACATCAAACTGATATAAAACTAGTTTTTTAGATGCAGCAATGGCTAATAGCGTCCTTATAGATGTAAATTTTGCGACAGGACTAAATGGCTCGTGGAAATCTATACCCTCTTGTTGGCTATAGCCTTTTATAACCAGTTGAGCCTTATAGCGCTCTATTTTGTTTTCAGTAGACAGTTTCGCCTTATATACCCATCTACATGCTATTACATTTTTGTCTTTTGGGCGATTTACTAAACTCCAAGTATTGTTAAACCCATGAGCTTTCATTTCCTCATCCATATCAGCTTTCCACATCTCTGAATTGTTCGAATTAATAGCTTCTTGGTACGTTGATGGTTCATGGGGTAAAGCAAGAAACGCACATCCCCTCACAATGGCTGAGCACAAATTCGTATTGGCACCGACACGGACATCTTTCTTCGCTCTGCTTCGTAGTTTAGCCCTGTAATCTTCGATTTCTTCCGACGTTGAGTTGGGAGTTGCTGATCCGTCAGCAACTCCCACTGCTTCATGCTCCTCACACCCTCCTTCCTCTGCTGGACTGGACAGTTGATTAAGTGGGTAGTCCTTATCTGATTTGTCTGCGTCACCTAATATAGACATCTCCTTAAACATCATATCACGTGAAATCTGCACGTTATTTAAATCTGGTATCCAAACGCGAAACCCTTTGCAGTTTTCAGGGTATCCAACAAATACTCCAGACATGGCCTTCTTGTCCCATTTTTGGCGTTTTTCCTTGGGCATGTGAATAAACACTTCACTACCAAATGCTCTCAAATTGTTTATTTCAGGTGTTTTGTTATACCAAAGTTCATATGGGCTTTTATTTTTGACAGGACTTGGTCCATACCGATTTATAATATATATCGCAGTACTCAGAGCTTCACTCCATAATATTAGAGGCAGGTTATTACCGTGAAGCATAGTTCTAGCCGTCTCTACAATGAACCGCATATCTCTTTCTGCTCTGCCATTTTGTTGAGGACTGTAAGGTACCGAAAACTGGTGATGAATACCACGTTTAGTAAGAAGGTCTTGTACAACTTTATTTTTAAACTCCAAACCATTATCCGACCTAAGTACCCTAATATCTCGTCTGAAAAGAGACTTTACTTGATTAAGATATTTTTCAATTAAATTATGAACTTCATTTTTGTGTTTTACAAAATAGACAGTCCTGAAGTTTGAGAAATCATCTTTTAATAAGAGAAAATACCTGGATCCTTCGAGCGATTTTGTTTGCATGGGGCCACATAGATCTGTGTTGATAAGAACACCAACATCGGTCGCTCTGGACTGACTGCTTTAAAAAATAGTCGGTGCATTTTGCCTACCGCACATGCGTCGCAGAAAAAACTTGGACTATCGATAAATCCAATATTATGCTGTTTGAGTATATTCTTTACCTGTGCAATACACATGTGACCAAGACGACAATGCCACAAATCCAAAGATTCACTTGTTGATATATAATTTGCCGCACCACTTTCAGTTTTAGCCTTAAATAGCATTTTGTATAATTTACGACATCTGATATATGTATGTCGAAAATAAATTAACTTCAATGTCCGGTACAAAATAGACGTTGGTTAAACGTTTATTGATCCACTTTCGATAGTTGAAAGCGCTGATATTTATAATTCCTTTGCCAAATGCCTTTATTTGTGTACCATCGCCAATTGTAATTGATATGGGCGTAACCAATTCTTCATACGTACTGAACCATTCCCGACGAAAACACATGTGCTCACTTGTTCCCGAATGTAAGACCCAGTCATCCGCCGTTACTGTCTCTCCAACATTCACTGCCTCGCATAATTGAGATGTTTTGGTTCACTTCTCTTCGGACAGTTTTTTTTTCCCAATGAACATACCGTTTGCATACGAAGCACTTGCCTGGACGCTTATGGGAAGTAATCAAACTTTGATTGTTTTTGCTGTTTATCTGGTAAGGAGTGCTGTGTCCGAACTCGAACTTTGAGCTTCACTTGCCTGCAACCATGTTTCTTCCATGATAAGCCGAGATTATCGATGCTTTGCTGTTTAATGTCCGTATACTCCCACGCACTAAACCTTAACACCTTTGTTATGAGCATCGATTCCGAAACTATTTCACCCGCATCTCTCAGCTGCTGAGTTAAACTTTCTAACTTGCTAATATGTGTTGCAATGTCATCGAGTTCGTCTTTTTGGAAACCATTAAATCGCTGCTGCAACATATGTATGCTCGTCTTTGATTTTTGATCGTATATGGAGCTTAGCTTTGACCACATCTGCTGTGACGTACTACAATGAATTATATGCACTAGTACCCCTTGCCCGTCGTGGCAATAATTCTCTGTGCCTTTCGATTTTTAAACTGTCAATTCTTTTGTGCAATTCTTGTAGCTGGGTCTGTCGCAACCACCGTCGGTTCGGTTTCTTCGCCAGTTGTAACTTCCAGAAGATCACCTGCTTTAAGGAGAATGCGTACTTGGAATTTCCATGTACACCATTGTTCTGCGCACTGGAGTTTATCAATTTTAGTTTCACTGTCCATTATTTAGATGATGCTATTAATAAAAAGTCCAACGTGTTCGGAAAATAAGCCTATTATATCTTCGCAATCCGTGTACTTTCGCGAATCCAAAAAATAAAAAATTTAAATGAATGCTTCTCGCGATACTGCAAATTATCCGCGAATCAATTTAATTTAAAGGGACTTTGGGTTAAATTTAAAAAAAAAAAAAAACTTTTTAATTTACTGGGCCCATAACCTGTTAAATGAAAGACGACTTATCAGGTTGACTTCAAAGTTAAGAGGAAGAAAAGAGTTTATTGATGTATAGAAAAAGAGTTCAGAACTTATTCATTTAGTTTATAATAAATAGTTCAGTGTGTAATACAAAGAGTGTGTTCAAGTAGAGTGTATGACAAGTTAATAATGTATTCTTAACAAATTTAATTTAAGAATTTTGCCGTTTAAAATAGACACGCAAGAACATTTTCATTCACATCCACTAATGCTCGATGACTGACTCAGTTGTGATGTCATTCCAGAATTTACTGCGGAAACAATGTAGACAACCTAACTCAAATAGCTTGATTCGTCGATGTTGTATGTCCCTTGTTGTCGGTTTTACCCTCGTCACAACTTAAACCGATTTCTTAATGAAAGCATGGCAACGGTTATACACCGTAATCAGATCAATTTCAACTTCAATTTCAATTTATTAACATCTTTCGTTTTGAATTGTACAATAAGACTTGGTCTTTTATAGTACAAGCATTAATTGCATCTATGTAAATTGAATAAATATTAATAAAAAAAAAAAGAAAAACAGTAACAAATGAGATAAAGAATGATTATCATCAAAAATTCAAAAACTCAGGGTGAACGTTAAGCATGGATAAAATTATAATTATCTAGAAATATATATATTACTATTATTATCATCATTGTTGCGCTGAAAGGTATTTAAAAATATTATATTTGAAGTTCTTTGAATTGCGAATCAGTTTAATATGTATAGGCAAAGAGTTCCAAAGCCTTGCAGAGTGGACGAAAAACATACGGGAGGAACTTAAATATTTAAAGGGCGGAATGTTGATATTAAGTGTTCTCTGAGATCGTGAAAAGGTTAATCTATTGTTAAGATATCTCGAAGTTTTGCTATGAAGGAGTTTGTGAAAAAATATGAGATTATGAACATTTAAGAATTGGTATAGAGTACAACCTAAGACATTTCGAGATAGAAGAGATCTCTTCAGTCCATAAATGTATCTAACGGAATCATTAAAAGCAACTCGTAGTTTATGCTGAGATAGAGAGTCCAAGTCACTATATACTACCTCGGCATACGTGATGATAGGTAAAATCAGAGCAATGACAAGTTTGCGCCGAGTTTCTTTAGGAGTAAAACTAGCAGACAGACAAAGTTTTCTAAGACAACCATAAATGCGGCCAACAAAAAAATTAACGTGATCATAAAAAGACAAGGTACGGTTCAGTTTGAAACCTAAGCAAGTAACTGTATGAGCGTAACTAATTATTACGTTAGATAGATATAAACTCGGCAAGATGTTTGGATCTATTAGCTTATTCGCAATTGCAATAGTCTGAGATTTTGCCGGATTTAAAACAAGTCCATTAACAACGGACCATCTAAAAATCGCAGACAAGTCTTCATTATAAATATATACTTCCAAGATCAAGGACATCACAAAGAGGACGAGATAAGCATAATTGAACATCATCAGCATTGCGGTAGGTAGTCAACAAAATTGGACCGAGAACTGAACCTTCAGGAACGCCCTTAGTAATGGATTTAAACGAGAAAGACTTACCACCAACCATCAAACATTTTGTTGCCTGTTACTTAAAAAACTCTCGATTAGCATTGTAGCACTAGGGCTAAAATTGAAAAACTATCGCAACTGCCAGCAAAAGAGTTTGTGATTAACAGAATCAAAAAACCTTGGTCAAGCAGACAAAGAAAAGTAACAGCGAAGTTAACAGTAACAGTAAAGCGCTTATCAATATTTAACCTGATAACCTTTGCCATGCTTTTCAAAACCTGCTAGCGCTAGGTAAGGCAAGAACGTCAAAATTAGGCATGGTATTGAGAGTAGTAGGTCTCTTGTGGGCTTACCTAAAACAGAACTGCTAGGGCCGAATAACTATGACAATAGAAAGCGATAATCTATCTCTCAGTATAAGTCTTTCGGAAGTTTCTACAAAGTTCCATTTGGTATTCTAAAGGGTGATTTTTTAAGAGGTTTAGAACTTTTTTTAAAAAAAAAACACAAAAAATTCGAAAAAATGAATGAAATATTTATTTGAATCGATAGTTTGAACCTTGCAATTTAATGTTTAAAGATAATTTCATGCAAATGTTGACCGCGGCTGCGTCTCAGGTAGCCCATCCGCTGAGTCCAATTTTGGCATACTCTTTCACACATATCGGCCGGTATCTCACGAATGAATGCATGGATGTTGGCTTCCAGTGCGTCAATCGAAGCGGGCTTGTCCCTATACACATTAGCCTTGGCATACCCCCACAAAAAATAATCTAATGGTGTCAAATCGCACGATCTAGGCGGCCAATTGACCGGCCCGAAACGTGAAATTAACTGTTCACCAAACTCGCCTCGCAATTGCGCCATTGTTTCGCGTGCTGTGTGGCATGTGGCACCGTCTTGTTGAAACCACATATCATGCAAGTCAAGAACTTCCATTTCGGGCAAAAAAAAGTTTGTTATCATCGCTCGGTAGCGTTCACCATTGACAGTAACGCTGCGATTCGCATCATCTTTGAAGAAATATGGCCCAATAATGCCGCCGGCCCATAAACCGCACCAAACAGTGGCTTTTTCGGGATGCATTGGTAGCTGTTGCAATGCTACTGGCTGATCTTCACTCCAAATGCGGCAATTTTGCTTATTTACGTACCCATTCAACCAAAAATGAGCCTCATCGCTGAACACAATTTTTCGATAAAAAAGCGGATCCTCGGCCAGCTTTCCAAGAGCCCATTCACCAAAAATTCGGCGTTGTGGTAGGTCGGCTGGCTTTAGTTCTTGCACCAGCTGTATCTTAAAAGGCTTTACGCCCAAATCCTTCCGCAAAATTTTCCACGTAGTGCTGTAACAAAGGCCTAACTGCTGGGAACGGCGCCGAATCGACATTTCGCGGTCTTCTGTCACACTAGCTGATACGGCCGCAATATTTTCTTCACTACGCACAGTACGTAAACGTGTTGGTGGTTTAATGTCCAACAAAGTAAATTTGGTGCGAAATTTGGTCACAATCTTCCGAATAGACTGCTCAGAAGGTCGAGAATGCCGATCATAAAATGGAAGCAGCGCGCGATGAACATTTCGAACCGAGCATGAATTTTGATAGTAAAATTCAATAATTTGCAAGCGTTGTTCATTTGTAAGACGATCCATGGTTAAATTGCAAACCAAACTGAAGCTGTTTGACAGTGACACAAGGTACTAAACACACGTCAGCTGTCAAAACCAGTGTTGCCAAAACCAAACCAGCTAAAAAATCACCCTTTACAACGGTACTCACAGAGGAATCAGGTTTTTGTGAAACGGCCATCAAAACTTTTGGTAATTCGTCTGCTTTCTCGTGGTCGTTTAGGAACGTAACACAGTAGCATGGTATCTATTGTACCAAAAATCTTTAACAATTCGCGACAGCAATACAGAAGGTTCTATTATTTATATTTCTGTTGCAGCTTTTGCATAGCTGCCTGGCTTTCGATAAAGAAGGTGATGGTGGGAGATAAACAAAGAGTCGGAATAGATGACCTACACTACCCACGAGTCCATTTTTCATCTGTCGCTGCAGATATATGGGAATATATTGCGTGTAAGGGATATGTAGACGTTTGCATTCTTCTATATACAATGAGCTGCCAAGGATTGTATGTAGATACATATATAGATTGAGAATAGCCTCAAGACCAGCACTTTGAACCGTCCTTATGCTAGTCTTTTAACATATCTGCAATTTTGGAGGGTCTTTCCTATCCTTCCTAAGGTTCAAATTTGTAATTTCTTAGGCAACAGCTTCGATAGAGCTTCTATAGTCTTTGCTAACCGAAGTTGATCCATTTCGAAGTAATTGTTTTGATAATAATTTCAGTAAGACCTTTACGAAGCATAAACACAGGCTTTATAGTGGGATATGAAATTAAGTTTCGATAAGACCCCTATTAGACTTCTGAAAATGTGTCTGGAGACGTGTGGAAAGTGAATTGCTTCGATAAGGCTTGTGGTTCGAAGCGCTTCCTAGAAGGTTCCTTTGAGCTTCTGACCGAAGGCTTTATAGAAGCAATGAACTGTCATGCTTTCAACCGCTGTACAAAAGCACTTGTTCGTACTTCCTCCTAACTTACATATGGAGGCTTTATAGAGGTAAAAATTAATTTCATATGAAATGAATAAGCTGTCTAAAGAAACATCAATTAATTAATCGGGGAAAAATGACGAAAAATGAAACGCTTTTAGCACAGTGAAAAATATGTCAGTAATGTTATTTTAAATAAACACACATGAGTCGCTTAGTATCTTAAAAATACCACAAATGTGTTCCACATTTCCCACTATAATCGAGGCTTTTCGTTAAACAACGCGTAGCTCTTAGGCAAAAGAAATATATTCGGGGTTCGGGCCATGTTGGGGTCAGAATCACTTCCGGAATCTGTTCACTTTCCGCTTGGAGACGGTTGACGGACTGTATCATTTTTAAAAGTATGTGGCCAGACCAATAGCAAAAAAAAACAATCCACCTTCTAGCGGGCTCTTAGAAAACGCTTCCTTGACTTTCGTACGGCAGTCTCGAAGAATAGTTTTAAGTTAAAAATAAGCCTCTTGAATGCAACTACTAGGTCAAATGAGTTGGACTAATAAAAGCGCTTTTCGATTTTCACCAAAACTGTCACCCCAACCTATCCTCTCGTCTTGCGAGAATACAAACTTACTTCTTACCAGTTAACAACACTTCAGTTGATATTTGAGTTATTAGATCTAGGAAATGATTAAAATTAGTAATTTCATGTTCGCACTTAATACATGTCAGTCCGGTAGCCAAAGATCCCAACCCAAAGGCGAACTAATTTTAAATAAATAATAATTAAATAAATAAATAAAAGCGTTTCAACCCACTGGACAATCTCCTTTACAGCTCACTGCTGCAATGCTTTCAGGAATGAATTTGAATTACCTGAGGAAGGTCGTTATTACCCAGTCAAAGTTACGTACTCAATTCTAGCTGTAAAAAATCGTAGGTAAAACATTATTCGTCATTTGCAACCAGATGTAGCTTTTATCATAACCGGCTGTAAATAATCCAAATCACTGCGTTTTTCCTATCGAACACAGCCTGTTTGTGTTCGAAACGGCACTATCAATATCCACTCAACGAGAATTAATTCTTATGAATGGAAATCAATTGGAATGACGAAAGGCACGGAAGAAACACCGGAACACTAGCCTCATATTAGTTACAGTGGGATAAAATAAAAGCCTTTGTTTCAGCCCGTAGATGAAATTTATTATTATCTCTGATTGAACCAACATTTCATTTGTTGGTTGTTATGGATACGAAATTAATGAATTATGGGTACAATGAATGTGGTTGCGGCAATCGAATGGTTCTGAAAGCTTGAAAGGTCTAAATGTGATGTTGGTGATGTTGAAAATCCGAATAGCTTTTTTTTGTTAACACATTATTTCAAGCGGCTAAATTTAAAAATCGTAATACCGAAATCAAAATAAGTTCTACCTTTTTTTCTGTTGAAATATGGAGAGAGTTTCCACTACAAAAGGATTTTTCCAATTATTTTCAATTCGCAAAAAATATGGATTTTGAATTTAAATTATCCGGTTGGCTTGAACGATACGATAGTTTTGGACCCAATAAGAGGCGCTGTTGTTAATGTAAATATTTTAATTGAGTTACTCGAAGCATAAATTTTCATTTGTTATGCATCGAATGAGGAAAAAAAAACAAATCTTTCGGATCTCTTCTTCTGCGTCTCTGTGTAGTGGAGAGCCT
The DNA here is from genome assembly GCA_951230905.1 of Cheilosia variabilis. Taxonomy (NCBI): domain Eukaryota; kingdom Metazoa; phylum Arthropoda; class Insecta; order Diptera; family Syrphidae; genus Cheilosia; species Cheilosia variabilis. The sequence continues at coordinate 40,206,372 of OX579678.1, forward strand.
AACATTTTCGACTTAAGATTTTGCCAATGAGTCAGCCAAACCTATTTCTAAACAAAGAGCAATATTTAAGCTACAAAAAAAAGAGATGGGTTGTTGCAACTTACCCCTGTTACCTACCTACCTGGAACTCCCTTAAGTAAGGCCTTGCATCATATGGAACAAATGATGCATTGCACTCCATGTTACAAAAAGCCCCGCCATGATATTTAACACAAAAAAACACTAAAAACAAAACCGATATCGACAAAGCTCATATATATACACGAAATTCGCATAGCTTAAATAAAAAAGGATCAAACCATTCAATTTTGGGACCTCACACATTACGGCTTCACCTGACGATCAATACAAAGCTTAAGTATAGGCATGTCGTTTGCTTTGGAGAAGACAAACATCTTTCTCCTTCACGCGACTCTTAATCCTAAGAGGGACCCTTAAATTTTTAAATTTTACCACTTACGCCGTTACTTTAAGCCCTGTCTTCCCCTACACAGCGAGTTAATAAACTTTTTGCCGTCATTGCTTTGTTCGTGAATTTTTCCAAAGAGCTGACACTCTTGTTATTCGGCAGCAAAATTTGTTAACTGCGATCGAAAAGTTAGAAAAGTACGAAAAGCACGTTGGTTCGAATTATGCAGAATTGGTTTCATGAGTTATTGAGCTCTGTAATATCACCAAAAGACCATCAACTTTGTGCACATAAAGATTTCAATGGGCTAAATATAATGTGAGTACCTACCTCCTCATTTTCAATACGACAGCATGCCCAACGGAAGCGATATCTCCTTCAGAATAAAATTGTCAATATGCGCGCGGTAATAAATAAGTCAACTCACTGCAAAATAACGATGAAAACTTTTTTAATAAAGCCAAAACAAAATTCCGCTTGCCCGCAGAAAATACTGCAATGGGCGCTATTGATCCATAAGAACAAAAACCAAACCGCCTCATCCAATGCCCTTATGACCAGACTGATAATCCAATAAAGTCAACAATAATTTGCATGCTACGCTTTTACAACCATGAACATTGTAAATACATGAGAAGAAAAAAGGAACTTCCCCTCGACAACGTGGGGCCATAATTTGCATTACTCCACCGAAAGAATTAAGCGAACAAAAAGACCCCGTATCCTACATAAAGTCCTGTCATAAAATATTAAACAAAAGAGAATGTGTCCACCCACATCATAAAGTGCACATTAAATAGATTACCCTAGGCACAGCAAGTGTGAATTTTCCTCATCTCGTACAATGTTCAGGACAGCCAAGAACAACATAATTACCATTACCGTTACCCGAAGGAAAAATGATAAATATCCTTCCATCAGAATAAATCGTTGCAGAAATTAAAGCGCATAACTGCCTGTCTACGTTTTTGGGATGTAAATGAAATTCACGAGCATAAATTGAGTAGGAGTCCCTGTCATGTTATTGTGTTTTATTTTTCTCTATTTTAGTGCTTTTGTCCTTTCTTCCACTTCGTATGAGGGGTGCTCTGTAAGTATAATCTATACGACGGGGACGCCTCTTTTATGAAGACTACACACGATATAATCCACTTAGACACATGTTTATTTAATGGAGAGAAATGCAAGTATATCCTGCATCCATCTCCGTTGAGGAAAGTACAAATCTTAAGATTCATGAATATTACGATCATCTTTCACGATGGGATAGCACGAATCTATCCAGGGCATCCTACCATCGTCGATTCAAATTAAGACCGGAAAGTGGCTAAAGCTAAAAAAAAATTCTGAAAAGAAAACACGTTTTAAGGATAACGATCGAGTTGCATGTGTGCACCTTTGGATAGTCGCCCTGCAATGTATACTCGCTTACAGAAATCAAAGTGCACTTTTCGAGGAAAATGTATTCTATGTCTGTTCTTTATGAAGCTATGCACGTGCTCAGTCGACTGCATGTGTATATCCTTGCGGCAGTGTAGCAAGTTTAGAATTCGTCTGCTCTCATTCTGCTTGAAGCTGACAAAGGACTGCGATGCGACTACGAACAAGAATATCCTCTTGCGCCGCGTTCTGGTAGTTATTTTTGTCTCCCCCCATATCTTCTCCTAATTTCATCTTTGCGTGCGTCCTTAAAGCGGATTCCCTTTGAAATTAGTTGCGAAACGCCTGAGGTGGTTATATGTTCTCTACTTTGGAAACTAATGAGTCGAGTTGAGTTTCGAGTGCACACAAACGGATAACGTAATGATGATGATGCACTGGCACAAGTATTCCATCAGCTACTGTACAGTATGTTAAGAAAGTCTGATCTCACATTCTACCTTTATTGAAAGTGGTATCTACATTTTGAGCTTAAACAGAAGAAAGTTGGTGCAGGAGATTTATAAAGGAACTTATAGGTAATACAAACAATATTAAGAAACAAAAATGTTTTTTTTAACTCCATTTGACAGGTGTCAGTTATAAAGTGTTTTTTTTTTTCAATTAAAGACTCAAAGCTGTAGGAATTAAATCAAGCCAATTAGCGAATTAATAAATTGTTCGCACAATTTCAATGATACTTTTACGAAGCACACAGTAAATTAAATTGAGTTTCGCTGGGATAAATTTATGTATGCAATTTGCATTTTATTATCTGTAAAATAGTGGTTGCTGTCAATTCGTTTTATAAATTAAATTTATTAAATGCCCAACGATGAGCATGATCTATATAATACGGCAATCTGTGAATGAAATCGTCAAAGAAGCTGCTGATGGGGTACTAGACATTTCACATCACTTCATCATAGGTATATGAAAAAAACTTTGTTGAGCACCTTTCATTCAACTAGTGGAGAATAAATTGCAGTACAGAATTTACTTACTTAACAAACCCAAAATCGTTGCCAACGTCGTAGTATTTGAGATTTTTTTTGACTTCACAATAGAGTTAAGCTTCTTTTGCTATCAAAATATTTGAATGTAGTTGTCAGTGTTTCAAAATCAGAGCCTAAACAGATTTCAACAATAAGTCAAACAAAGTCTTTGGCACACAATCCCCACAGCGGGTTTTGCAACAAACGGTCGAAAATCTCTGCAGTTTAAAAAAAAATTGTAAGACACTCGGGCGTATACGTAACAAATATTTAACTTTCAACAAAAAAAGGTTCTCTCAAAGTTAATATACAAATTTCTCCATGACTGTGTTGAAGAGGATTCAACAACAGGTAAATGACTCCAAGCGAAATCATCAGAAACTCGACACGTTAGTCCGAATGACTGCGGTTTTTCTTTTATAACAAACAAAATATTCACACATGTAAAAATTAAAAGCTGCGTCAATGTGTCCCCTAGGACCACAGTATTCACATGGAAGGAATTATTTTCCTACGTCCGTTCGAAAGCATTTTAAATTTTTTTTCATAAAGTCACACAGTCCTGGGATAATCTTAAATTATGAAGTGGAGCAGATACTCCCAGTACATTAAATCGCAAATGGTAGAAAAAAGGTGAAAATGAGTCTCATTTCAGGCGACCAAAGAATTATCCGCTCAACGAAGCACAACGATAAGCCCAGCGCATATATTTATAGCCCGTAGTTGTTTAAACAAATTTCCTCATCCGACTTTACACACCCACTCCAGGCATCTGGCAAAATTCAATTGATTCCTTTATTGAATCTCACGCCGATAATCTTTTCATTTCACTAATTCTTTTTCGAACGAAGAAAAAAAAACGGAAAGCAAAAAAGTTTCATTTCATTTCAAAAGTGCTGCCCTCCAGCATCGTGCCAAATGATGCGTGCCCTGGTCATGGTCCTTTAAAAAGAAATAATATTTCGCTTATTGAAAATATTCTCCATGGTATTCTCTCGACCGATCTGTCTTCCGATTGTATTGTCTCCGACCAACATCCCTCGATTAAATGTTCACGAAAATAAACATCTGGCTATACTAGAAGACTAAAATATTGTCCTTTGTTGGTTTATTTTTTGCAGGACTTTGAGTTGCGCACAAAAATGAATTTTCTCATTGTATCAGCGGTGCTGGTAATCGCATCATTGTCACTACTGCCAACAAAGGCTCTGGGCACAACAGAGGTACAGGAGACACCATTAGCACTGCCAGTCGCAGAACAGACACAGCCTACAACAGTGGTGTCTCAGGGTGAAATCTGGGAGGAGGATGACCACGAGATACTCATCCGAAACGAGAGGGGCACAAAGACCGATGGCAGCCAGAGTGGTAAGTACTTCTCTTTTTTTATTTCTTTTATAGGTATATACCTAGGTGTGTCTGTCGTTTTATGACAACTGTCCGCCCTTTATTTATTATTGTCGCGTAAAAACAAGACGAAAGGATATAAACTCATTTCAAGGATTACCGATCCACAATGGTAAGGGAAATGTTGCGCACACACACACATGTCATCAAGTGGAATGGTGAAGCCTTGAGAGGGTAGAACTACTTACAGAATAATAATAATAAAAATGCCATTAGCCAAATCATGCTCGGTAATAATATGAGGCCGTCACACAACAAAACCGAGAAAAGGACGGACAGCGTAAAGCATAAAAGAAATTTGTAACAGTAATGGCGTGTTATTTAAATTTGCAGTTCAATAAGCACGTGGACAGGAAATTCTTGGTAGTAAATTGTTTTTTTTTTTTGTAGGACTCTCCTGTCGATACGGAAAGAATCCATGGTCAGAGTGTGATGCCAAAACCAACACCAGATCACGAACGTTGACACTGAAGAAGGGCGATCCCGGTTGTGATCCAACTAGAACAATCCAAAAGAAGTGCAAAAAAGGTGAGTCATGTTGTTTGTATTCTTAAACGAAGAAATTGGAGAAATTTTCAAGTCAACTGGAGGTTGGCTATAAAGTTTTATATTATGTTTTGTGAAATTTATTCAAAAATGATATGTAACTTAAAGCTACGTCTTTAAAGGCACTATAGAGTGCATACAGGTATCGCCAAGGCTACTTGTTCCTTTAAATTTAAATATTGTAAAGAATAACAACGTTGTCCGTTAAGGCTTGCATTATTCATTTACTTGTGTTTTTTCGGAGCAGCGTTGCAGCTGAAAAATTTCAAAAAGTGGAATTAAATGGGGACTGAGCCAAATAAAGGGGACTCCATATAAAATACTAATACCTGAAAGCAAAAAAAAACAGAGCAGCAAAAACATTTATTAATTCTGAATCAACACGGGCAAATAAGAGTAATTAGGGGGCTAAGTCCTCCTTACATATTTTAAGCTATCTAACAGCTTTCTGCTTTATCCATGAGCTGATAAAAAAAATATGATTGTATTCCATCATATAGCTGATATCGAAAATAAAACGATTGTCCTTGATCGTTGATTTACTTTGGAATGGACGAACTTGGAGAGCACCGTATGTCGATTTTTCTGTTGCAGCGGACTAAAAGAGAAGTATGCGATGTACAGTTAATGTAATAAACTCTCGACTAACAAAATGCAACGACTGATGAGCCGTCTGGACGTGTGGTTTGAAGGAATCATTGGAACCTGTACCTCACCCACACATAATGGCTCGTATGAATAAAAATGCTTTTAGTTCCTGTCCAACCTGGCCAGTAAATTTGAATTTTTGAATTTTGCTTCACTTTACGACTTTAGTAGGAAATTGAACGAAAGTATTGATATTGAAAAAAATAAAGTGCACGACTGGGTCGAACGTAACTTTCTCTTTCAGCGAAAGTTTTGGTGCAAATGAAGTGGCAGTTGGCCTGATTGTATAAACTTCAAGTTGTTGGATTTATTTTTAGGGTATTCAATATGGTTAAAAAAAAAAATTGGTAATATTGGCTACAAAGAAGTTTTGCGTAGTTGTTGTTGGACTTTCATTGGAAGTGGGCCATTGTAATTATTTTTAAAATATACCGTGGAAATGTGAACACAGATTAAGATTTGGGTACTCATTTTTAAGAAATATTTATAACACGTCACTATTCGAATTTTTTGAGACAGACTAAGTACGGGATTTTATAAAAGAATACTCTTATAAAGGGTGTTTTTTAGAGGTATAGAAACTTAAGTTGGCAACACTATTTTAACTCGCGGCCATTTTGTCAGCTGTCAAGTGATATTTTTAGTTTGATTTGGCATTTCAACATGAATAGACTGACGCCTGAACAACGCTTCCAAATTGTGCAAATTTATTTTGAAAATCATGGTTCTGTTCGAAATACGTATCGCGTCCATTTTACGGTCAACATAATCGTCTATCAGAGCAATTAATTCGATTAACTATGGAACGTTTTCACACCACGTTTACTCTAAATGATAATACGCGTCCACAGAGACGTCGTACAGTGCGTACAGAAGAAGCCATTGCTGCTGTAGAGCGTAGCGTAGAGGAAGACCCGAATCAGTCTATCCGCCATTGTGCACAGGAATTGGATATGTTTCCATCCACTTCTTCATTCATCAATTGAACAACCATGATGTGCAGGAGCTGTGGTTTCAACAAGATGGCGCAACATGCCACACAGCTCGTGCTACAATTGAAGGAAAAGTTTGGTAGCCGCATAGTTTCACGTTGCGGACCCGTGAATTGGCCTCCAAGATCGTGCGATTTAACGCCGCTTGACTATTTTGTGTGGGGATATGTGAAGTCACTAGTCTACGCCGATAAGTCCGAAACGATTGACAAATGTTGGAAAAATTCATCGAAAATTGAACCTCCAGATTAGACTACGTCCGAGCCAGTCGTGGCGGTCATATGCCAGAAATCATGCCAGAAGATTACCTTTCGAATAAAGTAAATGTCATTTCGATTTAAAAAAATCATATTTGTTTTATTCCATTTCAAAGTTCTATACCTCTAAAAAAGACACCCTTTAGTATGTATTCTTATCAAAATCGTTAGAGCGGTTTTTGTAAAATTTAGCAGAAAAAACAGTACCAAATATTGCAATGGTTAGGTTGAAAAATACTATTGGTTGCCTATGAAGCTGACAACTGAGTACAAGATATTCTTTGGGATGTAAGTATTGCTTGGTTTTTCAAGTTGTATCGAAATCGAAGATGAGGTTTTCGAGATAGGAGCAGTTTCTAAAATTTGCGTTTTTAGTGATTCGAATTGAAAAATAAGGACGCAAGAACTTTGAGAGCATTCATTTTACTCCAACTACGCATTTGGGTTAAAATCGTTATTGGCGTTTTAGGATAAACTAAAGAAAACAAAATTTAAAGAAAAAAATACTTTTTTCAAAAATCCATTGTACGGTAATATAAAGAAAAGCTGAGTTTGCTAAGTTAGAAATAACCATATTACTTTAGGAATGAGCTTTTGTTCCAATCGTATGGACCGTTTTCGAGGACAGGCAGACAGACGAACGGAATTTCGAGACCCACTTTTTTGAGTACCTCTATCATGTTAATGTCAGAATTGATTTTGTACGAATACAATATCTTTTATTACTATGTAATCGAGAAAGTTAAAGGTCCAGCAATATGAGTGCAAAATATAATTCAAAATTAACCTGAAAACATGATTTTTGTTGTTGTTTCATTTCATCTTCAAGTGCGGGGAATTGCAGCCGATCATCGGGTTGTTGGAAATATTTAGTGAACGAAGAACTATGAATGATCGAGAGGTTTCTGAAATATTAACTTTAGGAGGTTAGCCCTAATGTCCTATATACCCTAGGAATGATTGAGTCTATACTTTTTCATCTAAAAGAAATATGAACCAAATATTCCACAGTCCACGAGACTATTGCTGTCTTTCTCATTTATTGGTTTTGGTGCACAAACAAAATTTAACTTAACTATTTATAAACAAAACATTAATTTATAAACAAAACATAAAAAAAGCATTAAGGAATAAGCAGCGCTTTTCCGGGAATCCAATCTGACACCCTTCGCTAAGAATATCAGCATGCATCTAACCAGGAATACTGTAAAAATGTTAGGTACATATATGGTCCGAATGCACTCCAACCATCGAAAAACTTAAACTCCTGCAAGCTATAATTCAAAAATTACACAAAATGGCCGCACTTCGGTACATTAAAAACTTCAGCTAGGTATTCACGAAAATTCCATTCTTTTCTGTTTTCTATAACAAATTATAGTTCACTTCGGCTTTTACATTTTCTGCCGTCCTCTCTCGGTAGCCCTTTGTCTTGTTTTGGATTTATTCTACACACACATTTATACAGAACCACCTCGAATACAACTCTAAACTTTGGACAGTGCAAAATAACGGAGAATAAAAAAATCTTTGCAATCATAATCACCAAGTATTTATGTGCAAAATAAGGTACATTTTTCATGGCAAAGATGCAGACTCGGAAGGGTTGGCATGACAGAGAACAAACAAAAAAATAACTCCGCAGCAGCTCGGGGTTATAATTGTTGCGCAATATTCCGCTTGTGCAACATTGAAACTTTTCACTATTTAAACCGAAAAAAAAGCATAAACTCTTACGAACAGGGGGACGGAGAAGTATATTCTCGTCCTTTTTTTGTGCGTTTTCGTTGGGGGTGTGTGGTTATCCATTCGGTTTGAGTGTTTCCGCTCGAATGCAATGTGGAGGCTGTGTTACCACTCCCACACTCCCTGAATACGCTTTACACAACTATCCATTCTCAAAGGCGATGGAGTGACATTATCCTCTTCGCTGACTGCGTACCTATTCGAACATTGTAGAATGGAGGCAGCCAAGCAGGCTGTTTTTCCTTGTCGCTATATTTGGAGCGTTCTATCTTAAAGCGGATACCACTGTTGCGGGCAAGAATTTCAAACCTTCAACTTAAATGATGTCAACATGGGGGCCGGTGAATATTCTAGGCCGCGCGGGGTGGCAAATGGGTAGAGGGCGATCAAATTCGCTATGTGGACACACAATAACAAACGAATTTGAATTAATTTTACTGCTATCTTGGATTTAATTTATTTTGATTTGTTTTATGGGCTTTGCAGCACTAGAAGTTGGGAGTAAATTGATTTTGCTGTCATTTGATAGGGAGTAATGGCAAAGGCTATTGCTGTTCAGAAGCTGTAAAAACCGAGTGAATAATTGATTCGGAAATTTAATTGGGTAAAGTTCGTTGGCACAGAAGAAAGCTTTTGTTTATTCAAAATGGCACTTGGAAAGGATTAGATAAGCCAATGAAGCGGACTTTTATGGACGATTTATGGCAGCTTAACCGTGCGGAGATGGCATTTGTCGGCATTAAGGCTATTGGTAGGCTTTAGTTTTTATTTCTGGTTTTACTGAGCTTACATATGGAAAAAAGAAGAAGAACTCCCAACAACTTATTCCAGATGCACTCATCTTAAGAGTATTCTAAGAGGAAGGCGACTATAGTGATAGCCGGTCCAGATGGAGTGTGCAGAAAGAGATTCAATGAGGAATTTAGCAGGTTATCGGCTCAAACAGCTCAAATGCAACGCCGAGTTTTTTAATCCACCTCTTATTGAAAGCGTTAACGAGAGAGACCTCACTTTAAGTGTTGCGCACAATTGGAGACGGACCCCAACTAACGAGCGTAACTGGAAACAGCTTCGCGCTAGCTCTTCAAAGTGAATTCGACTACCTACATCTTAGAAGTTTCGATAAAATCAACCATCTGCAATACATGCCAAAAAGTATTAGCGCGTATAGGTGCATGTCCATTTGAGAGTAATAATGCTGCGATCAGCTTTCAAGCAGCTCTCGAGAGCAAACTTGCAAGTGGACATAGTCTTGAGAGTAGTTCGCGGAGAGTTAACTTTTTATTCTCGAGATTCGAGCCTTTTGAAAGTCACTCGCAAGTGGACACATGTTCTGATCAAAATTCCAACATGCTTCGTATTTTGCGAGCAGCTGCCGAGAGTCGACATGGCAAAACTGTGGACAAATTAACTTAACTTGTTCCTTGAAGTATTTTTTAATTTACGTTTAAAAATAAAGTTTTTTTTGTTTTTGTTTTTACCCTCAAATATTTATCTTTTAAACTGTTGAAAATTTGCTGGACAGACTTCTCTCACAATTCTTCCAATCGTAAAGACAGGGGTACGAAATTTGGTATCCATTTTAAAAATAGTAGGCCCAATGGATTGAATTATATTATATTCTATTTCACTTTTTGTCAAACGGCAAAAATCCCTGAACTGTTGAGCATCTTCAATTTGAAGCTCTCTTGTAAGAGTACACCCTGCACCGAGTTGACGACGATGATCTACCTAAGCCATGGCATTTCTTTTTTGCTTTATTCTTTTTTTTAAGAACAGTGCTAATAATTATTAACACAGCGGCAACCTTTTGCTTGTAAGAATACATTTTAACTGGTAACTAGCTGATGAAATATATCAAGTGGACACGGTTATGAGAGTTCTCTCAGGGAATCTACTCTCAAAGCACACGCGAGAATAAAACCTCGAAATTATTACTCTCAAATGGACAGGCAGCTTATTATAGAGACCGCCTTGAAGAACAGCTATTGCTTGTAGATTGTAAAAGCAGTCGTTTAAGTTATAAGTTTTCAGATTGGTGAGATTTTACACTAAAGGCCGTCCACAACAGTAACCCCATTTCTTTACTTCTATAGAAATGGCTGACAAAAACAGACCACTTTCGCACAAAGTCAGGACCGTGTCTGAATAATGTAGCGCCCTAGGCAAACATTTTCAGATGGCGCCAATAATTCCACTTGAAATGACCTACAAAATAGGTCATCCCTTTCTTGTTTTCTTCCCAATTCTTAGCACAAATTAGTCCCTGATTCTTAGATTTTGACTTGGGAATGATGCTGACATCATTTCAATTGCCTGGCTGTGCCAAATACTTGGTGATATGTAACAGGAACGTCATTGATCATTTTAAATTCTTGCTCGACAATAGATTATGGGCGATTAACCCGACTTATTTGTCGCCCTGGCAACTTGCAATAAACTATATAATCCGGCCGCGGCCGTGTTTAAAAATACAAATAAAAAAGTAACGATTCTCATTTATATTGGTAGGGGTTACAAACTCCTATCAGCTACGAGTACTTTGTCAACGTCGGCCGCTGTGCGACAGACTGAGCGATACTATTCAAAGTGTGAATGACACAGGCTTCAAGATTGAATGTTTTCCGCACCACCTCACATTCCCAATAGAGTAATCAGTAAGCACACCTGTCCCCATTCCCAAGCTCATCGCTCATTCTTAAGTGATAGTGAGCTTCGTATAAATCAATATTCCAACCCGTCCATCAATGCCAACTTTACTGGCGCAAGAATAAAGAAAGAAACACATAAAAAGGAACTTCACTCCCTTCAGATCGTTAATGTATACAAACCTACCCCCACTGCCAGTCAGAGTGTATCCATCTTATCATCTCCCGTCTGAAACTTTGCGCCAAAGCAAAACCCTTTCGTCTTTAATCGGTTAATTTGTTTCTCGTTAAGACCCTCGCAAAACCTAGCCCTGTACACGCCTCACCCATTTAGATGTCTAAAAGCAAATTACCATCACCCAACAAATTACTCAGTTGCCTTTCTGTATCGTCAAAGCTTATGCGCTCACCCGGCGATATCCTGCATTATGCTTTGTGTGAAGATGTAGGTCTGTGTGCTTGCGCTCCTAATTACCGATGTGCACCCAATTGGGGTATAAAAAAAAACACGAAAATAAACCAACTGAGGATTATAAAAGGACCTCCTCGCTAAAGCACATAGGCAAACCCTATACGACTCTGTGCATACAAAGCGACTACGAAGGGCCCGTGTCTGTGTCCATTCAGCCACCCCACAATTGCACTTAAATGGTCAATGGCCGCGGAGCGGCTCGCTGTTCTATCTGTGGCGGCCATGTACAGTGCGTGTTGTGTGATTTCAAAGGATTATGCGGCATTTGGGAGTCATTCGTAGGGGAAATTACGACCAGACCCACAGAATCAGCGCCGTAATTACTTTTCCGCTACCTTGTACTGGAATTGTATAAAATCGCACACGATCTCAAAGGACCAATTGTGAGCGGGGCCGAAAAAAAAATAAAAATCTAGCGCACCAAATGACGCAAATTAATGTTCATGTTCATGTCCTTTTTCCTTGTAACAGGCAAAATGCAAATTTTCTTCGTTATCTGCACGATGCTGGCGGACTGGATTTTTTTTTATTTTTCTTTTGCACAGTCCTATCAGTGAAACTAGTTTTTATGTCTTGTGCACATGCAGTCGAAGCTTTGGCATAGCTCGAGGGATTTACCGTAAAGGATTCACCGCCGCAAGGATGACAATTTAATTCTCATGCAACCCCCGCGCACATGCATTATCCTGGAGACCGTAATGCGGCTGATAAAATGTTAATGCCCGCATGATAATTAGTGTTCGCCATCGGAGTGTATTCGGATATGTGGGTATGTATATAGGTGGGCGAATGACCGCAAACTAATTGAATTCCGTTCATAATTCGTGTGAACTGCTGCTCGCTAAATTGATGTCATTTTAATGGAACGACTGCGGAGAACTACCCGCCCACCTAGGAGTTATATATAATCGCATGCAACGGGCTTATCAAATCGGCCTCTTGACTTCATGGTCTATTATCAATTAGGACTATCATCTCTGTCAGGATAATCGGGATTCGGTGTTTATGTTAATTTTATGTATTTGTGTTATCTGGGATGGAGCTCATTGACTTGTCAGGAATCATTATGATTGCCATATTGTAATGGAGTACCTTATTTAGTGCAGCTAAGACATATTTAACTTGTGCAGATTGAAACCGATTCTAGTCCATAAAAGGGATATTTACACGTGGAAACACCGACTTGAAATGCAGTCGCACTCTGCGCAACTCTTGTCGCGGAATTGGAATGGTTTTTACTGCCGAAATCATGGTCAAAGATTAAACGAGGATCGTCTCCGAAGAGATTTTCTAAATCACATCTGGCAGTCCATCAAACTGTGCCCAAGTAGAAATTTGCGACTATTATCAACATTTTCTTTAAAATATAGTCAACACACGGTATATTTGACTCAATTTTCTGTCGATAAAAGCATTCCCATGAGATGGTAACAATTGGACATATTTGTTACCATTATGCGTCTTAAAGATACAAATGTCCTTTACTGTAACATATCAAAACACACAAAAATTGCGAAGTTTCCATTTAATGTTGCCATTTAGCTAGGCAAATTGACTGCGTACAGTCTGATTTGTGACCAGTGTCCGCCGGGAAGGTATACTACTTTGTTTGTTTATAATTTTTGATTAAATGAAAGAGAATGGATCTTATATTGATAAATGTTTTATTTAATGTCGGCAATTATGTATGGAATACAATATCAGGTAAATGTCCGCCTCTGTTATTCTCACAAATGCGAGCCCTTTTGAGCACATTTTTCATTACATTCTCACAAATTTCACGCGGTATTTTATTAATTTCATCACGAATATTTTGTTTGAGTTGCTCAAGCGTTTCTGGTTTCTTTGCATAAACCTTGCTTTTCAGATATCCCTACAAAAAGAAGTTCGGATCTGTCAAATCAGGCGACTAATCAACTTCACCATTTCTTGAAATAACTTGTTGTGGAAAGAGGTCTCGCAGTAATTCCATCGTAACCCTGGCTGTATGCGATGTAGCACCGTCTTGTTGATACCACATGTTAATCAAGCCCAAAGCATGAAGTTGTGGCGTTAAAAAGTTTTCAATCATATCACGATATCGCTCCCCATTCACAGTTACCGTTACGCCGTTTTCATTTCCAAAGAAGTAAGGTCCAATGATTCCTCCTGACCAAATTGCACACCAGACTGTAACTTTAAATGGATGCAAAGGTGACTGATGAATAATTTGAGGGTTTTCCATTGCCTAGAACCGACTATTCTGTTTATTCACATATCCATTCAAATGAAAATGTGCCTCGTCACTCATTATGATTTTTTTGTCATCGTCACAGTTATCGATGATTGATTTTGATAAAATGTTTTAACGATTAAAACACGTTGGTTTATCGCATGTTTTTCCATAATAAATTTGCCACGTGTCTACTTCACGACTAATGTTTATTTACCAAAATGGCGGCAAAACTAAGTAGTATACCTTCCCGGCGGACACCCTGTATAATATGTTGGCGCTTTTTCTGCAAGCAATCTTCACATGCACTATATGCTAATATCTGCTGTAGGTGTACACAGACGAAGTTGGTACAGCATTTATACTCACACACACACCACGCACGTTTAAATGTAGGTATGCACGGATAATTATATGACATTCCTCATCAAGCGTAAGGCATCTACATAGGGTGCCGTAGAAAAAAAATCTTGTTTCGTTTTATGATGAATGTCTTAAAATATTTAATAATATATATATCTTATCTAAAAATCACAATAGGCTCAATTGTGGCCGCAGTGATATGGTAACCTGCTTCCACCTCCCCAAAGCAATATATATGTAACTTCGAATTTTTTCTACATTATTATATGTTTATCTTTTAGTTAATGTTCCTCCAAAAGTATTCATTTCCATTTTAAGCATTGTATTGAAAATTGTTTGCCATTAAATAAACTTTTTAGTTTACTTATACAACTTGCGACGCGCTTTCTGTCTTTTTACTGTTTGGCGTTTTTTATTTTACCCAAATGATTTATATAGACCACTGATTTAAATGGTTTACAACAATAGTATGAGATCCAACAGTTGTTGTAAACCTTGGCCAGATCTGTATAGATTATGTGGGCAAAATTAAAAACGCTGATTTTATTAAATTAACTGTAGTAGATTAAATTCCAAGCAATTAATGAAGTGTGCAAAATAAAATTTTGATGTAGAAATAGGAGAAATTAAAGAAAAGCTTGAATATCGCTTTTCTTAAATGTCCACTATTTTTACACCAAAATACGATTATTCACATTACATCCAATATTATCAGTAATTTTTAATACATAGCAAGTTAAATAAATATGTTACTGAAGTAATTCAGTAATGGTACACATTGCAAACTGCAAACGTTACATTTATTAAGTTTTTATTTATATTCACTTTATTATGTCGCTTTTAATAAACCAGACTAGCAGTAGGTACCAAAAGTTAAAGGCGAAAACCTTTTAAAATTGTATAGTCCGTGAATAATATTCAAACTAAACTTTTGTTAATTGTTCTCATACTTTAAAAATATAAAATCAATAGAATGAATAACGACCTAATAAAAATAAACGCAACAAAAAAAATCATTCCCCAATATATGTAAATGCACCCTGTGCCCCTACCTAAACAAAAGCACATGACAGGCAAATGGCCGCTTTCTGTTTCTAATTGGGATCCATTATCAACAAAAAAAGTTCATTTTTGAATTGTTAGAATTCGAAACTTCTTTTGTTATTTAAATACATAATTTTGTGAACTAGATAAATAGAAGAGATAATGCTTTTAATTTGGTTTTACAGCCATTGCAATCATTTTGAAAGTACCTAGGAAAATAAAAATAACTTGGAAATAAAACTGAATATTACAAATACTCAATATTTCTTGAGCGCGTGAGTTTTTACCACTACAATTTGTGGTTTGAATATTTTGTACACGGGTACGAAGAAATGCAATTATTATTAAATTCACATAATATTAACTGAATTACCACTTTATTGATATGATCTTCGTTTAGGTATTTTAGCATCCCCATTAAAGTGGAAAGATTATGTGTGTACATTTCTAATTGGAATAAGTATTTTTATTTCCCAACCAACTTACAAACACATGAAAACAAATTTGACAGCTGACTAACGTTCGGCCACATTTCGGTTACAAGTCATAGCCAAGAATACCATTATGCGTGTTTCCTGAAATACCTAGTAATTTAAAGAGGTAAAACGTCGACGTTCCATTCTGCACTGGAAACAGTTCGCACTTTGATACTCTATACGAACTATTACTGTTACGGTAACATTTCTGAAATGTAGTAACAGCGCCTAAACTAAACCGATAAACTTCTACTTTGGTGTCATAGGAAGAAAAGGGATCAACACAAACAATAATGTATCTATGCGGGTCGTCTTGAGCAATGACAGTACATACAGCTGAAGCAGCCGTGGGTCGTGGGGAAAGCGAAAAAAAGCTTTTCGTTCCACTTCCTAAAACACAGTTATGATCAAGTTTTGAAAAACGTACGGGCATCACCATATTACCCAATACTTTTTAATGAGACGTGTGATAGTCTCCCAACTTAGACGATACTTTCATGATGGCAATAATCGTGAGGAATTTGACACTTTCGTTGATGCATTTGAGGAACTAGCTTCTGCTTAAACTATCGACGAGTACGAGTCCGATAAAGAAGATTGGAGAGAAACCAGAAAAAAAACTTACTACTGCGGAAGACAAGTTGGATGGAACTTCTACACCTAAGGGGTTGTCTTTAACTGGCAAGGCCATTGGCCAAATTATATTTACCCAGTTAAGAAGAGGTTGAAACTGACACTTGAACGGTGTGTGGGTATAGGAACAGACGTATGCGCCGTTATGCTTTCCGAAGTTCGAGGTGCAGCCCCGGCGATTCAGAAGTGAGCCAAAAATGCTGTAAAAACACAGTGCTACAGCCACAAACTGAATAAATTTATTTCGCGAAACTCCAAAGTACCGGCTGTTCGAGACGCTGTGGCAGTTATGAAGGAGGTAATTGCTATCTTCAAATCTCATCAAAAACGGAAAGCCCTCCTCACGAGCACCTTGGGGAACGCACTCACCAGGTGGGTAGAAAGACCTGAAGGTGTACTCCAATTTTCTGTAGACCTCCTCAAGATTGTGAAAACTTTGAAAACGATTTCCCAGTGGCATGACCCGAGCACAGCTGACATGACTTCTTCACTTGTTACAACTTTATTGCGTTCATTGTATTATTTTGAACCCAGACTCTGAGCAGATTACTACAAGCGACAGCGCTCGATCTAAATGGCAGCGCTATGCTGTTAAAGAACACAATTTCTGTTCTTGCTAGTTGCCAGGTGAATATCGGTTTTGACAACGTGTGGCAGCCTGCAACATATTTAGCTGATGAACTGGATGTTGAGCTGAAAATTCCTTGAATTCCTCGTCATGGTGGACGCCAAATTCATCATGAATTCACCATGAATTGATCCTACAGGGTATGTATATATGCGCCCTTAGTGTATTTTTCTTAAAGATCTGCGAGAAGGATTCCAACCTGAAACCTTTGATGTGTTTCAGCTAACAGGTTTTATTCCAGAAAATATCGTATGATATGCCACTAATGCGTATGCATAAATTGTGAAGCTTCTTCTCGACCGCTTCAGACTCCTCTTAGTCATAAATAAAGAACCTGATTTTTTTTCTGCTAAAAGGCGATTGGTGCTATGGCGAGAAAAGTGGTTGTAAGAAAAGAAATAACTGTTATGTATTAGATAAAAGAAATAGTATAATGCTTTTAGTATAATACACAGTTTTATAGTCATCCTTGCAACGCTTCCTGTGACAAATTCATCTGTCTTTCTCTCCGTTGTGGTGCCTTTAAACGTATTTAAGGTCAATAATCACTTAAAACCGACTCCGTGGTCGTTAATTACAAGATTTTCGAAAAAACCGGCCACGAGGAAAGATTGGAATTCCCTATTTGAGAACTTTCCTTACTTACTTTAAATTAAATTATTTCTTATTTCTCTATAATGTATGCATATATGTATATATATAAGGCATGTGAAATGAGTGCGTATGGCCGTCAC
This sequence comes from Cheilosia variabilis, assembly GCA_951230905.1. Lineage (NCBI taxonomy): Eukaryota > Metazoa > Arthropoda > Insecta > Diptera > Syrphidae > Cheilosia > Cheilosia variabilis. The sequence continues at coordinate 40,224,001 of OX579678.1, forward strand.
GGGTGGCTAGACCTTTAGCATATTACTAAATGAATAAACAGTTCTAGCTTCGTCACCTCTGTCGCAGGTGGAAGTTTTTCACCCCCATTTTGAGAGATGATTTGTCTATTATCCTTGGGATCAACATAAGATTATCCTGAAAGTGCCTTGCATACCATTCAGTACTCTTGTCAAAAAAGCGAACTATACTTCTATACCTCATCAGAAAAGTGTGAACTAGGCGTCTAAGTCGCTAGCAGAACAAATATACACTAAGGCTTTGAACTGAAGAGGTTTCAACTCTGATCCAGAGAAATAACGCTGTAGACTAATACCACCTCAATTAAGGAGGCGGACATCAATCCAGCTAGGAGTGCACAACTGAAAGCAGTCAGGGAAAGTCCGCATATTGGTTGAGTCTCAGCTCAATCCTGGAGCTGGGTAGAATGGGGAAGCACTAGATTTATATTCTGACGAAGTTCGACGAAGTCTGGGCCCTGAACTTTGATGTACCGGTCTGTTTTAAGTGTGTCATTGTTATTGGAGCAATTAGTAAAAATAAGCAAAACGTCTGCGGGTCCTTAGTTTGCTTTAGACACTTAAGCAATGTTCTTGAGGCTCTTAGTGTATTTAATCACAGATGCAAGCAAAAAAGCACTCTCAATGAATTTCTGGAAAAATACTTGAAGGTGCGAAAAAGAAAAGTGCGTGGTGGAAAGTAGCTCTGCTCAGTTCAGCACAGCTCCTCATTCTTTACAAAGCGCAGGCTTACCATGCCTCGAACATTGCTCCTATATTTGGAGCCCACTTGGCCTATTCTTAACAGCACCAGCAGTTACATTAATAGGATATCAAAAACTAAAATTAAATCTACAGCCTCATAAAAGAGCAGTCGCTGACCTATGTCTTTTCCACCATAAATGTTCAGATGAACTCAACGAAATTATTCCTTGTAGTGCGACAAGAAAAGAAATCTTTGGAACTCACTTCCTGCGGCAATATTATAAAAAGACTACGACTAAAGTGCAGAAGTAACTCCTATCTGGAATCCTATCTGGAAGAATTTTAGAGAGCTGTTGAAGGTTCGCCTTTCTCGGTGCAAATATTTAAAATTAAAAATATTCTATTAGTTTGTTTGCAATTTATATTGATTCTCTTGAACGACAATACAATCTATTTAGTGGAAAACGTGAAGTGCATATCATGGTTTTAAAATCTCTATCTTGTACAGCGATTTGAATTGACTCCGCGTATTCATCGGCAGGCTCCTTTAAGTGATTTTTGAACAATTGAATTGTGACAGGCAATTCTTGTTGTTGTGCTTTTCTCTTAACAAGAAGTATACATTGTTTTTCTAGTTGATCTTACAAAGACAGAAATTATTGTCTAAATTAACACTACACTTCAAAAATACGTCAATAATGCGTTAAGAAAACACTGCAAAAAAAGGTATTAAAACAAACGAAGTGAAAATAATTTTAAAATGCTCCAAAAACGCGTTGAAATTCAGTTTTTTTAAACTCTATTTTTGACAAATTTTCGTGGGGCACAAACAACTCTTTGGTATTTCTTGGGTCTCGAGCCTGATCCTATTTGGAAGGTCAAACATAGCAATATCTTAATTTCGGACAGCAAAAATGGAATCATTCTTAAACTATTCTCCTTTCGCACGTAACGCAAAATTCTTATTCTATATTAACTTATAAACTGCACCTTTTTATATGGCATTTCAGAGAAAACACAAATGTTTCCACACGGTGTAATAGAAAACCAATTTCCTATCAAATACAGTTGAAATGTGATTTCACGGCGCACGTTGAGACTCTCGTGCACCGAACGTGACCCGAAACACAAGCAACCACCACGTGCTGTATTATTATTTACATTACCTTGCCTCGAATTCACCCTACCTCACAAATAGAATCTCTTCAGCACCACAATCAATGTTATTTTTGTTTGTTTTTTTCAGCTTGCCGCTATGAGAAAGGATCCTGGTCCGAATGTGCAACTGGCCAAATGACTCGTGCCGATAAATTGAAATCAACCAGTGACCCATCTTGTGAAGCAACACGTGTCATTAAGAAAAACTGCAAACCAGGCAAATCCAAGGATAAGAGCAACAAGGAACAACGTAAGAACAAAGATAAAGGTATGAGCTTGCCTATAATGGAGCCCGCAAAATGTGTTTTATAAATCCAGCCCCCAACTGAAGGATTCTCAGTTGGGCGATGGGTAATTAATTAATTATGCAAATAAACGTTATTCTCAATGAAACGCTTTAACCCGTGAGCAAGCAAGGAGTGAGTTGAATGAAGTTCGCTCCCATTATAGTCGCTTTCAGATATTGAAAATGCCCTTAAAGAGGTATCTTAACTGTGCAGACGAAATTGCTGTTGAGCTTTGTGAAATTATAATGTCTCTGCTCTCGGTAACGAGCACGACGTGCTATGTTGGGTTTATTAGATAGTGAAGCTAGTAACCGGGGATGCAGAAGAAATATTTTCCATTAATTGAATATTCACACAGGCAGAACGGGGACATAGAGTGCGATCGACGTGGAAAAAGCAGCAACGAACGCAAAATGGAAACAGAAAGCCATTGTGTGCATCAAACTAACTATAGATACTAAAAGTTTAATTAATTAAATTTACAAACAAGGATATATGAAACAGGACTGCTAAAACCACATAAGCGTGAGCATATGCGCACATTGACTCTGACATTCAGGTGTTGTCCTGTGGTGTAGTTCACGGAAATTTCATTTTTCAGACTAGTGGCTACAGATTTAATTAAGCGTTAATGACTTCATTCGCACATGCTTGGCAAAGTTTGCTTAGGTATAGGAAGGAGTACGAGTGCTGTGTGGTTTATCTTCCTGCTGCCATAACAAAAAATGTTACGTCATGTCAGTGGAATGTGATGCCATATGTACTAAAAATATTAAGAACAATTTAAAGAACATTCGATACCACGTTGTCAACCATGCGGATCACTGATATGCCATTATGACTTATGACCATCGTTATACGTGAAACGTACCGCGAATAGAACTCGACTTATGATAGTAAATTGCTGAGCCTTCTATATGCGTTGTTGAATTCTGGTTGACAGGTTTTAACAGAAAGAGTTTGAAACGATTTCTAATCATATGGCTTTTTGACACACGAACCATATCTATTCGATAAAAAGGCTAAACTTGCGCTGTAAAATGTAAAAAATTTAAAAATGACTCTCATAAAATTATTAGTGCCAAAATGACATACCTATTTCAATTAATTTCGGGTTCTCTCTCTCAGTCTCCCTCTCTCTTCAACCTAAATTCAAAGTGGCTTAGAAAGTCAATTCCAGATAAATCGCTAATAGTCTAGGCGCAACTTAGATGAGTTCACTGGCAATGGGCCAGTAGCGGCTAAGTGCTCCAGGCTTCGTTGGAATGTCTCCTTACCCGTTAAAAACAAAACATACATTTTGTACAACATTTTTATTCTTAAATAGCGTGCAGCCGCGACGATTAAGATTAAGAGTTTGTTTGGGCTTTGCAAATTAAATTAACTATATTATAATGCTGAGCGCGTTTTATAATAAAACTGAAAATAAACTTGTCGCTACTAATTGTCAAATTCAAACTTAGTTAAATCAAAATTTCGCTCACTTCGCGTTTGTAACAAACAGCAGTATTTATCATAAACTTGAACATCTTTTACTTTCAGTAGCTCGCAAGGGACGTGCTTAAGCTGTTTTCAACTAAAACTGATATCCCACAGAGATGGTATCGAGAATTTGAAATTTTTCAATAAAATCATAAAACCATCTTAATTCAGACACACATTCCAATACAGCAACAACAACAACACACACATACATAATTACATTAAATAATGAAAACGCATACACACAAAACAAAATAAAATTACTTTCAAATAAATAAACCAAAAAAGAGTTGAAAGTTATAAACAAGCATGAAACTAAAAATAAACGTTTAATGATTAAGTATACAAAAAAATAAAAACAAACCTAAAAATATTCAATGGCAGCGAATATTACACAAAACAAAATAAAAAGTAATTTCTAATTAAGCCAACAAGAGTTAAGTATTAAATTAAAAACAGAAATAGTATATTTAACAACAATCCCTCGATACCGAATTAAAAATAAATAGATTCATCACTGAAAGGATGGGCAACTAATATACCTAATATTTAATATAACAAAATGAAAGTTTAACATAAAAACAGTATTTGCATTTTAAATATTATAAATAAAGAAAAAAAAAACCAAACATAACATTTTTATTTATACGTTCTTTTCGAAACAAATAGTAACTTTACATATAGATTAAATGTTCTTCTCAAACACGAAAAATACAACATCTTTATATATATAGTTATATTATGAAACCCCAATTAATATTTAAAAACAAAATTAGACTATATATACACTTACTACATTGTAATTCTTTGGTAAAACAAAATCAAATTCAGAAAACATGAAAAAAAGAACAATTGTAAATATTGTATAAAAATATATACACAAAGCGGAAATATAAAAACAGTTTGTGACGTAAAAACAACATAATAAAAATCTAAAATCCCCAATACTTTCATTTCTTAACCAGAAACTCCCTCCCTTTCTCTCATTTACCTTAAGTTTTTATACCTAATAATTTTATTACCTAAACAAACATTTTTTTCTAATGTGAAAATAAATAATAAATGTTCTATTAAGTTTAATATTTTATAATAATAAAAATGAAAAATAAAAACAATTCAAGAGAAATTTACATAAAGAGGACAAAACAAAACATAACACTAGACATTTTTAAAATGAACAAAAAAGAACACACAACACAAAAATGAGATTTTAAATTTAAATATAATGAAAAGAAAATTCATATAGAGAATCAACACAAAATGGCAAAACCAACCAAAATAATGTGAATTATTCTATGAAAAAGAATGCATTCTTTTTGTGGAAATAATATGAAATATTAAATAAAACTTTACGATAAAAATTTAAATTCAACCAGTATTTTGTTTGCCCTGCCATTTGTAGTGACTTGCAGGGTGGTTAATGGCATTTACAGATGGAATTGTACAAAAGAGAAGAATGAATGAATGTAAGTATCTATTGTTTCTTAAAACAGCGTATGATTTTTGGTATATATTTTTGAAAGACAGCCGCCAGCATTTAAATCATGACAAAAATAAAATGTACTCGTATTTCAGTTGGGACTAAAAGAATGACGTTTTCAGAAACATAAAATCACTGCCGCAGAAAAATCCATCGTAATTGATTTCGGTACGGGTATCGATAACGGCAGAATAGTAAATTTCTAATGGTCCCAGGAATACATGGTTCTAGTGATGGGCACAATCGAATGAATGCGACTATCGATAGTTAGTAACTGAATGATTTCGACTGTCGAATGATTTTTTTCATTCATTCATTCAGTTAAAATGAGTAAAGCCAACTAACCTTCTCTTTTTTTTAGGATCTCTTTGGAACGAGTATATTTCAAATAAATAAAATAAAACGAGTAAATTTCAAAAAGAAAAGTTTGCACAAAAAATCAGACATCCACTTAAAGTTAAATTGAAACGTAATTCATCAATCCATTTATAACCCAAGAATAAACAATCCAACTAAAAATCAATTCAAGAACAATTGCGTTAAAAGTTCTAGAATATAACCATTGCACACAAAACAAAATAATCACACAACTATCGAACAATTAAACGACATCTGAAGAATTAAGACAACGTGCAATAATTGAAATAGGTTTATTATAATAATACGCACTTCTATATATAAAAAGCTACATATCGACAGTAAAAAGTATATCTTTCGAGCAAGAGCACCCACTATCGAAAGAAAATAGTAGTTGAACGAGAAAATCATTCATTCAAACCGACTATCGAATGAAAATAGTAGTTGAACGAAATGTTGAATGAACGAATGGAATCGTTCAAACCTGCTATCGAGTTAAAAAGGTAGTAGTTGAATAACTATCGAATGAACGAACTTTGAGCAACTATCGAATAAGTCGATAGTTTTTATTCGATAGTCCCCAACACTACATGGTTCCTGTCACACAACTCGTGAAAGGCTGACTGATATTATAGGTAGGCGTTTTTCTTTTTTAGTTCAGGGCTGAGCGCTGAGCTGAGCTCGAGCATTATGAGCGCGCTCTGAGCCGAGCATGCTCAGATCGTTCTAATGGATTTATGAAACACATTTGAGCACAAAGCTGTCATTTGTAATAAAATTGGAAAAATTGAATATTTATTAGTTGTTATTTATTAAATTGGCTAACCTTCAGTTCCAGAACAACAAGGTTCTTCCGGCATTTCAACTATTTTGCTTATCCTATTATTTTTTTCTGTCAAATGTGACTTCAAGTGTGTAATCAGCTTTTCACTCAGCATGCTCAGTCAATTTATTCTGAGCTCATAGAGCGTGGTCTGATCATGCTCTGGATGAGAAAAGAAACACAAATCTGAGCTCTGTCTGATGTGTCTGAGTTAAAAAATGAAGCACACATTTTTTGTATAACAGTTCAGTTTCTGCTCTGAACTAAAAAAGAAAAACGCCTTATAACTCCGCGTCAATAATAACTGTGTGCATACTTGTATACGAATCCTTGCAATAACTGTATGCTGCAACCTTGTACTCCGCGTCAATAATAACTGTGTGCATACTTGTATACGAATCCTTGCAATAACTGTATGGTGCAACCTTGTACATAATTTTTAGACAATTATCAGGACTTATCATTTTTCCGTAATAAAAGAATGACATAATGTTACAGTCTGACTGACAGAAAGTGCACCTTGACATTTATGAAGACCAGTACTGTTGACTTGAATTTATTTAAATAAAATGTTTGTATATTTAACTTTTAATATCAATTGAAATACTTATTTTATTATTACATATGAGCAATCCAAAGACATCTCAAATGCCGTTTTGTGTATATATATCTTTTTTCTAAAGCAATATTTGGGTTCTTCTTTTCCGAGCGAGGCACTGTCAAAATCTAAAAAAAAAATAAATTGAGCAATTAAGCAAAGCACTCTCAGAGAGCGAAAAAAACTGCTCGTAAGTCGTAGAGTAATTTCGGGTAATGTGAAATAGGCATTTGTTTTCTAACAATTACTTGTAATTTTTATGACTCAGCTCTTGCCGAACTATTCATTATGGGTCTTCGATGCATTGCGCATGAGATATCGACTTTAGATTTCTGCAGAGCTATCCAATCTGCAGTTATTTCAAGAAAATATAAAAAAGGTCTGTAGCTCTCCTTAAAAAAACTGGCGGATAATGTGATATACTATCTTCGGATAAAGCGATAAACCAAACCAAATCACACTGCAAGCATGGAACACATGTCTTGGTCTCCTTATCAATCATTTGTTACAAAAGACACATACTGTCGTTCTTAGGTGGATTTTCGGCCCAAGGATCGTCGCCTGAGCTCGGTAAATGCAGACTTTCACCTAAAGCGCTCGAGGAACTTTGTTTTGTTTGTTTTGCTTGTTTGCGTTTTTCAAAGTTTTTTATACTCTCTTCCAAAAAATTTGTGTGCGGTGATGTCGTTAGTACAGTGATATAGTACATCACTTTACCCAATTATAACCATATCACAATAGCCGCATTTAGCTTTTGAAACAATAAGGAGATTTTTTAAAATATACTTCATCATATTAAGAACTCACTCAATATATTGTAAGCTCTAATCACACACAAACAACATTTTATACTTAAGTTTTTAATTTTGCCCAAATCAAAGAAAACTCACATAAAAAAAATCTCAACTTTAGCTGATACATTGACATCCACATCACACACAGTCAATGCGAGCGCTCTTAAACCTGCAGCACATGTCCTCTTCCATCATTGTTATGTGGACAAGAAAATTCCTGCCGAGAATTGATTATTTCGGAAAATATGCTGGTATATCACATTACCAGACCATATCACAATACCCGAAGTTACTCTACGTAACTCATTACATTGTTAGTTTTATCTTTTTTTGTAATTTCTTCTGATCTATATCGACTTCATTTGATTTAAGCCTCTAAAACGAATGCAATTCAATGAGCATCTATCAACTTTTTCCCGTAAATTCAAGAAAGTACTAATTTTTCCCTTTCAAGGGAATGGCTTGTTGCGTTGTCCAGCTAATTACTGAAAAACCATAACAAAATTAATCAACCTTGAGAGGTGGACTTGTATGGAGGATCCCATTTATTAAACAATTCCAATCTGGACTTAAATTATGGTACTGCGAAGTACTGGAATGGAATACTTTACGCAATAAGGATATTACCAACCAAGGAGCATGCTTTACGAAGTACGTTAACATGGGCAGGTACCTAAGGCCATAAACCTCACAGGAGCAAAGACTGATATTTCATACAGTAACAAATATTGACATCCCGATGCTGCAGCGCAATTAGGGTTACTAGATTTGAAAACGAAAAAAGTGGACTTTATACATTTTTAGGGGGAACAAAAACTTTAACGAACATCAAAATGATGTTTTTTTTCGGATTAGGAAGAACTTCACTGGATCACTCAGACGCAACTGGTCCATTATACTACCAGGAAGGAAATCCAGTATCACCCATTTGACTGGAATTTTTTTTAACTTTCTTAGAAAGCTGAGAAGGCATTTCAACGATGAGGAGCTTACAATGTCAGCACTCCCCACATCGGCACCGAAGCCCTGCCACCTGATCCGAGCAACGGCTGGACAATAGCAAAGGAAGTGATCCGGGGTATCGTCGCCCTCTTCACAAGCGTCGCAGACAGTGGTGTCACTTAAGCCCAGCATATTAAGATGCTTGGTAAGGGAAAGTGTCCCATAAGAACGCCAATGAGTTGTCTGGAATCTTTTCTGCAAGAATGCCGCTGATTTCGTAAAAACGTTCGAGAGCATACGTTCGGTCTGCCCGCATCCTGGGGAGCCGTGACACACTTAATTGTGTTGGCGATAGACCCAGTCATTAATGGTGGCAGTGACCGAGAACGCAGGTTCGGGTCTTGAAAAAGCACCCTCTGCGCCTTTCTTACCAATCTCATCTGAAGTTTAATTTTCCGCAATTCTAGTGTGACCTGGAACCCATACAAGAGTCAAAGAGTTCAGCCTTTCAACTGAGTTCAGAGAGATCTTGTAATCCCAAACTGTTTTCGAAGGGATGACAGAGTAGATAAAGGCCTTAAGGCAGCCTGACTGTTGCTACAGGCGCAAATACTCCGACTTCGCCACCTATTCCATTAGAATAGCATAAATCTCAGCTTGAAGAACAGAGACATGCTTGCCGAACGAGTGTTGTCTATTTCCACGAAGAGACCAGCACCAGACACTTAAGTAGTTTTGGGGCCGTCCGTAAAAATTCGACTTCATCTCAAGCCAGGGTCAGGCACTGGCTGAAGCCAGTCCTGAACGAAAAGAACACCTAAAGTTGCACATCAGCCGAAGTTCCGGTGTCAATACATCAGACGACATAGTTATGGGACCAGGGTCATGGGATAAGTGTCGCGCAAGGTCATCGAGACTCCAGTGAGAGTCCGACAGCCATCCCGCTTTAGACGGTACATTGAAAGTATTAAACAGAGCATCTGGAGCAGAGCCAGTCGTACTCGGGAATGCTCTCGTGCAGCCAAGACTGGCCGTACTTTGAAGTTTGGTGCAGAAAGCAGTCACATGCTTACGCGAAAGCCCTCTCCACCAAACAACTGACGCGTAAGCTACCAGTTCTCCCGCCAGAGCAGTGTGTACGACCGCTACCCCTCCGCAGGTATTTCGCTTCTTCGGATATCTGGATATTGACGCCTGGTTGAGTCAGACCGCGTACAGTTCTTCGCCTACTGAGGAGAAAATCTTCGTCTTCAGGTCTCAAAAGATTGACGATATCCCATTCCTTGCCCCAATCAGGGACCATGTCCAAGGCCCTCTGAGCGTTAGCACAGACCGTCCGTAGGTATGATCAGAAAGTATGGCAATATTATGCAACCGTGTATGTCTGGGCGTAAGCGTTTGAACTATTCAGGGTATGCAGCATTGCAGCATAGAGTCAATTACCATGCACCAAAGCAGTGGAAACAGAACGCTACCTTGCGGACAGACTCTGTTTACACCTGAAATAATATGGCGCCCACAGTCCGCATCTACAACCAAAGTTCTATTCATCAGCATTGCTCTGATGCACAGTATCAACCCCGTGATGTCTGGCAGAGTCACACACGCATAGTTGAAAGTGCACCCTCTATAACGATGAAAATGCCCATATCGTATTCTTTCCTCAAGTGCGCATTCAATTTTAGAATCTAGATTTTGAAGCGCAGTCTCACACTTTCCACGATGGTATGAATGTTGCATCTCAGATAGAGGATGTATTATCAGTGCAGACCCGCGAACATGAATCACGACCACCATAAACTAAGTATTAAATAGACCGTCAGCTCCCACGTACCTGCCCGACTGCCCCCGCAAATTTTTAAAATAAAATTCTCTATTAAATTTCCTATCTGTGAAAACATGTGAAGCAACAAAAAAAAATCCTAATATAAAGAAAAAAACTGAACGAACTGTCAGGTTTCTATGTGCAAGTGTATGCGTGCAGCTAATTTACTTTAATATGGCACACATAGGTTAGGTTAGGTTAGGTTAAGCGGGGTTGTGAGATCATCACAAAAGACCAGGCACCAATACGGGCCCATCGCCATCCCCAGGGAACCAATTACGGTCAAAAAACCTAAACCAAATCGCTCAAGCAGTCAATTTCCCTACAGAATTTAATTATTGTCCCGATATTGTTGGACGAACCAACCTCCTCTAAGCTGTCAAAGAAGTACATGCCTAGGTGATTCCTTCTACACCGTGCAATTGCTTGACACTCGCACAGAAGGTGGGGGACATCTTCCGTGGCTTGTAGGTCCTCACAGTACCTGCATATATCCGTGGTAGATAAGCCTAGTCTCATGGCATGCTTCCTTAGAAGGCAGTGTCCAGAGCGTATTCCTACCGTTAATCTTAACTTGGTTCTACTGAGATTTAGGAGTTTTTCAGATTTTTTCCTATTTAATACGGGCCAGAGTGCCTTTGAGACCCTATGCCCTTCTAACTGTGACCATCTTGTGGCTGCTTTATTGGAGGATTTCTCGAAGATAGCCCTTTTAGCAACAGCCGTAGGTGGTCTGATCATTGTGTTTAGTGAGAGCTCCGCTCCTTCTTTAGCCAGAACGTCGGCTTTCTCGTTACCCTCGATATCGCAATGCCCAGGCACCCAACACAATCTGACACGGTTCTGCAAACATAATGCCTTAAGCATTGTGCGGCAATTCCTGACTAGTTCAGATTTGGTGGTATGTGATTCTAGCGCTTTAAGCGCAGCCTGGCTATCAATGTAGATGGCGATATTCTTGTTGGATATCGATCTCATCTCAAGTTCCTCCGCAGCTTTGAGTACAGCCAGAATCTCTGCCTGGAACACACTGCATGTGTCCGGGAGTCTCAGGGCCATATGTAGGTCCAACTCGCTGGAGTATATACCTGATCCCGTACCCTCACTGGTTTTAGAGCCGTCAGTATATACTGAGGTCTCATCTTCCTTCGAGACTAGCTTCCTATGCCAGTCTTGTGTGTCCGGGTACGACACATTGTATGGAGTGTCGAAATAAAGTGTACCAAGACTTTCATCCGCTTTTTCCGGGATTTCGGAGAAAGATTCCTTTAAGATAGTGCTGTGTCCTATCCTATTTTTTTTAAAGAGCCCTGCGTTAGTGAGCCGTAGCGCACTATTACCTGCATTAAATTGTATTTGTAGGTCCAGTGGTAAAAGATGCAAGAATGCTTCCAGTGCAGCCGTTGGTGTGGTATGTAAAGCACCCGTAACGGCAATGCAGGCTGTTCTTTGTACCCTGGTCAACATATCCCGTACATACTTCTTGTTCGCGGCTTTCCACCAGACAAGAGCCCCATATGTAACTATGGGCCTTACTACCATTATGTATAGCCAATACAACATTGATGGCCTAATACCCCATTTCTTTCCTGCTGTCCTCTTACAGATGAAGAGAACGTTTTGAGCCTTTTGGACTCTTTCCTGAACGTTAAGTTTCCAGTTTAGTTTCCTGTCTAATACCGTACCAAGATATTTTGCGCTCTCCGAGAGGGAAAGTTCCACCCCAGCAAGTCTGGGTATCTTATATTTTGTACTAAATAGTACGAGTTCGGTTTTCTCCGGGTTGACTCGTAGTCCACACCCTTCGGCCCATATTCTGAGCCTGTTGAGGGCTGCTTCCATAAGTTCACTTAACGTATTAAGGAATTTTCCTTGAAAAATTATGACTACGTCATCCGCGTAAGCAGGGACGCTGAATCCTGCCTTATTTAGTTCTTTGAGTATGTCATCTATGACCAGCACCCAGAGAAGGGGGGAGATGACTCCTCCTTGGGGGGTGCCTCTAGTAACAGATTTTCTTATTGAACTATTTCCGAGTGTGGAACTGATGTTTCTCGTCGAGAGCATTTCGCATAGCCAATTGGTAATGCGCTGTTCGACATTGATCTTTACCAAAGCATTTTTGATTGCATCTCTCCTGACATTATTAAAGGCTCCCTCAATGTCCAAAAAGGCAGCTAGTGCAAAATCTGTCTGGTGAAGGCAGCTCTCTATTTTACCTACTACTTCGTGTAGAGCCGTCTCTACTGATTTACCTTTTAAGTATGCATGCTGAGCATTACATAGAGTTCCACTGCAACACTTGCTTCTTATGTGAATGTCGATAAGCCTTTCAAGTGTCTTAAGGAGAAATGACGATAGACTAATAGGTCTGAAATCTTTCGCTGAAGTATGACTTGGTTTACCCGCTTTAGGTATAAAAACCACTCCATGCCCTAGGTACATAGCCTAATCGCAGGCAGTGTATAAAAATATTTCCGATAATATTTGTGACTGTACCTGGCGCCCTTTGAAGCATAACTGGCAGAATGCCATCAGGGCCAGGTGCTTTGAACGGAGCGAAGGACTTAATGGCCCAACGCAGTTTCTTTCCAGTGATAATGTTGTTATCAACCCTTACGTCTATCCCTGCGCTAATGCTATGATCGTTAGGTAACGGAGACATTGGCGCGCTATTTCCTGGAAAATGGACTTCCACAAGTGATTCCAGAACCTCCTCGCTGCTCTCGGCCCACGAACCGTCTGATTTCTTGATAAAGCTAGGGACGGCCGTGTCCTTGGCCAGTATTTTGCGGAGTCTGGAAGTCTCGCTAGTGTCTGCTATCGCCTCGCAGAAAATCTTCCAAGATTTTCTCTTGGATTGCCTAATCAAGTATTTAAACTGTTTCTTGGTTTCTATGTACAGATCCCATGTGATGTCGTCCCCTACAACTTTGGCCCTATTGTAGAAATGTCTAACCTGCCTTCTTTTGGAGTCTAACTCCTTGTTCCACCACTGAGGCTGGGACCTCTTGGTTGGTTTCCTTACCCCGCAAACTTGTTCGTAAGCCACCCTCATAATTTTGCCTAAGTTATCGACTGCCTTGTCTAAATCTAATGAAGTGTCAAGACATGGTACTCCATTTCCTAGCTGATGCCTAATTATGGATTCGTACCTATTCCAGTCGGCATTCCTGGGGTTCCGATAAGTATTCGTGGTCGACCCGCGGAAGCCTATTTGAAAGCGAATCCACCTATGATCCGATAGGGATGCCTCTTCTAGTACCCTCCATTTCTCGATTGTGAGGGAGTCAGTATAGGATGAGAAAGTGATGTCTAACACCTCCTGTCTGTTCCGTACCACAAAAGTTGGGGCGTTTCCCTTGTTACATATAGTGAGTTTGGTCGATAAGATAAAATCAAAAAGACACTCACCCCTTGTGTTAGTATCGCTGCTACCCCACTGCGTGTAATGCGCATTAGTATCACATCCTAGGACGAAGAGCCATTTGTCCCTGGCCATCAGCTGCCTTAAGTTGTCGGAAGGCACCGTCATCGACTCATACGGAAGATAGGCCGATATCAATATGGCACACATCCTTCCCCACATACTATAGTAACACGGAAAACAGCTTGTAGGCAAATTCTTTTGAGGTGGCTGAGCTGACGGTCTATTTAGTACGCTAAGATTTAGGAATGTAATCCTGTGGCAAAGAGGTAGTGAAGATTCTCTTCAAAGTTGGTAGCAGGTGGTTTAACCCCATTGGTCCCAGTCTCCATCTAAATTTGTCTTGATTCAGAAGTTTTCTGTATTTCTTTCTGAGTCCATGCAGTTTAGGGTGCCACCATGGAGTTCGCGGTCTATAGGAGGTTTACATAACCGGGCACGTCAGTTCAAAACAGCTAATGATACTCGTTCAGAGTTTACGTGGAGTTTCGATAGATTTGTCAAGTTCTTCCTCTTTTGCAAAGCAATGGCTTCGCTTTGGATTTGGAAAGCGATATACCTATGATCAGACAAGAAAACTTCCGTGAAAACTCCCCACCGGTTAGATAGCTTCAAGTCAATCACCTCCTTTCTCCTTGCAAAAGTTGGCTCAGTACCATCATTGTTAAAAATCAAGTCAGATGATAGTTGCCAAGTGCATTGCATTTGCTGCTGCCACAGATTGGATTCTGAGTCCGCGCCTCCGCGCATATGAGTTATCCCATTTGCCAAGAATCGCAGTACTTAATAAGTTTAATAACGCAGCCTTTGGGGACCTAGGTATTAACGAGTCACAAGTCTTCGTTCGTTTTGTAGCTTATAGCTGCCGCAACCAAATCTTGGCCACAGAATTGTTCAATCTTGATCGCTGAGAGAAAGTTGCGATGCGTTTGTTCCACACCCACGGTTCTTGTATGCTGTCAATTTTAAGTTTCAGATTTTCAACAAATTATTTCATACATTCGTTAGTTGTATGTATACAGTTGTGAATGCTTGTTCACAATGGCCGCGAAAATCCTAAAAGTTGTTAATAAATTAGGTAAAGTGAAAGAGTTTTTTTCAGATGCACTTTGAATTTTGTGGTACAAAACCTTTTTTTATACTTAAAATGGAGACGTATCGTTACCCTAAGTAGAATTCATTGATTTTTGTGTGTCCGAAGAAATAGCGTAGAGACTTAAAAAGTAAAAAAATTTAATATTTCGGTTGCTAATTCTACGCTACGCAATTGGGTTTAACTAACTTGAAACAAGTCTACACGTTTTCTTTATAAAAACACTTTAGGTATCGGTAGGTTTTGTCCCAAAAAGACAAAGAATGCCGGCAGGAATATTTCATTATATTTCGATGATAATATTTAACTGGAGGAGCTTGTTGGAAGGACAACAAAGGTTGTCATGAACACATATACCGAGAAAGGAAAGTCTTTCGGTGGCTGTTATGCAAGTGCCATGAATAATGGCTGTAAATTTTGGTTTAAGGCAGCAGACAGCATTGTGTTTTAAAAGAATTATATTCAACTCTATTACCTGAACCCCATTTTGTTTCATGAGCTAAGCCCTTGCCGATCTAGCTCTACGGTCGAAGAGCAGGGACGTAAGTTCCGGAATGAGTACGGAAAGCTAAGGGTAGTGTCATCAGCGTAGGAGTGAGTTGGATAAGAAGTTTGCGTCAGTTGTGAAAATGAGGAAGAGAGTCGGAGACAAAGCAGAGCCTTGGGGAACACCATAGCATTTATACAGAGCCACTCACTTGAACAGGAGGTTCTGTTCACTTGCTGCGAGTTTGAAGTTTAATATCTTCTAAAATAATAATAACAATGACTGTCCTTTATTTTCTAATTCAAGGTCATTAAGTTCTGTAAATGAAGGATTGGAGTCCCTATTTACAGGGGTAGTTTTTTTTATAAACTTTGAAGCGATATGACTCAAAATACGTACACAAAATTTTGGCTCACTTGAATAGCACCACCCCTCTATTATCAATTTTCGGAAGACAAAGCAGGTAGGTAGCTATGCAAAAATATTGTATAGTATCTTCTAGTCATTTTAAGATGATTTTAGTTAAAATGGATTGTGGTAAATCATTGACAGAGGGCGAGGAAGCTAAAATCAAAGCTTTCAGCGAGTGTGGCCTGTCTATTCATAATAACTCATGGAATAAGAGTCGCATCGATCCCATAACTACAAAACTATATGATTCCTGTTGCCGCCCGGGCAACTGCTTTTAGATTTTGTGAACGAATGAAAAGATGCCAGCGAAATTACATTATAATTCAAATTGGTCTTTATTGGCCTTTTTTCATTAGTTACACAATTCCTGTTAAAGTTAAATTGTAATTTATTTAATATCAACTAATTAATTTTAATATACATACTCTTAGTTTCTTTTACATATTGTCTTTTTTTCTTTGTCTACTAGTAGATAACCTCAAAGTTAAATGAAGCATGTTAGTTTTCACTGGCAGATTGTGTATAGTTTATTTGTGCCAAACTGTGAAATGTTAAGCAGAACAATCTTCGTTTCACCGGAGTGATAGAAAGATTGAATCCACTTATCGGTGAGATAAGCCGCCAAAGATTTATTAGCGTTTCCACGACCTTTGAGAGAATGGACTTAGGGAATGGGTCGCGTTATTGGTGGGAGGACTAGATTGGCCTTCTCTAGGGATGGGCTGGGTAAATGCTGTTTCTCATCTTCCTAAGAAGAGTCTTGAAGAATAGGGCAGATGGAAAAGCTAACGCAATAGTTTTGCCGGCGTGGAAAACTCCTCTTCGGAACGATATGGAAGATACAATCTGGACCTGCGGATTTACTTGTGTTGAGATCATAAAGTACTCTCGCTCCTGTTCGAGTGCGAAATGCGCTGCTTTAGCTTAAGATCTGACAGCTAGAGCGTCATTGTAAATGAGCGTTAGGATTCATGAAAAGACCGAATTCGTTATGTTGAACAGATGGCCAATGGTTTTTACATTGTAGTATTATTTGCCTCAACTTTTGGTCATAAACGAATTTAATACGCTTAATGAGGCGATTGCAGTCGTGTCTGGCTAGTTTTAGCTTCGGTTTATTTGTTGGAGTGCTGACAAGTGGCAAGATTTCAGACTATTGTTGAATGATTTAGGTAATGTGAAGCTCAACGCAATCTCCATATGAGTCTTGAGCCGTTCTTCGCTTTTCATAGCGTTACACGGAATGCACCAACAACATGAAAAGTGGCAAAATATGAACAGCACCTTTATAGCTTTTTAGTTATAGTTTATAGTTTATAGTTTACAGTTTATAGTTTTTTTTTGTAGCACTCTGAACGAGCTAGGCTTTGAATTACTTATCCCGGATAAACGTTTAAGAACTGCAGCTCACACCAACTGCAAAAGCGCTGTTCCAAAAGGCATTTCAAGTGACAAGGACCTCCATTAATAGGCCAACTTTTAAACTCCCTTACTGACTTGTTAAATTGTTTTGGCAAGCACTCGACTTCATACTCTTAAAAGAAACACATTTTTGAAACTACAACGAAACGGCATATATACCAACACCAACACTCAGCTCCTTAAAATTAACCACAACTCCATTAAACTACCCCCGCCACTGGATATATAAAAACTGCATCCATCCTCGGGGGAAGAACTACACAACAAAACTTTCAAACTCGTACCATTCATCTTACCATTTCTCATTGCACTATCTTTCCGCAGGAAATGAGCAAGGATTCGCCTTACCTACTTTTCGAGGTATAGTAAACCAAAAAATACAACAACAAAAAACAAATCCAACTTCGACTCTAAAAGTGTCCGAAAATAGTGGTCTAGAGCATCGCAACGCGTTGTTATTTATTTGGCGCACACGCTGGTATCCAATTCGGTGAACTTTATGACGCAATAGGGGCATAGACGATGTGTATCGCTGTGGGTGGCTTCTACCAGCGAATCTGTGAATCTTTGAATTATGCGCTTCCGTTTGGGAAGCGCTTCTTTTTATTGCTGTGCCATTTTTCTTGCGCTCTCCGTTCCGTTGGCCATATAGTCATAAAGCATGGTCGAATGAATGGCGTATCTATATTTGCCCCCTGCTGCTGCGTGCGGTATCTAAGCTTAACCACAGTCGGTGATGGGTGGAATGTGCCTAAACCACGAAATGCCAAATGCAGGGATTTTATTGCCATTGTTTTGCGCCAACACAGAGAACGAGGAGGAGCGATGATGGTTTTATGCTAATTTTAAGTGACGGATTGCATAGGTCGGTTGAATGGATTGGTCTGGCTATTGCTATCATGGGCCTTTCAGGACCGAACAGGAGTGTTTATTTTATTTGCAACTGCTTGTTCGTTTGGTGGTTACATATAGAGCCCTATGGGCTTTCAAATGAAGCGAGTGCTTTTGTGTAAATGCCTTTCAAAAAAGAGGTTAGGCATAGGTACTCGTACATGTTTCGAACGAACGGGGTTTGGGGAACTCTAACGAAGGATTTTAGGGAGAAACCAATTTATTTTTTTCAATTAAATAAGACTCTGCATCTGATTCAGAGTTTGTTACCGCTTTGGATATACCGAGTCCTTGCAGTTCTTGTCTGAAATATATAAAGCAGAAATATTGTTGATGCCCTGATTCCCCATATGAATCCACGCCTACGTGAGTACCCAGAAGACCATTTGGTCGATAAACTATATTTACAGCTTCACCTGATAGCGAAGTAGATAGATATACCTCTGCCCCAAAAGGACCCCTCATAAAAGATGTCACATTTCATTTCCCTTGCACACGAACGAATAAAATTCCTAGGGATGGGAAGAAGTACAATAATCTGCCGACACTATTGGTTTGGTCCCTTCCGGGGAAAGGGTCCTTTTTATCGAAAACAATTCTTACGCCATTGATAGGTTTTATAACACCCAACACAAGGGCAACCGGATGAATTTCAGAACCAAAGTTTTGCTACCCACATACATTTCCTTTCGTTAAATTGAAAACATCTGCCCAAATTGGGGATCAAATGAATTTATCTTACCCCACGGTTCTTTTTTTGTTTGTTAGTCACCGGGGCTACGAGACAGTCCATCAATTTCCTTCACACTCTTCCCCACACAAACGCACACTCCCGTATCGATAGATTGCGAAAATATTTTGATTGAATTTCGTCACAAACACCAGTGGTTCGTCTAAGGACAAGGACTCACGTTTATCTAAGGAGACATATAAATATATATCTTATGTGTTTGGACTCGTATACCTGCTCCTGTATCAGGGGATTTTAGAGGGACGCTTCTGGTCTGACTTGAAGATGAGAGATTGTTGCGAGTGATGCCGAAAGGCTTCCAACACTGTGCAGGGACACAAATTTAATACGTGAAATGTTCTAAGATACGAGCTTGGTTTGCTATATAAGACTCTGCTGTTTATTCTCATGCCGATGTCGATGACCCATGTCAGGAGAATAACAACGAAAACGAAAAGGAAACGTGCTCAGTTTTAATATTCACGTCAGGTTTTATTTGCCGCGTTCTTGATATGTAATCACGAGAAACCGGATCGCGTACTGAACACTTGAGCACTTTACCTTTTGCAAGCTGATTTGCATATTTCTTTGTGCGGCAATGAATTGGCTGCTTGCGATAGTGATGAGGTGAGGAAAGTGAACATTTTTCAACAGAATTCTTATAAGAGTTGGGCCTTGGGCTGACCTTTAAAAGTTCGCAGCTCAATTGGTGCTCTGTTGGATCATGTGATTGCTTAATCGGGATATTTTCTACCAGGAGTGCTCCATTAACACCTTGGATAGGTTTATGCGTATCCGTCACATCTGGCACATTTCAATTTTTTATCGGCGAAACGGTTATGATTGTCACCTGCATTTTTTGTTTTTTTTTTTGTTTAAAGTACGATTACTCTCATTTCGATGGGGGATGAAAGATGTCTTGTCTGCGAATATGGTGAAGGAACATACGTTTCTTTGAGCTACCCTTTTAAGATTTGTCGTCAATATTCAGGTTATGCAGTATTCATTTGCCACCAACAATGATCCACGGAACTAACACTTTGTTCTTTTATGGATACTTTTTTCGACGTTTTTGGTCGCGTTTGGTCGGGTTTCTGGAGGCGTATTTTGAGAAGTTTTTGGAATCATTTTTGGAAGTGTTTTGGGACGGGTTTTGTGACTCGATTTTTGAAGAGCTTTTGAAAGCTCTTGGAAAAGGTTAGACACGATTTTGAGGCGTTCACTCACAAGAATATCGCAAGCTAAGTTCTAGTCAGGCTTATTCTTAATTTTATTCATTCTTACGTGCTCAATCTCAAAATAAATCGAATAATTCTTAAAACAATAACAAAAATCTAAAATCAAGCTTTTTGTTATTAAATCCAGCCTATGCAATATTAAAATCTGAATCATATCACTTGAATAATTTTTTTTTGCATACAAATACAGGATCCACAAAAATGTTGCTCTCCAATCAAGCCCAAATAATCTTAAACTTGCATGATGGATTAATGCTCATACCAATTAAGATCTAAACGATCACGATATATACGAATATATACGAATTTATATTCTCCAATCAAGCCGAACAATGTAAAACTTGAATAGAAAAAGTTCATTGAATCCGATTGATATCTCGAACAGTTTACGTGTTTCCGTAGTTAAGTGTTATTTCAAAAAATAAAACAGTGCAAATTGTAATAAAGTGTATGTGATAACAAAAATGGTGGAATTGATAATATTAATTTAATATAAATACAATTGTAATAAAAAATATGTCTGATTTTAATAGTCCACCCTTTGTATCCATTAAATAATGAAAGGCCATATTTTAGATTTAAGCCCATTTAAGCATTTTTGTTTCAATAACTAAATATGATTTTTAAAAAAAATAAATTGTTTCATTTTCGTAAACAGGAAAGTGACGGAGTTGATAATAAATTCGGCAAATAAAACTTTGCAATCTTAAATTGGGATATACATTCTTGAAGCATTCCGAAAAAAATTAATATAAGGATAACTTGTTCTTATTTAAATTTTTGTAAGTTTATTTCAAGAGTTATTATTCTGAGTTTTAGGGAGCATTATTCTTGCTTAGTGTGACCACCTATACGTAAATGACACGTACAGTACGTAAATTTGGATTATATGTACCATGTACCGAAGTGATAACTCAAAATCACGAAATGTACGTAAATTGAAGCGACAAATTGTACGTAAAATGTACACCAACGACAGGAAAAGAACAAAGAAAAAGTTCTGTTTGCTTTTCGAAGCACAACGATAATTCGATTGTGTTTAGTTGATAGTTCCCATCACTAGAAATAGATAGTTCCCCCCATAGACAAACCATACTGAGACCCCCAACTCACAATCCCCTTGCCGCTGTCTACCTCAGTTTTTTTTTTTCAAATTCGCCATTTTGTTTTCCTATCGGTGTTATGGCAAAAAAGAATCCGTGTGACTTGCAAAAACATACAAAAAATGCAAAAATTAATGCTGCCAACCTCGGCAACCGAACGCCATTGTTTAGTTATTATAAATTGTTAAAAGGCGAATAATTTGATTTGTTTGGTTAGTAAAACCATCTAAAGTTGATGTTCTATATACTAGAAACATATTAGGACAAACATGGTTGGGTTTTTTCGGCTTTTGGATATCATTAACTTCGATTTCGTGTGTAAATTTTTCTTAAATAATGAAGAAAATTTGCTCAAAATTCACGACTTTTTATTCGCAATTCTAGAAATTGAGCGAAGTGAAGATATTGACCCTCAAAAGCCGTGAATCAATACTTTTCATTATCAATAATGCGATCAAACGAGAAAAACATTGCCATAACCGATCGCAATTTGACACAAATAGTTATCAATTTGATATTACATGGATTGTGAATTGCAAAAACAATTCGTAAACTACCACTTTTCTGTTGTAAATTACGATTTCCCCCCTTAGCAAATTACAACCATTTGGTCTTGAATTGCAACTCAATAGTGTTGATATGCGAACTAACAGGGGTAGATTTACTAATTCAGAAGTTGCAATTTTCAAATTCTTAGTCGTAAATTGCAACTTATTTTTATCATTTTGCAATTCATATTTTGCAATTTACGATTCTCGAGTGGTGATTCGAGCCATTTTCGAGTGGTGATTTGGGGCATCACCGTATTAAATTGATTATGTTTTATCGTGAGATTAGAAAACTTTATTCTCAATTTGCAACTTTTATCTTGTGATTTACATATCAAAATTCATAGTTTTATTAATTAGGTTATTTTCGAATACATATTTAGAGTCATATAGTATAACTCTTTTTCCTCCTGATATCCAAGAAAATCATACGGCGCCATATCGTCCGGAGACAAAGGGATTTGTCCGGGATGGTTTTTTGGTCTATGCTGAAATTTAAAATGCAAACTAAATATTTAGATGAACTTGACATTGATATGATACATTGATACCTTCACAAATCTTTTCGATTACATATATTAGAATCCATTCCAATTTATACGTCCTTCCTAATAGCGAGATGTACATTCTGAAAAAAATACGGATCTATATGCATAATTCAGCGTTTTTGGAATTATTCAATAGGTACTTACAAAATATATTCCAGAATGGTTTATAATTAGTAGTACACTCACTATCCATACGAATTAGTTAAACAACTTTAACCCGACTGCTTTAAGCAAAGATTGAATACCGACTGCCTGTCTCTGCAACGACGCGCAACGTGCACAGTAAAGATTTGGCTTCATGATAGCAGCTGTCTATACCACATACATACATTCATCCATAAAAAGAAAGGATTTCGATAGGTACATGGACTATGGACTGTGCATACAAAAATTCCACACATTAGGTAGTTGATTCCATGGAAACTACAAAAAATATTTTGCAATTTACGACTTCTCTACGTCAACATACGTTTTCAGTTTCATGTGTTAAATTATTACAAGATTTTATTGACTCATCATTCAGTGTTGGTAAATCACCAAATATTTTTCGCAATTTGAAATTGTGAAGTGGTGTCTGAGAAATTGACCTATTGGAATGGTAAATTGCGCCAAACAATCTCGCAAATCACTACAAATAAAAGAAGCTCGAATTGATACTTCTAGTCGTAAATTTCATCAAACAGAATTTTGTATTTTCCTCCGTTTTCAATGTCAAATTACGAATTTTTGTATCAATCCAAGACAAAATCATTGTGATTTACGAAAAATATATAATTCGTAAATTGCAACTCAAAATTTTGCAATTGGTGATTTTCAATTTTTTCCGTGCGTTATGTTTAAGAATATTAAGTTAAAATCAAGTTGTTGCATTCTTCGAATGAAATGATTTTGGGCTTAATTTAAGTTGACACGTTTTTAGTACTCTTATAGAAAAATCTTAAAATAAGAATTAAAGGATACTTAAAAAGGATACTCAAAGTAAGATTTTTGTATTTGGATCAGGAATTTCCGAGTTTAACACTAAATATCTTGATTTTATCTCGTTTTTTCCCTGAGTGTTCTTCAAAGTCTTTGCGGACTTGTTTGGACACTACTTTCGACGTACTTTAGGACGTTTTTGGACACGTTTTTGGATAACCCTAATGGTTGTAGGAAATATTCTTGCTTCTTGCGTTCTGGACACTTTATATGGTTTGCGTTACCCATAAGCCATAACAAGTATTCAAAAGCTATGGTACAGATTTCTGAAAAATAAAACAAATTTCTAGCAGAAGCTAGATAAAATACATGACGTCTACGAGGACATTTACCATCAGTTATCAATCTGATTGATAGGGGTTAAACTGAGTGTGAGCAGATTAAACTGAGTGTGAAATTCATAAATAACATTCCTGCTCAGCTGGCACCATAAAATGGTCGAATCGCTCTGTAAAATGGTCGGATTGAGTTCGAGTGTGAGAAGTGAGAAATAATGTATCCAATGAAACAACTGTCGTTCGTCCTTTGGCAATGATTTGTCAAAGTTACAAAGGGAGACAGTCTTAAAGAAACCACCCCTTATTTAGGGGGCCTTAAGTCATTAATTAGCTTAAGATCAAAATTAATCTACTCGTACTGCTGAACAACTTGCGATCCATCAACAATGTTAAGAGCCTCGAGGAGAGGCTGTGTGATTTTTTGTTATTATTAAATTGAATACCCTTTCCAGGCTCTGTTTATCCGGGATAAAAATCCATCAGGCTCCCAATTAGCACCATTAATTGCTTAGCCAAAGCTAATTATTTTCAAATTAATGGCCGGCGGCCGATTCTTCTGCGCTGCTGCTGTGGTGTATTAGCCACCCGAATGGAACTCAATTACGAAAAGCGTAATTAATTCGAACATCCCTCGATATAATTGTATTTTGTGGTTTCTCAGAGCTCTGAATGTTGGTGGGTGGTGCTATGTTAGCAGGGCTGCAGTCAGCTTGAAAGCCATTATGCAATTAATTTCACCTTCAGGTGTTAGTACTCACTTCATTTAGTCAATGTGTAACATTGGATTCACAACAACATAGCGTACATCCTGACGAGTTTTAAAAACACAATTTCACTCAGTGGGACAATCTTTTCTGTCCAATCATCGGCATGATGAATTCGTTTGAATCCTTTTACTTTTGGAGAGTCTCATTTGCGTTTGGTGGCGTCGAAATATATTCACAGCAGTGATCTGGTGCAATGGGGGAGACGCGTGAGAAACTGAATTAATGGGATTTCCCCTCTTTGTTAAACAAGGCTAGGACTTTAATCCTACCTTCCACGCAAATTTAATAAATCACAGCAACAGTGGTGTAACGCTGGCAACGTGGTAAACATTTTGACGAACAGGAGTGCCAAACTGCCTTAATATATCACCACCACAACCCTCGGGGGTGGTTTACAAAGCATAGCGTTGGTATAAGGCTCACGTGTTGTGGGTTGTATACAATACACATGGATTGTTGTTTCTGCCTCTGGAGGATATATATAAATATATCCTTACAAAGACCGATTGTATGATGAACAGTGGGGGAACATGATTTTTCTTTCCAGAACACGTATTTTATTTCACAAATTTATTCGAGTGAATATCGCTTTACATTTTTCGATTGGTGTAGTATTTGTTTCAAAAAGAGAGATTTTCCCCGCAGGAAAATGTTTCCAATATATTTTTTCAGGTTTTCAATAAGCTCTCAAGCCACATACATTTAACTGTGCTGCAAAAGTTATCATGTTTAAAATTGTACTACCTATTGTTTAAATAATAAATTAATAAAATGCTGGTATGAAACCAGCATTCAAGCCATCTGTACCAAAGATCGGCCGCCTGCTATGGCAGGAATGAGGACAACAGCAGAGTGTATATTGGCATTGTTCCCATCAAGACATCACCATAGGTAGTCGGAAGAAAAGTTGCAAATTTCTTACAGACATTCAGCAAAGTCGAGTCATCGACCGCCCTGTAAATCAGATAAATTTGAAGCTTTACATTAACCCTCTCAAACTTGTCCTGCAAGTTCATCTGCGAGTTTGTTGCTTTATAAGTGTTATCCTATAGCAGCACCAGTGCCGTAGATTTAGAACTTATACGCTTTAAAGTTTTACGTTTAAATCAGCATCTTGCGTTCAGCTCCTAAATAGGGGCTCATTGTGCTTTCCCTTCAATAAATATGCACTGAAAATAAAATACCAGGTAATATTGACAAAATTCCATTGTAAAATTTCAACGAAACTGGTTTCGTTGAACTGACAAAAATTGTTGTAATGATAAATGAAATTTTTCCAAATAAAAATTGCGAATGTTTTTTTAGATTGTGAAATCGATCGGGAAGCCCTGGCTAATATTTACAATGCCAAAACATTTGGCAATATTTTTCTCTGGAGAAGGAAATACCATTGGGTGTGCAGATATTTTTTTCAACTCAAATAATAAGTAAAATGAATTTAATTTAACTTGTATAAATATTTTTTTTAATAAATCTAATTATTAAACATATTAGTTTTGCGTATCATTTATCATTATTTTACAGGGGTATTGTAGGCATATTTCGGACAAAATGTCTTTACTTAGATAAATACTTATTTCGTACATTCAAAATTAAGTTAAAGGACAACTACAAGTGAGTATTAATTGTATCGACAAAATAGTTTAAAGATTGAACAAAAGTCAACGGTAGTACTAACAAATTATTTCTTCACAGTCAACAATATTTGCTGTTGATTTTACAAAATAAATACAATAGCTGAATTGACAAATTAATTCGATATGATAACAATTTTTTGTTAATTTTATAAAAAGACAAAGACCAAATTGATAAATTTCTTTGTAAGAGCATCAGTTAACTGTTGATTTGATAAAACAGTAATGGTAGAATTGGCAAATCTCTTTTGAAAAATGAAGAACATTGTGATTAATTTAACAAATTATTTTTATACGCACAAACAAACGATTTTTGTTAACATAACAATTTTGTATCATCACAACAAAAGCTTTAGGACAAAATAAAACTTGGGGCCGATTCCGTATAACAAAAATCGTCGGGACGATATCGTTTTTGAAATTTGTGGAAAATGAACTGGACTAAGGTCTCAAACTCGTAATTTTGGGACTCAGTTGCTACTTTTGCAGGTCTATCGTCTCGACGATAATTGTCGGAAAAATTACTGAATGAGGCTCCTATAAGAAATTTTTCAATTTTATAGAAACATTTTGTTGGACGTATATTGAGAAAAAATTTTTTGAATCAAGCCTCATTTTTATCAAATATACCAAGGTCTTTATTTTCAGTGTAGCATTCGGTCTTTCAAGCTACTTTACGTCATCGGGGATAATTAACAGCGAAGCCTGGTTTTGAAGTGGAATCTCGTATGATGCATTGTACATCTCACAGAGAAATTGGCTCCGGATAATAAGCTTGCGCAAGTATAGCCCCAACAATAATTTTCAAGCAGATTTTAGTTCAGACGAAACACCAGCTCATATTGATGAACTTCCATGTGGAAACCATTTTTTCCAAGCCAAAGGGGGGTTTTTAGGGATGCCAAGCCAGTAGTGTGGATTGTTTTCAGACACGAAAACTTGTACAAATCAAGGAATGCAATAGAATTTGATAGCTTCACCAATTATTAACAGAAACGATCCAATGCAAAAGTCACCATTCACCATTGTGCTGTGCAGGGTTTGTTTCGAAAAGTCAAGCTATTATTGTGAATAAGTTGGGGCAGCAGGTCTAATCAGAGCTTCTTCCAAAATCACTTATTTAAATAGTTTCGGTTAAAAAATATAAGCAAATAATACCGTCAATATAGCTCCTACAGAGTTGGTGGATTAAAAATAACCGAGTCAATTTGTTTGAGGAAACTTTTTTACAAGTAAACGATTTATCAATTTCCCATCCAAATGCGTTCGGTCGTAAAAACCAAAATAAAACTCTTTGGTTGATAATAATCTAGAAACATGGTTGACAAGAGCCATTTTTTAACCGAGCAACCCGAGGGCCACGCTTTGAGCGTGTTTTCACGATTTCACGACAACCTCCAGCCCTTCATGTTTAGGCTTTGAATAGTGACCTACCTACCGTCCAATTCTAAGTCTATTGAAGTAGCTCTAAAGCGTCTGGTGAGTCTATGGAGAATCACATGCGACGCGAAATTCTATATCCGTGTGATCTGGCAACAATAAACAGGTCTTACTGTTCAGTTACTAATTGAACTATTTTTTTTTTTTTTTAAATATTTCTGACTCGCCAACGCGATAAAGAGGCACTTCGGCCTGAGTAGATCTATTGTGCCATAGGATCAGAATAAGGTTTGTTTAGGCTACTAGAGTTTCTACTTTCCTAATGTAGCTGATGATGATTTCAGCAGAGGATGTCTTTACTTCTTCTGGGCTTATAATTTCCCTGAGAGAGAAGTTCCTTCTAATACCACAAAGGGCTGGGCATTCACATTAATTGTGCTCAGTTGTTTCGTCTTCTTCAAGACATAGGCAACACTCCGAAGAGTGGTTGAACTAACTAAGATTTTTCAGACACAGTGATCTTTTTCCTTCAGCTTTATCTGGCTCGGATGCTTGTCAACCATTCGCAAGTCCCGAAACAGTGCATTATCGAACTCATTCATCCAGTTTAGCGAACGTTTGACAAGCATCGGAATCCGAGAGTTCAACGGGCCTTGGGAAAGCTTTTCTTTATTCAGGATCGTTTTATAAATATATTCAAATCACTGTGTCTCGGACTTACTTATGAACAAACAAGTGTTATTTGATCTATGAAAGTTATTTTTTTAATTTGTTCCTCCTCTCAAGTATGGTAACCTAACCTAAGAGGAAGATACAAATTTGTATTGGGTACTTTTCTTTTTGGAGGAATTTAATAAAAAAAATAATCTCACAGTTTATTGTAAACACCCCGCAAATAACAAACAACTAGGACCAATACGAAAAAAAGATAAAATTAAGTGCACGACTGGGTCGAACGTAACTTTCTCGTTCATCAAAATTTGTTTTGATATTAGCTAAAAAGAAATTTTGCGTAGTTGTTGTTGGATTTTCATTGGAAGTGGGCCATTGTAATTATTTCAAAAATATACCGTAGAAATGTGAACACAGATCGAGATTTGGATACTCATTTTGAGAAATATTTACAGCACCTCACTATTAGAATTTTTTGAGAAAAACTAAGTGCGGGATCTTATTAAGAATACTGATTGTATCTTTAATATGTATTTTGATCAAAATCGTTAGATCGGTTTTTGTAAAATTTGGCAGACAAAACAGTTAAAAATATTGCAATGGTTAGGTTGAAAAATAAAAATACTATTGTTTAACTATTAAGCTGACAACAGAATGCCTATAGGATATTCTTTTATTTTATTTTCCACTGCGCCACATCTCGCAGGCTTCCAACGAACAGTCGAGAGCATAGTTGTTATGAAAGAGCTTGTCAATTAGCCGTTTGGACTTGATATAAAATCGTAGGTCCCTTCCATTCTTCCGAAAATGAAAAACACACACAAAAACGAATGGTTGTGGAAACTAGGGCTAGGTTCCTTAAGGACCTGTTGCGCCAACTACTATTTATTTTATTATATTACAACAGGGTTGTTATATATAAGGGTTCGCGCCTAGGGTCAACTTTGATTGTCTCTACAAATAGTTTCTAAGTGCAAACTCTTTCTAATGACCATTTCCTTTGGAATAAATAGGAAACCAAATTCAAATTTGGAAGAAATAAATTCATCTTTCCGGAAACGTTACGCACACCCTTTCCTAGTACTCCATCTGACTCTATCGTTCCTTGTGGATATCACTGTTTGAGCTCCCCTTTTACCTGCCGATTCGATACAATTATGAGCGTTATGTTAACGACTACTTAATTCGAGAGGTGACACGTAACGCATGTGTTGGTTACACACGCCTTCTAATATTTTATACATTTTCGAACGTCGGATAATTGGATTTACGTGACACACACGGGAACAGTATTATGACGACGAAAGTGTAAGTGAAAGGTGGGACAAAAATCGAACCATGCGCCAGCGGATTTAAAAAAAAAAAGTGGGTCACGTTAAGGCATATTGAAGAAGTCCTTTCACTAAATCCGTGGTCAAGTGGCGAATAATTTTCCCTCAAGTATGCGCGAGGAAGTAGTTTCCAATGTCTGGTTTATCCATTTTAAAGCTGAATTCCACTAATTTCTTCACTAAATTCCAAAGTTCGTGACTTTATTAAAAGAAGGTACACCACTACCCGACCGCACACATATGCAGTCAACCTTTTAATGATCGATGTTGGCTGAGTGCTCCTTTCTACCAGGAATGGGAAGAACAGCAAAGGCGAATGTTATAAGGTTATGATGGGTGGAAAGGTGTATGGAATAGCCAAGGATAATTCAGCGAGTGACACCGGATGCATCAAGCGTGTGGGTACCACACACACGTCAGTTTGTGGTATAAATATGGGTTACGGTGCCGGTCACAATGAGCTGCTACACATATATATTTCGAACTCATAAACGAGGACCCGCACTTGGCATAGAAGTAGCTTCAAGTTGAAAATAGCATTTACGCTCTGAAAGGATATCGGTTTGGGGTTGGCGTTGGGTTGTGTGGTAGCATTTTTTTTCTCTACAGTGTACTAGAACTGTTGACACAATTTTAGAGTCGGGGTTACTATATTGATACACACGAGAGGAATTTCATTTTTTATGATATTTTTAGCTCTATGGTGGTTTATAAGGATATTTTTCTTGTTTGCAGTCGAGTGCATGTTTTGCACTTTATACTGTTTGATCAGGGGAATAGGTCGATCGGTTTATTGGATACAATAAAACTTACCTAACCCGGTCTGAGTATGTGTAGTATAACGTGACATTGGACCAGAGTTCCTTCGATATTGATACCGTACCCAGGGAACACACAATCACATATCAGAGAATAATTGACTAAATTTCAGCACAATTTGGACCGAATATTTGTCAAAACAACGTAATTTCGATTGAGCCCATTGGGGCTTTATCTTGTTTGACCCAGTTCCACAGAATTAATACTTGATTAAGCCAATTTTCATCAACATCGTCGGTATCTATCATCTGGTCGAATCGATGAAAGGACGCTCTATTCAAGTAGGTAAGCCTGCAGTTTAGTTTAACATTCGAAGTGATACGCGTGGTTTACGCCTGCTGCCCTCGATATATACAATTTGTATGCCAATTGGGCTTAGAGTGCATTTATCCTTCGACGTGTATTTGGTGATAGGTATTTTGTAACGAGTATCTTGCATAATTATAAGTGTACTGCATATATTTCGATATATCTTGCGGGTGGAGGTAACGCCTTGTTGCTACCAAAACAGTATTTGGCTTGTAGGTAAAGTGACTGGAAGTCGCTTCTTGAACGAAAAAATCTTACTAATCGGCTTAAAAATGGTGAGTGCGGACGTGAACTAAGAAGAGCTTTCAGTCGAACCATTCGTTTTGAATGCAGATAATTTTGAAAAGGATGTTTTACAGGTACATCCTTATCATCTTGGGGTCTCAGAAGTTAAGGGGAAATTGCAAATTCACATAATGTCCACTCAAAGAGTATTCAATAAGGCTAACCATTTAATTGGGTTGTCTAACATCAGCATAAAGGGCTTTCATTTTTCAAGCTCTGCTTCTCAGTTGTGCAGGTGGTTCGTTCAATTGAATGGGTGAACCTACAGCTTTACGCACGTAATTTGGTGGATTATTGTAAATAGAACCAATCCTTTGTATAGTATTTACGTTTACGAGAATATTTCCAATGGGCGGCATTTGTGTTCTACCACAATTTGAACAATCGTCCCTGAGTGGGCATTTGCATATAAAAGAAGGAATTAGAAGATAAATGGAGAGAAAGAAAAATGGAAATTAGTGAGCAAATTCTTACCCGATCGAATCACTTAACAGTTTGGATTTGACAGCTGGGACAAAATATTGGAGGACTGGTGGGAATCAGTGTCGCCATTCTAGCATTTTGTATGCTAAATCTAACGCATTTAGGCTTTAAATTGCATATAAGTTTTTATAAAATTTATTAAAAACTAGCTGACCCTGAGAACTTCGTACCGCCTAAAATTTATTAAATTACTAGCATCCCTTTTGAAAGTTGAACCTCTCTATTGAACGAATGAAACTCACTTTAAATTGAGTTCAATGCATAGAAACGACTTCATAGATTTCCGGGTCGGCATCTTGATCGTTTTCTTCCGCGCTAATGAATTAATAGAGTTGGTACGGTACGGTCAGATTTTCTCAATTAACCAAATCAACCATAGCAGAATTGGCAATCCTCGCTTCTGCCATTCGACCGAGTACATCCAGAAACGCGATTGTCCAAAAACATTGTGCTTAATGATGAAGTCCGTGATCGCTTTAGCTTCAAAATCGTGCGATGATGTCATGTTGGTCGCTCGAAGAAGCCCGGGAAGTAGGTATCACCGTTCGGATAATTGTTTTTCACTTCACTTTCGATATATGTGCTTAGAACAATAAATATCAGTAGTTGCGACTTGTGAACACGGTGACTCAGTGGTTAGTATGCTGGACTATTTGAGCGATTGGTCAATTTGTAAAAATGAGAGTATACGAATAACGAAGCGCCGTACGGCCTACGCTCACATATTCTTTAATGCTTTCGATTTGCGCCCACCACCACAAAGCAGATCAAAAACGGAACTATCGGGTTAACCATACCCATCCACAAAATTTCATTTAAATTGCTTGAGTGTTTCTGAACATCGCCAACAGCGCCACCAAAAAACTATCCTATTTCCCCAGCTGTAACCAAACATCCACATCCACAAAAATTTCACTGAAATCGGTTGAGCGGTTTCGGGAGTGCTTGATCGCGAACAACCAATGCACAAATGTCTGCAGAACCAGAAGTTGGAGCATTGGATCGCCGTGAATGTTCTCCGGCTGGAGCGCCATCAGGTTTGAAGACAAATCTGCGAATTTAAACATCGTAATCAAAGCGTTGTTTGCATTAAATATTTGTTGCAATTGTCGAATGACGTTTTTTGTCACTCCTGTTTGCCCTCTGTACCGCTTATCGACTTTATCATCCTCCGACGAAATGAAGTACACCAGCAGATGTTGGTGTGCGTCTTAATTTACTGGCAAGAATGAACCCATCCGATGGTAAATTTGTCCTTGAATCTGTTTATCCGAATTGTGCAATGTAGAATCCTGTTCCATTGTTAGAAGCTCATCAAAAAGTATACCGCTCATAGGTAGTTTGCTAATTAATTGTTGACATACAAAACACTAAAAACAAATATTTATTTGGAAGAATCATTTGATGGCAAATCAGGAACTCACGCGAATTTCCGGAATTTTCTTTCTGTCCATCACATCAAAATTTTGGTTGGTTGTTTTCTTATTTTATTAAGTAGGTAGGTAAAGATCTGAGAACCGATGCTAGATAAAAGAAACGGTGAATAGAATATAGAAAAAGGAACATAAAAATAAAATTTGGGCTATACATCTGATAGGCAGTACATAAATATAAATAACGATGTGAGTTTTTATAAGTTGAAAATGTCAGTAACAGGCAATTTTCCCAAGTTATAGTTAGAAGGTTCTACAGTACTATTTTATGAGTTCTTACACTTTACACGGCAAAGTGTGTCAGTGGTTTCTGTTTTCTGATCTGCTAATGCATATTTATATTTTTTGCTGGAATATATTAGTAACGCTGGTATTAGGTGTCTATGTTTGGAAGTAGAGTTCGTGATAGACCGATATCTTTACATAGATATTTATGTAAGTTTTCAGAGATTTGTTTTTGAGTTTGCATTAGCAGTTAAAAACAGAATATATGCCAATGGGGCATATATATGTCTGTGGGGGTGCAAATGAAATGTGAGTTTCTGATTGAACAAGGAAGTGGTTGCAATTATTTTAAGGTGTATATTCAACAAGGTTCAAAAAAGGGTAATATTTACTAAAACGAAGTTTTGTGTAGCTGTTATTGTATTTTTACAGGAAGTGAGGAGATTGCTAACTATTAAAATGAAAACCGAGTATAAGTTATTGTTCGGGATATAAGCATTACTTGGTTTTTAAAGTTTGACCGAAATCCAAAAAGGGGGTTTTCGAGATATGAGCAGTTTTTAAAACTAGCGTTTTCGCTTTGAAAACATAAATTTTACTCTAAGTTTGCATTTTGGTCAAAATCGTTATTGCAGTTTTAGGTAAACTAAAAATAAACCAAATTTTTAAGAAATGACTTTTTTTCAAAAATCAATTTTACGATAATACAAAGAAAAACTAAGTTTATCATTAAGTTAGGAATTTGTTACAATCGTATGGGCCATTTTCGAGATATGTCCAAATTTCAAAAAAAAACATTATTCGATTATGCAGTTTATGCCTACTTATGCTTAAATATCAATTTTGGTTGAAATCGTCAGAGACGTTTTCGAACAAATCAAACTGGTATGAACATTTTGTATGGGAAGTACCATTAACATTGAGGTTACAGTGCCAAAAAGAAAGGCCCCGAACTGTAAGCCCCAAACTCCAAATCCGAAGTTTGAACGAAATCCGGGCAGATATACAGACAGACAGACGGACAGAATTTTGCGACCCACTTTTTTGAGTTCGCCTATCATCGTAATGTCAGAATTGATTAACATCTCGAGTTCGAAATTTTGTACGAATACTTTCTTTCTCTTACAACGTAATGGAGAAAATTAAAAAGAATCATGTAAATCATCCTAGGGGTTATCGAGTTATACATCATCGAATTTCATCCCGAAAGAATTTTATATTCAGGATAACTGAGTCTTTATAGAATCAAAAGACATTATTTTATGCTCTCTAATTCGCCTCAAAAATTTGGTACAATATTGGACATTCTAGCAAGGAGTGTACAAAGACTACACTGTACCAAATTTGGTAGTCATATTGATAAAAAAGCATGTAGATTTGAAGAAACGGTGATCAATATAAGGTCAACAACTCCTGTCCGTTGTTCTAATGAAAATTATGTTCTATATAAGAAATATTGTCATTTTAATGAAATGCATAAAATTTTTCATTGTGGTGTTAATTCCACAAAAATTTTTCACATTGAATAAGACTAATTATTCTTTCGTAAAATTCAGTGGATACTGATTCTTCAATTTAACATAAAATGTTCATTTTTAAAAAAAAAATTTTCAAAATTAAGAAAAATTCTTCAATTCGACGTTTAGTTTAATGAACGCTTTTCAATATAACGCATTTTTTCAAATTGAAGAACAAATATTCTTTTCAACTCCTTACTTTATCTATTTCTTCAATATGATGCATCGTTTTCTTTAAATGAATGATTTTTCTTTGGTTTAACGCTTACATTTTTTTGTCAATCTGACAAATATTTGTTTATTCCACAAATACGTTTCTGTTGAAATTGATGAAATATTCTTAAATTTCATGTTTTTTTTGCTTCGAATAAAATCGTCAAGGCCCATTGAAACAAATAAATATGTTTAAGTTAAAAATATGTTTTATTATTTATATTTATGATGTAATAATATTATATTATTTAATGGATTTATAAGAATAATAAGGTATTTGTAATAAAAATAAATAATTAATAAATTTAAAGTTTACAAACAACTTATAATAATTATAATAATAAAAGAGTAATTAAGATAATAATAAATAATGTATAATTTAAAGTTTTCAATAGATTTATAATTATTAATTATACAGCAGCGATTTGATTTGATTTGATAAACAATTGTTAATTTGAATAACTGATTCTTCAAAAATACCTAAACTATTTATGCCTTAAAAATGTCGGTTTTGTCAATTTGAAAATAAATTCATCCGCTTAAATAATATAATAAATAGAGCAGCATTTGAAGAACCTTTACTGATTTTGAATATTAAATCTTCAATATGAAGACATATTTTATGGAAAAGTGTTAATTTGAATAACTAATTCGTCTTAAAATTATCAACATATTTTCGTCAATATCACGTACAGGATTCCGTTTTGTTAGCTACTTCAGTTTGTTAATATGACAATTGATTCTTCAATGATTAACAAAATATTTCCGTCAATATGACAACGCGATTTGGTTCAGTGTACTACCTGATTAGTAATTAAGTTTGGAAGATCATTTTTATGTAAAGTGTGGTCCGATTTAATGGATGTAGCAGCTTTGAAGTTGGGAGTGGGAATGGGAATGGGAGGGAACGAGAAAATACAACAATATTTTTCTGCCTCGCCGCGTCGCCGTTGTTGACAATGTTCTACATCTCGTGCTAAATAAAGTTTGTGAAACAGAAATTGAAATCTAAATTTTTTGAGTCGAAAAACGATGTTTTTATTATTAAATTTTTTCTTCAGTTTGTTACATTTTTTCCATTTGTTACACTTTTTGAAAAAAATTGTTACACTTTTAAAAAACAACTGCGGCAACATTGATCGATACCATAAATGAGTCTTGTACTTTTTTTGACTGCTAGAAGCGACCTAGAATTTTATGCTGATTCTGTAAGTCAGCATTAATGCATTAAGTCTATAAGTCTATCACGCTAATTTAACATTTGTTAACAGGTGTAGAAAGTTCGGAGAGAAACTCGATGACTGCTTGGGATGAAGGACGTTTATTGACTACCAAAAACTAGCCTAAGTTACATACAATTTGTCGTATTTAAGAGCACGGTAACTGTAAGTAAGTATCTATGGTAAATAAACATCGGATGGATCATCCGATCATGCAGGCCAATCATAGTTTTTGCTTAGCAGATTTTATGTATGGTAGTAAATGATTCGCATGATGAAATGGACTGGTTCAAATTACATATTTGCACTACACATCAAAAATACCAAAATACGGTTTAAATTATTTATTTGAACAAGCGGATTTTACAGCCCAACTTCAAAGCTGCAACATTCATTAAATCGGACCACACTTTACCTACTCTACAACTGAAATAAATTTCATCGCAATTTCAAGTAAAATTACATTCATCGATTGCAATGACTACAGTAGACAGGTCCCGATTGTCCCTAGTCACCAATCTATGGGGATAAACATGAAACGAATTTCAATACATTACGCGACCAGCAGCATCACAGAAAAAACGCGCATAATGTGCAAACAAGGTCCAGATGTCCCATAGACCCGATGACATTTTTTAGTTCAATAACAATAAAACCTCAGTTAACACCAAGGCCTATCTATCGAGCACTGCACGCCTGCCTCAGTCACCGAATGAATACTTAGTTTTTAACTTCGCGGACAAACACGAATGCCAGCGCAGCCCATTGGGACCATTTGTATACTGCTCGGCATAATGATCATCGTGCATTCTAGAGGCGCATTGCAAGCACTTCCATATATGCCACTGACGCTGACCAGTGGCCGCGTGCATTTCAGTTATTATCATGTATCTGCATCTGATTTAACAATGATGTGTATTTTTATTATCAACCCACACAGAACTCAGGTAGCTGCAGTCTGCAGTCTTACTACCGCCTCCGACGCCACCGTTCCTTTCCTGTCGTTTATATTTGCATACCGATAACATATGTAGATGATATTCCTGTGAGCGAGGGATTATAATAGCAGCGTTGTATCCACATCCACACATGTGAAGCCCATCAGGCCAGACCGGATTTTTATTTGTTTAATACAAACGAAGGTCTCGAGTGCATGATGCGACATAAATTAAAGAGCTATCGACTGCGGTGAGCGGATGAGCTATCCGGCCCATTGAGCTTATCTTTTTGTTTTTCGCACGGGTATTAATGTATTCTGAATGCATGTATGCACAAGGTAATAGAGAGCGAGACGCGAGTGACCCTCAGTTGCACCATGCCATAGCCATGCCATTGCTATCGGATTAGATTTACGGTTGTAAATATAGGATTCGTTAAACAAATGTTGATCCGTGTAGACGGTAGTTTCAGAGCAATAGCCTATGTATTAGAGATATTTAGTGTTTTGATTTAAGTTGGATCGAGCAGTACCTTCCGGTCTGATACCACAAGCTGACGTTTTTAGGCGTTTTGGGCATCAATTACAAAGAAGCGCAGAGAATTCCAACGTCTAGTATTATTTTTATAACAGATCCACCAGAGACAATACTGAGACCACCAACTTCGGCCGATTTCCCGTTATTTACCAACAAGCTATATTTTCATGGGATGGCAAATGCTAAGTGCGCTAGTATTGTTACATAGAAATTCGTATTGACAAAAAAACACACTCGTACCTAGCATATGCCACTTCCGCTGTGGGCAAGGCTGCTGACAGCGTTCATAGAAATGTATCCGTTAAAACTAAAATTAATTATATAGGTACCTGTGCATAGTATTTTTATAGGAATTAGTGTACTGTGTACATTTGCTTAAAATATTTATGGAAAATTGTCACCTTCAGAATGGTTGCATGAAAATAAAAACCTTTTGACCAAACCTGTATCAGTTATTTAAGAAAAATGTACACATGAAATCGATCTTAATGATATCGAAAGAGGTAATATAAATTATTCGCCTTTTAACAATAAGTTATAACTAACCAATGGCATTCAGTAATGTAATAAAAATGTTAATTTAAAAAAAAAAAACAAAAAAACCGATTGACTGTCAAAAAAAAAATAAAAAATATATGAACAAGACGCATTTAAGTACCTATACCTAACTAATTGACAATCGGAGACTATATACCTACACAGTCTAACAAATATATGTATGAGTATTGAGTACTCTCCGACTGCCAAATAGGTTATAGGTACATAAATGCGTCTTGTGCATATATTTTTAATTCTTTTTTTTTGCAGTCAGTCGGTTTTTTTTAAATTGACATTTTTATTTTTATCTTTTTAGTATATGACACTCCGGGGAAGAATACGAATATTATGATACTCACTCTTCAAAATCGGTCAAGCCGTTTAGGCTACAGGGCGTCCCGTAGGAACGTACATAGGATACGCGCGAAACACATAACCCTCCCTGTGTCCAGTCGGGTAAAAATGTGGTATTCCCGAACTCTTTCACATTTCCCCACTGTTGCCGAGGTCGGCAGCATTTATTTTTGTATTTTTTGCATGTTTTTGCATGTCACACGGATTCTTAATTGACATAACACCGATAGGAATACAAAATGGCGAATTTGAAAATTGAGGGGGCCAGCGGCAAGAGGATTGTGAGTTGTGGGTCTCAGTATAGTTTGTCCACCACTGCTTAAGCCGCGGTTGGAGTCTATTCTCAATTTGAAACCGCCACATAGTGGAATATTGAATGCTTTGTTGGGCGCCTGTTGTCGAGCCAACACATTTAAATATTAATTATTCACGACCATTTGTTACATAAAAACAAACGTAATGTAATGCGTACCTACCCGTATAGATTACGTTTAGGATGTTGTCTGTTGATGAATGGATAGTTTCAGAGGAAACTTAAAGCGATGATTTCAACGAATTCAATTATAGGAAACAGCAGACAAAATGCCGATTCAACAAATTAATTTTCAGATTTATTATATTTATACGATACCAATTAAAGACGAAATTGTGCGTGCTGAGACTAAGATCCAAGTGAAAGATTTTCCTTTGTTTCAAGCGCAGCAGCACAACGGCGAACAACAGCACAAATCGGAATACAAAAATAATTCGCACAATGCAGGCAAAGCAACTGTGCGTGCCATGCTAATTGTTCGTGTAGTGCGTAAAACGTTGTACTAAGTACAGTGAGGCAAGAGATAGTTTTTACAGAAATGCTAACAAATAGCAAATTAATAAACAATAAAGGAATAACAAAAAGAATTGAAACTAACAACAAAGTAGTAACAAACAATTTAATATTTCTCAGCATTGTCAGAAACAGCTTCCCTTTGTCCTCGTTGGCCGCTTTCCTGATTCTGTTTCTTCAATTGGCCTACGGACATCAGGAAACATTCAGACGCATTTTTGTGTCAGAGATCCACGCGGCCACGCTTGTCGTTTTAGCCATCCGTTTCTCATTCAACTCAGTAGATCCAGAGGCGTAGCATGGGATGGGGCCGCCAGGGGCAGACCCAATCTATGCCGCCCCTAGTAATTTTTCCACATACGAAAAAAAAAAAAAAATGTTGTCTACGTTGTCAACCAGTTATACCTACACATGTATGTATGTTAATAAACTTAGTAAAATTTCTCTTCAAAATTTTGTCAACTGTTGTTCGTACTACTTTCTAGCAAGTGAAGCAAAAATTAAGTCGCAGATTTGAAATTTTCCCATATTGGTTACTTTCCGATTTCCCAATCTCTTAGCGGATAAAAATTACTTACCTCAGGATATCAAATAAATAACGGTAATTCCCATTAAACATTAATATGTTTCTTAAGTTTTTGAAAATTTTGGATTTCATTAATATCGCATAAAATTTTTTTTTTTAAATTAGCTTGATAGGTATATTAAATTATTTTTTTCATTAATTAACTAAATTCATTAATATATAAATAAATAATTTCATAATTAAAATCGATTAAAAAAATAATTTTTAAATGAAAGGATAAAAGCATTTAATTTATTTTTAAGTAAAAGGAAAAAAAAAGTAGTTAATTTTTTTTTTTATTTACAAGAAAGTCGAGCTTCTTTTATTTGTACTGATTTGCGTGATTGTTTGGATCAACCTCTCAAACACCACTTCACAATCTCAAATTGCAAAGAATATTTGGTGATTTACCAACACTGAGTGATAAATCAATGAAATATAATAATAATTTAAAACATGGAGAGAAAAAAACATAGAGAAATCGTAAAATACACTTTTTTTTTTGTAATTTCCATGCAATTAACTACCTAATGTGCGGAATTTTGTATGCACAGAAATCCTTTTAAATCCTTGCTTGCTTGCTTTATGGACGAATGTATGTATGTGGTGTTGCTAGACAGCTGCAATCATGACGCCAAATCATCATTGCGCACATTGCGTGTTGGTCCAGAGACAGACAGTCTTTGCTCAAAACAAATTCGTAGGCATAGTGAGTGTAATAACTAATAACCAACGGATTATAAAGAATTATGGAATATATTTTGTAAGTACCTATTGAATAATACGAAAAAAACTGAGGTATGTATATATTTTTTTCAGAATGTACATCTCGCTATTATAAAAGAAGTATTGATTGGAGTGGATTGTAAAATATGTAATCGAATGGGATTGTTAAGGTTCGTATCAATGGCAAGTTCTTCTAAACAATTTGTGTGTACCTATTCTAAATTTTAGCATAGACAGAAAAACCACCCCAGAGAAATCCTGTTGTCCCCGGACGATATGGCGTCGCCTGATTTTTATGGATATCTTTATTAAATACGACTATAAATATGTATTCGAAAATAACCTAAATAGTAAAACTAGGAATTTTAATTTGTAAATCACATGGTATAAGTTTTAAATTGCGAATGAAGTTTCTTAATTTGACTTTAAAACATTTTCAATTTAATACGGTGAATCGTAAAGTACAAAATGTGAACTGAAATTGATAAAAGTAAGATTCAGAATTTGTAAATTGCAACACCTGAAGTAGTAAATCTACCCCTGTTAGTTCGCAACACTATTCAGTTGCAATTCAAGACTAAATGGTTGCAATTTGCTAAGGGAGGAAAGCGTTATTTACAACAGAAAAGTGGTAATTTACAAATTGTTTTTGCAATTCAAAATTCATATTAATATCAAATTGATACCTAACTATTTGTGTCAAATTGCGATCGGTTTCTCGTTTGATCGCATTATTGATTGTTGATTGGCGACTTTTGAGGGTCAATTATCTTCATTTCGTGCAATCTCTAGAACTGCGAATAAAAAGCCGTGAATTAGTAAATCCTTAGCTAAGCTCTAAAACTAGACAAACTTTTCGTAATTTTGCGCTTATTTTTCTTGATTTGATCTTAAAATTCTTTCCGTGGGGCGCAATTTGACGGTGTCTTTGTCTTTGCAATTTATGTTCTTGATCTTGCAACCCGAATTTTATAGTGATAGCTCTTCTAAAGGCTTAAGGACTTCCTCAGTTGTTACCTAGAAAAACAGTCATTCTGTATAGTCATAAGCAAACTCAAATTGCCTTTTTCTTCTGTTAATATTCTGCGAAAATATAATCAGAGGTAAGAAATCATTCTGTGGTCTCAAATCAGCAACCACTTTTATGCTGTTCACTGCTGGGCAGAGATTTTTTTGAAATCCGACCTATGTGACGCTATTTTTTCTGCCCAGTGTTGTGATACATTTTTTCTATTATTTTTGGGTCCTGGTGTGAGATCTGTTACTTAAAGTGTTCTCAAGTGAAGAACTAATGGCCGATGTGAGACCTTATGCAATAGAAACTTCAGGACCTTAAAAGTAGAAAAGGCATGTAGTTTGAACTGCATTTTAAACTGTCTTTATCGGATCAAAACACCGAAATAAAATGATAATGAGCGACTTTATGAAAAAATGTCCTAAAGGAGGAATTAGGGAGTATATTCGAAAAAAAAACAAAATTGGAAAAAAACAACATTCGAACCACTTTTTCTTGATACTCGCAAGAGCTGGAGTTGAAAGGTTTGGGACA
Organism: Cheilosia variabilis; assembly: GCA_951230905.1. Taxonomy (NCBI): domain Eukaryota; kingdom Metazoa; phylum Arthropoda; class Insecta; order Diptera; family Syrphidae; genus Cheilosia; species Cheilosia variabilis. Next base: position 40,265,923 of record OX579678.1, read on the forward strand.
TTCATGTCCAAAATGAAGACAGTATTGGAAGACAACAACAAAGTTATTTTAAACACTCTGCGCGATACCAATAACAAATTTTAGTCTCGACTTTCAATTTAAGGAAGCTTACAATTGCGAAATTTGTATGGAAAACATAGCCACTGTGAACTATTTAAATTTAGAGTCGGAACTAAAAGTGTTTATTGGTAAGGCCCTCTATCTTCGAATTTATGACAGCTGTAGCCTTGCAATCTTCGAATCCACACCCGAGGAAAGGCGCAGTAGAAGAAGACCGCGGCTCAGGTGGCGCACGCTAGTGGAAGGGGACCTTAACCAACTTAGCGTGCGAAACTGGAAACAGCTAGCTAAAGATCGCGCTGGCTGGAGACGCTTGTTGGTTGAGGCCCAGGTCCACCCCGGACTGTAGCGCCACCTTAAGTAAGTAAGTAAGTAGCCTTGCAATTTAAAAAATCTGGACATATATTGCATGCTAAAAGCATTTGCCATAATATGGACAGGCTTAGGTACTCCCTAAACAAACAATAAAATATAAACGCTATTTCTCGACCTTTATCGGAGCTAAAGTTGTAAAATTTGAGGAATTGATGGGTAGGCGCGATAGTAAAACGGCGCGTGACACCTCCCTATTTCTCGACACTTATTGTCGCTAGTGCTATAAAATTTCGAGCGTTGAAGTGCATTCTCCGAACAAAGCACTATGCAAAATGTGGGCGGAATTGGAAAATGTGACTTGACATTTCCCACGCACGCCGGGTACCCGCTATCAATTTATGTAGGTATACTAGCTGTTCAAATTAAGCAACAGCGAAGCACTGCACTGGCCGCTACAATGTCAAATTTAGTAGACTTAGTCTTATTAAGGAAATTTATTATTGAATGAAAGCTAATAGCCTTCCTAAGACACTGAAGCCCATGATATATTCCCCCATCTACTTGCCGTAGGGAACTTTTGTTGCTGAAATTGTTCGTAAAGTACATTTTCTACAGATCAGTAAAAAAATATTTCAGTTCGAATCGCACAAACGAATAAAGCATATTTGAACAATAACCTGAGAAAAATAAATGTTTCCATTTTTTTCAACGCAAACAACTCGCAATCGAGTAAGCTATTTATTATTATTATAATAATAATTTAATTTATACCCGAACAGCGTTCGATTACACCAATGACGGTATAGACAGATATCACAAAATGAAAGCGCTCCAGCGCACCACCGGGTGTCAATTTTCTCTAAATACTTCTAAAAGCCTTCCAATTGCATTTCATTTTTGGCTTTCTGATATTCTAATAACTCCTAAGTCTATTCTAATCGAGAATGTAAAAATCCTGGCAGCACATCAAAACGACCTCGAACTAAGAAAGTTCACATCCTCACACCACCACATTCGTCCTCATTCCCCTTTGACCACTGACCGCAGATATACCTCAAACATTCAGGGCACTCACTTTTCTACAAATACCAATAAACACTAAGGTACATTGTTATCGTGTTAAATAACGTTCCATCCTGTAGAATCTCGATCCCTTAATCAGGTTGGCATCGATTATGCAAGTTGTCTCGCCGATTTAACACACACAAGAAATATCCATGCTCTTCATTATCATGCCGTCTGTCTCCAGTCAAAGGCAATTAATCAAACCTGCACATCCTCGAAACAGTCATTTCATGGTGCTGTTCCCATTCCCACCTCTATGCCCCAGACTTGCTCTCTACTTTCGATTCGCAGTAATGCTAAATGCAATAAAGCAAGCCCCAACCGATAAAATTTAATTTGCATTGAGTCCAGAGCACTTACCGCAGGGATCTCATTCCCGACGTGGTATAGCTGTATATATAGCTGAGTATCGGATGCATCACCGGCAGCCGATGGGATTCTCAATTTCCCATCAGTCGAGATGTCCGTGTACCTCACCGGATGGATGATGCTTGTGATTCTTTTCATCCCGCTGTGTAACATGGGCGCTGTTGGATTTCAATTCAATTCTACCTGGGGGAATCGCTTCGTCTCCTTCCGCCTGCTCCCCGCTGGAGACAGCGCATGATTTTTTTATTTTGAAATTGAAGAAATAGCTCTCGCTCAATGTGTGCGTCCATGAAGGCATCAACATCAACGCATAGCAACGCAGCAAAGTAGAAAATTAAATAAATAGAATATTGACAGGAAATTCTCTTTGTGTACCGGGGAACTATTTCCGAGGGCTAAACATTTGGGAAATGTGCTCCACCTAACCTGGGATTCCATTTAGAATTTCCTGTCTTCCCGCCACCGTGTGTGTTGTTTTACTCGTAGAATGAACCAGCACACAGCACCAGGTACCTTAAGTGGATGCAGTTATTGTGTGTTTCTCGTTTCTGATACCATTCGGTGGAGTTAGACGAAGAAATTTCCAATTTCAGTGGTATTCTTGGTCTCGCTGAAAGGCGGAACACCAAGAATAATAAAAACATAAACACAAATGGAATGTTACCGACATCCACTACACCAGCGTTGCCGCTGGCAAGTTTAAATCAGTCCTACCAAAAACGGTCAGCGGTAAAAAACAAATAAAATTAAAAGTGCTGGGAAAACAACATAATTGCGACTTCTTAAAACCATAGACAAATCATACTGAGACCCCCAGTTGGTCCCAACTCACAATCCTCTTGCCGCTGGCCCCCTCAATTTTTTTTCCAATTAGCCATTTTGTTTTCCTATCGGTGTTATGACAATTAAGAAGCCGTGTGACATGCAAAAACATACAAAAAATACAAAAATAAATGCTGCCAACCGCGGCAAGCGTGGAAATGTGATACCTAGAGAGTTTTTTGCGGGTGTGTTGGTGACTCAGAACATTTGAAGTTACGTGACATTTGTCAATACGAACTTCTATGTCACAGTACTAGCGCACCAAATCGTGACCACTCCGTAAAAATATAGCATATATTTAGGCAAGTAACGGAAATCGGCCGAAGCTAGTGGTCTCAGTATTGTCTCTGCTTAAAACCTTTATGAGTCTTTATTTTCCTTCTTTAATTAAAAAAAAAAATATTATTGGCTATATTTTAAATTAACACTTTTCAAATTCGCTGCTGACAACTAAATTAAACTTCAGTATTAAAACAATCCAAAGACAAGCTTGAGAAAAAGGTTTTGCCCGAAAAGTACACACTGATTTCAAAAAAACTTACTAAATAGGTAGGAACTTAAGTTCGATTCGTTCAAGAAATGTAAGTGAATATTTAAAACTTCTCCGAATAATTTATTTAATTTTACACACAAAAGCGGCCTTTAATCAAGTAAAGTGTTCTCTTTGCTAAATTGTAGCTTAAATAACGTACAGGTAACACCATTCTTGTCGCACAAAAAATGATATCTTGCGTGAATGGAACCTTTTCAATGCTCCAACCAAACAAGTCGCTGCGGTACTCAGCAGCTTTCATAAGACTATAGTAGCTCTGTGCTCTCAATTATGTAAAAAGTGGTAACAAGTCGTGCGAAATTTAACTTTTCGTGGGAATTTCAATAGAAAAACATTCATACCTAATTAGCATTTTGGTAAATATGTGATAAACAACAAATTCCCTGTTTTTGAAAATGGTTCGTGGCAATATGTTCCGAACGCAACTACGGACATGTAACCTTTTTCGCTGTTTTTGACAAACCGCATTCCATCCGTCGGTCTAATTTAAAGCCGTTTGGGACTACATCTTCCCAATTCAGCGCAATATTTGATATAGTCTTGATAAACATTCGAAATATGAGGGAAAACCCATCTTACTGATATAAGAAAACTGTTGTGTAATGTCATTTTACTTGTAGCCCGGTTGTTTAATAGTGCTCGGTCACCGATTCTATTGTTATAAGGCTGACGGCTGTTTTCTCCGCACCATGACAATTGTTGTAGGTATCCTACAACCATTCGGTTCCTGTAATCTTTATTATTTACACTTTATTGATATGGACTTTACTATAAATACTATAAACTAAATATAAACCAGTGATAGTCAAGCAAACAAAAGAAAGTAGGTTCTTCTAAATAAATATTAAATATTAAATATATAAATATTTTTAAAATATTTGTGCTGTGTCTCCAAAGGGGTTACGCATATCTTAGATATCATTTATTAATTTATTGTTTGTCACCAGAGAAAAACATTCTTCATAGACATAAGGCCACAATATTAATATTTTTATTTTAAAATCCTCTCTTGGCTTACAATACTTACTTAAACAACTATTACTGTACATTTTAAAGTAGTTTATGTTTTATAGAGGAAACTGATTAGTTAAAATCAATATAAGCGACATTTTCATTATAAGATGTCTCGCGCCTTGCGAGAAATAAAATGTCAATATTATGAAACTGAGTTTTAGCCCGAGTTAAAGTACTTAAACCGGTCTCCGGAGTGCAGTTTAAATCCAATCGCATTAAGAGCTGTCAGGTTTAAAAAAAACTGGGTTTATGCTCGGGTAAAACGACTGAATATTATTGACTTGGGTTTAATTTTTGGGTTAAGCTCACTTAAACCCGGGCGTAACTTTTAACTCGGATTAAAAGCAGTGAATAATACGGCCGTTAGTCTCTTTTACACACCGCTGACTTGAAAAGTCATTGTAAAAATGAGGAAAAAATGTAGAGTCATACGGGCTTAAGCTTCCGTAAATTTAAAATCGAAACTAAAAATTCTTTCAGTCAAATTTCAATTTCTTTTTTCAGCAGTTTTGCGGTCGAAATATCCGCATTGCCTTTGGTATGTTATTTATAGTTCTTTCTTATTCCAGTTATTGAATTGGCACATCCATTACTAACTTTAGATAGGGTTTGCTTTTTTTTGTTCTGGATAAAGTTCGACCTCGCCTGATAGCCCGAGACTCTTCTTATGGAATTTCTGTGAGCATTAGTCAAATTTGTTGCGTAAAAAGTAAAATTTTCTAGATAAATGTCGCAAGCACTCAGCGACTGGGGACGTTTTTTTAAGTTTAAAAGTTTTAAGTTTACTAAGTCCGACAGCTGGCTGAATTGATGTATCTTAGTTTAGATTGGCTTAGATCAGTCACATGAAGAGCTTTCTCAGTTGACATTTATAGATTGTTTTAACGTATTTCAATAAAACGGGCGTCTTTAGCATGCATTAATTTTATCGGCTGGCGTTGATCGTGTAGTGTAATCACTAGTAATGTTTGACGGAAATCACACCACCAAACCGGTTTTGATTGTTTCTTAAATTTTGCATTCTGCGGTCTAAAGCCTCCAAAAAATTCTCTTGTGCCTTCGCACAATCATCCCAAACGATCAATTTACATTGCTCTACATTTTGGCCATCACATAGTTATTCGAAATTTTGCAATTTAGAGTTTCATTCATTCCCAAAACAAATAATTATATAAAGTCTCCAACAAACAGAGGAGAGTTGGTAACCCTACTGATAACTGACCATTCACGACACGTACTTGCTTAAGCCTTGCCCACTTTACACCCGTATCAAAGTGAGTCTGTGTGATTAACGAGAGTGTTGTATTTACACAGGAAATAGGCACGACAGTGTCTCATGTTTGTCATCGTCAACATGCGCTGAATTACCTATGATTATGATAAAAAAACGATCGATCGCGAACGTAGATATGTACCTACTTAGTTAAAAATTCAACTGAATGATAAGTAGGTACCTATTCACTTTCAATAGATCTATAAATCATTTCTCTGACACACTCCACACCCCATCAGCAACACTGTCCACTGTCTGGTAGCAGCTCGCATCCAGCAGCCGATAGTGCAAATGCAGTTTGATACCCACCACGACGTTATACACTACTACACCACACGACACCGAACAGCACGCTATTCACCAAATTAGAACAAAAAAAAAAGAAAAAGTCACTCCTTCCTCTCCCACCCGCTATTGTAGATAACCGTTGTAGACGGCGCGCGGCAACAACAACAACGACCGCCTGCTTAAGTGTGTTGCTGTAGCTGTGCCCTGTGCTGTGCTGTTGTTGTTCCATACATTTCAATCGAATTCAACCGAAGAGGTCCACAAGTGCGCCTTTTGTATCAAACGAATTCAGTTTGTCTTCAGCTCTCCGATTGAAGTTTATTCGTCGTTACGGTGCCTCCCTGCGTGTATTTTATTTCATTCATTCGTTCGTTGTTAGTTCTTCGGCGTCTTCTGCGTTTGTTTATCTTCGTTTTTACCGCTAATAACTGTGTGTCCTCGTCAGTACAATTCTTTGAATAGAATTCGTGTGAGGTACAAGAAATCTGTGAACTGTGAGTTGTGTAAATAATTCATTTGTTTTGAAACCATATTGCAAGGATATCGCATCCTTTTGCAATCGCACACTGTACGCGCCCGCGCATTGATTCCTCAGATTGGTGTGTGTGTGTATGAGTGATAGTGACGGGATAATCTACCAGCATCCCAAACGTTGTCACAACAGAACAGAAGAACATCAGGCCAACAAATCAAAAAGAATCCAAGCACAAACATCAGGTAATTTTCACTGTTAGTCTGGTCCCGGATTCTATGGTGAAATCGATTTTCTCCTTTTTATCCTACGAGGATGATGTACCAATGGTATATGTGTGTGGGTGGTGAATGATGATGAATCTGGATGCGGTGATGTTTGCCTTTTTTTTATGCTCTCCTTCGGATGTTCTGTTCTGGGTCCATGTTTGGAATTTATGTTTCGTTTGCGTGATAAAGATGGTGATTATGATTATGATGACAACGATACACGATACAGGTACTTCCATTCATTTTGAATCCAACAAAGTGGAATAATGCCTCTTCCATCATATTCTTTTTTCAATATGTCCCAATGGCAACAACTATTCTGCTGCTCCCCAACATTCATCCATCCACGAGGCATTAGAGAAACGTTATGTGGGGGACACTGACAGGGACAGCACAATGGAACTCGGTGCTACCCGTCCCTTAGCATTCGCCGCGAACTGAGTATGAGGTTCTTTATTGTCCTTTGTGCAAATTAACGAAGGGAGAGATAAAGAAGCGAAGGTTTTTCGCTTCACGAAAAGGAAGTCTTGTCCTCGAATGAAGGTTGTTATTCTTTGATGCATGCGTTTAGGAGAATGTGTTCCCTTTTTGCCGCAAGGAAGATTGTGCGAATGACGAGAACTGAATCAAACACACGGGCCGACAAGAGTTTTGAAGCATCTTTTCTAATGGAGTTGGAATGCAAATGGTTTTTTTTTGTCAGACGTCGTTTTTTTTTCATACCGTTCCTGTTCGGCATTGCAAGGTCAAGCTTCCCCATTCTGATTAGATCTGAGGTTAGTTCTTAATTTCAGAGCAATCGACGCATGTTTTCCTTTGGCATTCTTTTTACAATTAATTGCCACAAACATCTTCTCAACCTTGCCGCCTGGTGAATGAAAGCATCACCATCTGTCTTATTTTTCCCAAGCGAACAATCAAACTATTTCATTGGCACATTTGTTTACGTCAAGTTTCCTTATAGCGAACTATGTGTAAACATTTAACACATTTTTGGGAAAATATTCGAAATTCTTTCGCAGGCGCTGTCGTTTTTCCAATCAGCTCGGTTGGAGTAATTGATAGGTGAACCCCGCGAAATCGATTTGTAATTTGGCAGCTATTTCAAACAGTTTTGATTTGTTTCCACAATCTAGGTGGGAAGGTCAATTTTGGAAATATAAAGAGAAATTGATTTGGATACGTGATAAGTCAATATGAACCCAGTTCGCATTGCATTGAAATTCGTATTTTTATCACGTCCCGCCTTTCAGCAGATCTGCAAGATTTTCTAATAACAAATCGAGGTTTTTGGAAAATATTCCTATATATACTTGCCAACGAATATGAAGAGGTGAATTAAAAGCGAACAAGTCCCTTTTGATGCAGCAACAAAGAGAAAGTTAGATTCTTTATTGAGATTAAGAAAAAAGCGGTCGAACAAGTTTTAAGTAGCGAAATTTCGAATTACAAACTTGTTGCCATGCTGGAAAACACCCTTTCCGCGAATAGTCACACTTTTTTAACAAAACTTAAACGACAAAAGCTGTGTTGAGTTTTCATTTCTTTTTTCTATGAATGGTCCCGGAACAGTAACCATGTTCGCTCGCTGTAAAAAATCGAGCTTTCAAGGCTTTTAAAAAATCTGGTAATACCAATGATTACAACAAGTTTAGTAAATTACGTAAAGAATTTACCTACCTTAGCAAGTTTCTTCACAAAAATTATATTATTTCTATAGAAAGTAAAATTAAAAAAGACAGTAAATCCTTCTGGCATTTTATAAATTCCAAACGTAGATCTGTTGGGATTCCGGGCACAATGCATTTTAAAGGCGTAGAATCATCTAATGTAGAGTCTACCTTAGAACTTTTCGCTTCATTCTTTGAATCGGTTTATACTAATGGCAATTGTCATAACAGTAATATAAATAAAATGGCTAATCTTGTCAGTATTGGATCACTTGAACTAAGCTATGAAGAGGTTTTATTAGGTCTTAAGTCTCTCCGACCAAACCCCAATTGTGGCGTTGATGGCATACCAGCAATAATATTGAAAAATTGTGCCATTGGTCTTTACACTCCACTATTAAGTATTTTAAACCGTTCTCTTCAAGAAGGAACATTTCTTAATGACTGGAAGACTTCGTTTCTTATCCCTATTGATAAGGCTGGTGACAAAAACAACGTCGAGAACTACCGCGGTATTTGCAAGCTCTCAGCTATTCCTAAGCTCTTTGAAAGCATTGTTAAAAATAAACTAGAGTTTTTAACGAAAGAATGTTTATCTGAAGCACAGCATGGTTTTATATCTGGTCGGTCTACTGTTATCAACTTGGCTTCTTTTTCATCTTATGTTTTAAATGAGATGGAAAACAAAAGCCAAGTAGATGTGATATATACCGATTTTAGTAAAGCTTTCGACTCGGTCAATCACTTCATTCTTCTTGAAAAGCTAGAAGCTTTTGGAATTCACTCTAAAATGCTTCTATGGATTTCATCGTTCCTAATTGGTCGCTCTCAACGAGTAAAAATTGGAACATCGCCCTCAAAAAGTATTAGTTATACTTCGGGTCATAAACTAACTATTAAATAGACCGTCAGCTCTTGCAACTTAAGAGAATTTGCCTACAAGCTGTTTTCCGTGTTTCTATGTGGCAAAGTATGTGTGCCATGTTAAAGTAGATTAGCCGCACACATACTCTCGCACATAGGAACCTGACAGTTGCCTGAGAGTTCATTTTGTGGTAACATTGAAATAAATTCAAATAATTCAAATAACTGCCCGTTATCGGGACGTGTTAAGAAAACGGTGGGTATGGTGTGGTGAATTTAGTACCAAATTCTATTAAAACGCATAGGTTAGGTAGGTGTACGTATTAAGATTTCTTTCATTTTACCTAGATAATCTATATAGTACGGGATGTTTTCATCTTTGTTGTAAAAAATCGAAATCGATAAACTATATGAATTATTGACAAAAATAAAAAAAAAAACGCTTAGTAATATAAAAAAATATTTGATTACTAATGATTATGAATCGTATATTATATTAAAAGCAAATAAATTGTAAGCAGCAAAACTTAAATGCGTGAGACATAATCAGGGTACAAATCAGTAAACATGTTTATTTCCAATTTTACTTATATACATTTTGAGTTTCGTTCTTTCCCGTAAATAAAATAAAAATAAATTTTCGTTGATTGTGTCTACTAGACTTTTTATTTTTATTGTAAATGAACATTATTCATATTCTCGGATGACGCAATTGATTTCAAATGTAATTTTATTAATTGTTCAATTGTTCCAAATTTTCTAATAAATTTTTTTTTTTTTTAATAAACGGAATCCTCATGAAAAGATTATAACTAAAAACTCATACTATTTCAAATCTTAATAGTCGTAATCAATTCTTCTCTTTTAATTTTTTGCCGTTTTTCTGTGGACATTCACAATTTTTCGCCAAAAACAGCAAACGAAAACAGACATAATAATTATAGGAACAAAAATATCTTATTTTATTTCACACATCATTCATTTGTTTATTTATGTTGATTCGCTATTATACATTTTGTAGAACATCTACATGTTTTCGTGGTGAAATAAAACAACGAACTTAAACTCTCAGAACGCATCCACCAGCTGACAGAAACTCACCAAATACACTACCTCTCAGTCAGTGTTCTCAGCACTCTCTCTTTATTTTTCACACGAAGCGTGTTAATTTTTCCCTTTTCACTAAACACAAATTTCCTTAGTTTTGTTTATGGAAAAAACATACTTGTAAAAGTAAAATTTGTATTGTTCGGAGAGAAAATCATATTAAATTAATCTTCAGTATAAAAATCGCAGTTTGCTAACATTATAATGATAATTTTTTGATAATAGAAATTTTTGCTTAAGGCAAATCTCTTTTTTATGAACATTTAGTGCTTTGATATTCATAGTGAAATGTAGTTTGACTGTTTTTCTGCCAGATTGTTGATAGTCCAACAATTAAGACATTTTTTCATCTTACGCAGGAAAGTTTTTTAAAAATTTAAATTCCCACAAAAAGGTAGAGATACCACAATGCAGGAACACTGCTGAGTGTCAGTATTTTATTACTCCTCCCACCTTTTAAAAATTATTTTTTTGCTGCTTCACACGTATTCACAGATAGGAAATTTAAGAGAGAATTTTATTTGAAAAATTTGCGGGGGGAATCGGGTAGGTGCGCGGGAGCTGACGGTCTATTTAATACTTAGTTTATGCTTCGGGTGTTCCGCTAGGAAGTCATTTAGGACCACTGCTTTTCATTATAATTATTAATGATATCGTTTCAACAGTCAAATATTGTCAATGCTTACTTTACGCAGATGACTTAAAATTGTTTTCATGTATTAAAAGTATTGGTGACTGTTCTTTGGTCCAATCGGATTTGGATAGAATAACTGATTGGTGCATTGTCAATAGTTAAAAACTAAATACTAAGAAATGTAATGTGATTTCTTTTAGTAGATCTGCATCTACATTTGAGTATGATTACTCTATCAATTCAATTCATTTGAATAGAGTTATGAAAATCAAAGATTTAGGAGTGATGTTCGATACAACATTTTCCTTTAAATGTCATATTGATTATACTGTCGCAAAGGCTAACTCACTTGTTGGCTTCATTAAGCGCAATGGAAACGAATTTAGGGATCCATTTGCTTTACTTTCGCTATTCACTGCATTAGTTCGGTCCCTCCTTGAATATGCTGACGTGATTTGGAATCCATTGTTTTCAACTTACTCTGATCGTCTAGAAAAAATTCAAAGGCGTTTTACTAAACACGTTTTTTATAAAATGCATTGGGAATTTTCTCCTAATTATAAGGCCAGATGCTTACTTCTTGGTATTAAATCTTTGAAATCCCGTCGTCAAATACTCGATATAATGTTTGTAAGAGACTTGCTATGTTTCCATATAAGATGTTCTAGTTTGCTCTCGATGATATCAATATATGCACCCACGCGATCCTTAAGAATTCGTAATCTTCTTTTTCAAAAAAATCATAGAACAAACTACGGCCAACATGAGCCCATTACAAGAACCATTCTAGCTTTCAACAGCGTTTATTCAAAAATTGATTTATCTGTGTCAAGAGTTCAATTTAAAAACCAATTATTGGACATTTTTACTTTTTAAATATAATATTTGTGTTCCTAGTTTTCAAACATCTGTTAGTTATAAGCACTTGTAGATGATTAATAATAATAATAATAATAATAATACCTACAAGAAATCTATAACCAGCCGATTTTGCGCGGTTAAAGAGATTTAACCAGTGATTTTATAGAATTTCGTTTATTCAAGATTTTGTAAGAGCTTCGTAGGTATTGGTTTTGACATATCTGCTATACAACAACTTTTTGTAAAATATTGCGAGCAATCTTGTGCGAAAAAAAAAAACAAATAATGCAATAAGTAAACTTATGTATTTATAACGCAAGATGGAGCGAAGGCCCTGAACACTAAAATCTGTCGCTTCGGTTACGTTAACTTTTTCGAGTGACAGATGTATGCAATACACTGTACGCCATTCTATGGAAGGTGAGGGTACAAACAGGTTCCCAACTTCAGCCGGGCAACATTTTTGTCCGTTGACAGTTCTCATAAATTAGGCGTTTTTATACCCTCCACAGGAAGGTATATTCACTTTGTCATTACATTTGTAACGCCAAGAAGGAGTCTCCGGAGACCTCATGAAGTATATATATATTATGAATCACGATCACATTCTAAATCGATTTAGCCATATCCGTCTGTCTGTCTGTCTGCCTGTTGAAAGCACGATAGCGCCCAAAGGAATTGACATAGGGGAATGAAATTTGGTGGTCCAACGAAAACGCACGATGTTAATTTTAAATAAAACAAAAAGTTTTCAGAGAATTATCTTAATATTTTTTATTATGATAGAAGGGTCTATGACAATTATGTGTGATTAATAGGCTTCAGGCTTTGTCTCACCATCCGTCCATGCAAAATGGGTCCTACGAATGAAAACTGCCTTTGCTAACGTAAGCTCGAAAAGTCGCACAAAGGTACGTTTCTATGTCGCCAATTTTTCAATATCCTGGAAGTAGATATAATACGTACATCTGAGCTTCAAATATACCGATGGTGTCTCAGTCAACATATTTGATATTTGACGACACCTTTGACTTCATTTGACTGCGACAGTCTGATATATGTAATTCGGCCGTATGGAAAAGTGCAACTTGAGCAAACTTGTGTGTAGTACCTACCCTTTTGTGAACTTGTCTGTTGGCATTGAAAGTCAAATCACATAGCTGAGGTAACGTTAAAAATATGTTTTTCAAATTGTTTTTGCAAAAATTTGATTTCAAATACATAAAATTAAAATATATGAAAAGCCCCACCATGACCTAAGAAAAACGAGAAAAATAGCCATTGGCATGTAGCAGTGGCACACATCGCCCAAGACGCACGCACTATATTTCCAGCGAATAGCACGCAGGTACGAGTACTTGTACCTACACGATTCTGTATACCGCACCACGTGGCATTGGTATATAATTTTAGAACCATGAAATCAGAGAAATTTACATTCTCCATAACTTTAATTATTATTGAAGATTGTTTTATAATATTGCTTTCCTTGATTTTAAGTGATGGAATTGGACCTTTTCAATTTATTCTGTTAAGTGGAAAAGATGATATCCGTCAAGTGGCTGCCGCCAGTGTTGGTACGCATTTGTGCCCTTTTTCGCATTTTCCATGTCTTCCCGCAAGATTTCCGGTGATAACTTTTCGCATTCCTTTCAAAATTTCTTTTTCCTTAAGGGCTTTGATTGTCTGAGGCTTGTTGGCATAAACCCGCGACTTTAATTAGCCCCAAAGAAAGAAGGTGGGATGGTTAAATCGGACGATCTTACTGGGTGCTAAAGCGCCAAAACGACTAGGAAACGCTTGCCTCACAATATCCATTAATTATTCCACGCTCTTGCGGAGTCTAGCGCTCCATTGCTTGTCTGTTTTACACTGCGGCTGTCTAGTTCACAAATGTCAAAATGTGATTGACGTACGACGCCATTTGCTAAAATTATTACATTTTGCGCCCCCTGTTACAATTACATGTGGCGAATTGAATGTTCAAAACCATGCAGAAGTGGAAAAGCTTTGTGCTCAATTTGGTTAGGTATTTCTATGCCTCTCGTGATGGTCATGAATGATAAACTTTTCAAATGAAAACCTCATATCTCAAAGTAATCACAAAGTCGAATGTAAGTGTCCATTTTGGTTATAAGTCCCTGAAGCATATATACGAAAATCACACAACTTTCAAAGCAATTTCTATTTGAATTTATGAAAGGACACCACAAAAACCAAAAACCAACAGCAAATACCTCAAAGATACATAAAATTTATTGCGGGCATTTGATGCGACTGCCTGAAAACGAAGAGCACTTTGTTTAGGAATGCTAACCGGTTGTTATCTTGATAACTCTCCGGGGCTGTCGTCTCTCCACAAAAGATGAATCCAATCCACATGCCACATGCCAGACATTCGAAATTATACGCGCAGTTTGTGTGCTCTCAGGTCCCAGGGCAAGGGAGATATATACGAGTACAAGGCCCATGCATCATTTGGGTAATAGATGTTCCATTCGTCGTCGCAGAGCGTTCTTTTCCCAGTAGCTGGTGCGAAGGCGAGAGCTTTAATTCCTCTCGTCAGATTACTCACATTCATTTGCACAGCGATAATAACTTTGATTGCCTCCAGGCGACTTTATAGATATAAAACAAAACTTCATCGAATTTTTTTTGCATTCGGACAGTCTTATTTATTGTGGCTGCCACTTTTGAATGAGAGTCTTTGAACACCCATATAAACAGCAAGGGAATAAAAAGCTAAATTTCTTCTTCTGACATGTTATTTAGGGGGACGAGGACTATCGCGCAGGAGGTCAGGGAACTTTCGAGATTTGTGCACAAACAATATGCCGCCGCAAGGCGCGTTTCGGTGAAAAGATTTGGTTTAGCAGAAGTAATTGTTTAGTTGTTGAGCAAGCGAAGGCGACGTGAAGAAGAATTTCGGCTCCCCATTGTTGTGGATGTAAATGGAACAATGAAGGTATTACTCTCACAGAGATGACTGAACTGACACTGCTCCTTTGTAAGCTTATGGTCTGTGTCTGTAGGCGGCGGCCTTTGTTTCGCATTTATTTCTAAGAGGGAAACATTTTGGTTTCTGTTTTGGTGTTTCTTTGGCGTGTGATGGAGATGAACTTGCCGTTTGATGGATGCAGTTGAATACTATCAGTACAAGGGCAAGAGTGATGTTTTTCTCTTTGAATCAGCTCGAGACAGATGGATAGGCTTAAGTGTGCTGCAAATGAAAAATTACTATTAGGCGTGTTTTTGTTGAGCTTTTGGTCTAAGCAAAGTAGGATTTTCAGCACGCAGTTACAACAACTACGCTCTACTTGACACTTTGATAACTCACACTAGGTATTTTTTCGCAGCAAGAGCCACTTGGGTGTAAATGTTCATTTCCAGGGGAGAAAATTTTACGTTGCCACTTGCCACCCTTACATAATTTGGATCTGTTCTCAGAGTGCCTCTATTTACGATACATACTTGGCTGGATTGATGGAAATTCACAAAGAAGTGCATAAAAAAAACAAATTTCAGTATAACAGCGGAAAATAAGGGATACTAATAAAATATACTTCTGTTTTTATTTTATATGCAATAATGTTTGAAATAAATTTATCTAATTCGTACTTGTAATCATTAGATATTAGTTTGTTTATCTTGGGCACATCATTGAGATGAATTTCTTGTGCCAGTGCATCCTCAGATTTTATATTCTCCGCCTAACCCAAGAGGAAGGATGAATATCGTTTTTTTAACGTTAACGCGAAATTTTCTTTTGCTCACATCTATTCACACAACTTAAAAGTAATTTTGCGGTCTAAGTAAAACATAAAAAATATTTTCTGCTTAATGTATAGTTGCTGGTGACAACATGACACACTTTTTACAGTCGTTATCTATTGTAAAATTAATACAATCTAGAAATAGAATCATTTTCATACAATTTCTATAAAAACTTTTTTACAAGAGAGGCGTTTAATATTTACCGCTAATTTATTGTTCTTCAGTTTTCACTTAACGAACATCCCCGCGGTTGCTTTTGTTTATTGTGATTTGATTGGTTGTGGTAAACCTGCAACAAGCGAAAAAACTAGGACAGTCTGCCAACAATTCTGAGATAAAACCTGCTTTCTAAAAAAACTGCTAGAAACCGTTTATTTGCACATTTTCCTACTTTATTTTGCTCAGATAGAAGCGCAAAAAAAACACTGCTATTGTATCATTATAGAAAGATGAATATGTTATGGTTTTGTAAATGAATTAGCAGATAAGTCTGAAGCACTACTCTCGAAAATGCTTACAACACAGGGTGGCAAATTAAGTTGCTCTGTGGATACACTGATATTCAAGCCTGTTGTTTGTCCGCAAGAGATGTACAGTGGAAAAACCCCTTTAATTTGAATTCTATTCGGAAATTAATGAAAAGTGCAGCTAGGACACGTTGTTCTCTCCCCGATGGTAGGTAATCCGTCGTGATGACATCATTCCAGTCGTTCTGAGCTGACTGGCGGATTTTGGTTGTGTTCAGCTCGGCTTGAACAAATGTTGCCCTCGTATAGTATATTATAAGAATTTGTGTTTCTCCGGGAATCCTACCTGGGACTATAGGGAAAGAAATGGGTCCAACGTCTCATTGGCTATACGTCTCGGTTATAAGACCACTATTTATATATATTGTCTGTTGGACATTGGACTGCCTTTGACGAAGCGATAGTCCTCATAAGCAAGATCCAAAGCTTGATTGTGCATCAGCAGATCATTAGTTACTCATTTCACTGTCATTCTGTGTCATCTGACGGCTTCTGCAGCCGTTCGGCTTAACTTAATTTTACAGAGCAACCAAACAACTCGCCGTACCGTTATACTTACAAAGTACACTTTGAGAAAAAACAGTATCCATTTCTATATAGATCATTCTGGAAGGAGGGTGTATTCTTGGATGGTGGTTCGATCCGCTTAGTCACAACTGGATCAATAACTGTTGACGAGGCTGGACGAATGGCCGAAAGACTAAATCGCAATCTCTCCTTTAGTCTCTCCGATTGCGTTACAGGACGGTAAAAGAAGCTCTATCTTGGCTGCAAGTAAAAGTATCTGTATTTTCTCCGAAAGCCAAGCTGATGCAATCAAGTGAAAGGAATCGGTCTCAATAGAAGCATAAACTGTTGCTCATATCTCAATGAGTAGTTTAACGTGCAGGGCAACATAAGCATCCCAAGAAATTTGAAGCTTGAGAGTTTTATAGGTAACTATAGGTACTCTAGTTGCGACACTAAAAAAAGGTAAAACTTGCTTCACGACAAAACATATTTGAATCTAAGAGTTTGATCTCTCTCGACAGACTGCATGCAAGAGGGCTTGGTGTATTTCCAAATGACTTGTACAAACTGTATGGACGTGGTGGAAAATTAGACTATTCTCCACGTTTTCTCTACTTGCCCTACCCTCTCTCAAAAACAAAAACTCCAACAATTTTAACGATTTTAACGCAGATATTCGAAGTTACTTATAAGTAACTTCATTGGAAGCTCGACCTAGATCAACGAATAGGGAGCAACAACTTTCCTTCATGGTGTATCACTAGGTCTAAGTGTGTCAGGCTAACCTAACCTTGCAAATTAAACTTATCATATTTTTTGAATTAACAAAATTCGTATATACCTACAAGGTGATGCGGAAAATAGCAAGTCCGATATTGGTCTCAGGGAACCGCTCTGTGGCACCTAGCAACGCTCCCATTTGTCTTCTAAAAAAGTTGAAAGTATATACATTTTTACAGTATTTTTAGTTTTCTCCATTACGTAGTAAGAGAAAGATATTGTATTCGTACAAAATTTCGAATTCGAGATGTTAATCAATTCTGACATTACGATGATAGGCGAACTCAAAAAAGTGGATCGCAAAATTCTGTCCGTCTGTCTGTATGTCCCGAGGCCTACAGCCTAAGCGGCTGAACGGATTTCGTTAAAATTTCGGATTTAAAGTTTTTTTTTTTGCATGGTAACCTCAATATTAATGGAACTTCCATACATACAAAATTTTCATACCAGTTTGATTTGTTTGAAAACGGCTCTAACGATTTCAACCAAAATTGATATTTAAGCTTAAGTGGGTGAATTTAACATAATTGCATACTCAGTTTTTATCTAGAAAATCGAATAACGGTACTTTTGAAATTTGGACATATCTCGAAAACGGTCCATACGATTGTAAATAAAATAATTTCTAACGTAATATGGTCATTTCTAACTTGATGGCAAACTCAATTTTTCTTTGTATTATCGTAAAATGAATTTTTGGAAAAATTCATTTTTGAAAAATGTTGTTTCCTTTAGTTTACTAGAAAACGGCAATAGCGATTTTGACTAAATTGCAAACTTAGAGTAAATTTGATGTTTCCAAAATTATTGCGTACTTAATTTTCAATTCGAATCACCGAAAACAATCAACTGCTCATATCTCGAAAACCCCATTTTCGATTTTGATAAAGCTTTAAAAACCAAGTAATGCTTACATCTCGAACAATATCTTGTTCTTGGTTTTCAGCTAAGCAATAGTATTTTTCAAACTAGACATTGCAATATTTATTACTTTTTTGTCTGCCAAATTTTACAAAAACCATTCTAACTATTTTGACCAAAATACATATTAAAGATAATATAAGTATTCTAAATAAGATCCCGTACTTAGTTTTTCTCAACAAATCCGAACAAATCAATTTCTTAACTATTTCTCAAAAATGACTACCCAAATTCCGATCTGTATTCAAAATATTTCGGTATAATTTTGAAATAATAACAATGCCCCAAGTTCCAATGATGGATTTTCATAACAGCAACGTAAAACTTCTAATTTTTTTCAACCATATATTGAATATGCACCCTAAAAATATTTCAAACAACTTGGAGCTTACACAATCAGCAACTCCCACTTCATTTACATTAAAACTTTTGATGGGCGATAAAGTTACGTTCGACCCAGTCGTGCGCTTTATTTTATTTCTGTACAGTACGAGTTATCCACAAGTTTACGGTTGGTACTTGGTATAGTTGTCAGAGTCGGTATTGGAACCTCTGAAAGCTGACGTCTAAAAATACTGAATGAATGTCTGTTGAATATCGCAATGCGCAATCAATTTATTGATCATATTTATTTATTTATCTAGTTGGTCAAGCGACCAATTCAGAGATGCGCTTAAACTCTCTATTTATTGAAGGCTTACCCGTTCAAGTTCATTTCACTTGATCTTACGCTAATCCAAGTGTTCACCTCTGCATATGTGGGTTGACTTAGTACACGTTTAACGTTTGTTTACTATGAAAATAGTTACAAACTCAAGGATAGGGAAAACACTTTTTCTGCAAAAACCTTTGCAGATCACAAGGTCCGAAAGTGCTAGTAATAAGTATATCAATTTAGTTCGGGATAGGCTGACGTAGGCGCCCCCTTTTAAGAAAACGTGTCCTCTTTTTGTCTAAAAAAATGTCCGGTAAATTTTTGAAAAAAAATATGCAATTTGTAATCTTTTTGGGACTTCTCAGTTTGCGGATTTTTTCGACATCACAAAACTAGTTCAGAATTTTTCTGCATCTTTCTGGTGTGACACGACCTAAAATATATTTGTACCCGAACTCATTCATTTCTGAACACAACACCATTTATTGTTTTTTTCTTAACAATCGTCTGAACACACCCACTCATTTGACAGCTCAATTTCTGTTTAAAGTAAATATATCGGTTTGTTTTGTTGTGTAGTGTATGTGGGTTTTTTTTAAACTGAAAATAAATGAATTTAGAAACAAAATGCCAAAACGTAAACGTAAACAGGTATTCAAAAAAAAAAAAAACGGTCAAACGCCAAAATTGAATTAAATCAGAGCCGTTATTTTATTTTTATTTTATATTTTTATAGGTAGAATTAACATAATTTATTTTTATAGCTTATTATTTGTTTTTATTTATTTTATTGAATTTATAAAAGTAGATGTTTTTTTGCTTGTTTTAATGAACTAAAAAAAATTATATTTTGTGTTTTGGTTGTTGTTTATTGTTCTTCAATTTTTGCTGGGCGTGGATCTGGTCACTCTGGTCATGAGCAGAGAGATATCGTGGAAGTTGGTATGGTCCCAATGGCTCCGAATTGGGTCGCTATCAGTGAGGCTATAATTACACACATCAGTCTTAACTGATAAAGTTTGGTGGCCAGTCAGTCTGCTTTCCTACTGATAATAAACACATCGAAAGGGACTACAGGCAGTCTTAGAATGTCTGAATGTGAACAAGCCAAAGCCATTGGTACCTGCATAAAAGTACATTTTTCAAGATCCTAACCCCAATCCATCATCGATCGATCAATTTATAAAATACAACAGATACGCGCCGCACTATAACGCATAGATAACGCTGCATGCGATAGACAAACATTTCATACTATCATTCGGCTATCTGCTCATGAATTGCGCCTACTTGCACGCCCAGTTCACGTTTTTTACGAGGTGACCCAAACCCAATCTAATGTAGTAAACAGCTTGGCACTATCACATCTCCCCGATGACTGTTATCAACGTCCAAGTGGTGCGATTTAATATTATTTGTGAAAGTCGCCGTTCAATTAATCGTTCATTATTGCTGATAGCTGAGCGCCACCTGGTCATAATTTAATCTCCTGCGATAACACAAACACGCACATTCCCTATAATTTCATTACCCCCTCGTTATGTGTGTCCCGCGAATATCTATTTGATATCTAGGTACACACACAATGGAAACGAAAATCGATATCGACAGAACGAGTTTCATTGCTCGCGCACCCATCGTCCTGCCGGCTTCGATTCGATGCCAATATCAAACTGTACTAAATCTAAGTAGGTACGCAGGCAACTTGAAAGGAAGATACGCAATTGTTTTGTTTATAAATAAGAAATGGGAATAACAAGCAAAAATATCAAAACAATTCAGTCTTTTTTTATAAACGAAATGCAATTGAGTCAGCAATCTTAATGGTGGCGGAGAGGGTCGGCGGGCAAAAATATCGCCTCAAGGGAGGGATGAAAGGGAGTTGAGTTGAGTGTTATCGCTGTTTTTCTTCGCAGAAAAAAAAAAAAAACAGAAATAAATAATAAATCAAAAGAATGTTAAGAAGCAAAGCGAATCTAGGGCGGAAATTATATGAGAAGCAACGAAAGATAATAATTTTAGCAGCGAAGAGGGTAACAGAAAGCTGCCTGCGGATAGGCAACAATATTCAGCAAAATTATTTTTTATTTATTATTGTTATGCTTATTTTCGACAATAGCGATGAGCTCAGGCTAAGGGTGCTTATTTGCAAGTTGCCTACAAACAAGTACGTACTCAGATCCTCTCGTCTGTTTAGTTTCGATTGAAATGCAGGAGCGAGAGAAAGCCTCATCAAAACCAGATGTCGAATGAAGGTGTTTCAAATAGTAAGTGTTCATTACGGATGCGCGAAATGTATTTTCAGATTTTTCTTCAAGAAGATGCGCCACTAGGATGAGGTCACATTCAAGGGGTATAAAGAGTGAAAATCGATTGCAAAATGTATGGCCTCATCCTAGTGATCGCCAGTTAGACTCGCTTTATTTAGGTTAAAGAATTGCTTCTCGATCGCATGCATATACCTCCAATCCGCCTGCAAAGTGAATTTTAACAATTTTTTTATATTATATTTCAACTGAGAGAGAGATGGTTGAAAAATCTGCACAAACTACACATTTGTCTCATTCTTTTTTTTTACAAATACATAAAAGTTAATGATGTTCCAAACGGAAAAAATCCTACAACTGGTCAAGAAATCACAGTCCTTAATTGTGGACATTATCACCGGACACAATACACTAAAATACCATACCAAGAAAATGGCAAAAATGGAGGAAAAATCTGGAATTTCGGCCCTTAACACTTTTCGGATCGGAACTAACAATGACTAAGAAGGTTAAGTATCTGGGAGTCTATCTAGATACTGGACTTACTTGGAATTACCATGTTGAGGAGAAGGTCCGAAAGGAAAAAAGGGTACTACATCAGTGCAAACGTGTATGTGGACAGAGGTGGGGACTCTTGCCTAGGTCAGCATACTGGATGTATACGATGATAACTAGACCCATTATCACGTACGCCTCGGTTGTATGGTGGGCGAAAGCCTCTCAGAAAACTGTGAGGAAGCACCTGGATAGGGTTCAACGTTTAGCATGTATGGGAATTACAGGTGCAATACGTACAACCCCAACATGCGCATTGGAAGTCATCATGGGGATATTACCGCTAGACTTATTTATTAAGAAAACAGAGGCCCAAACGGCACTTCGCCTGCATCGAGATGCGAAATGGCACAATCGTGGTACGATCTATGGACATAGGAAGATTCTGGAACTTGTCAAAGACGAGATTAGGGAGCTAAACATGCCTATGGATCGAATAACAAGGGTGCGTATTATGGAAAGAAATCACAAAACTCGTATTGAGAACGGATTACTTCCAGAAAAAAGAAATGGTGAAATAGTGATTTTCACGGATGGATCCATGATGGATGGCGGAGCGGGGGCCGGTTTTCAGAAGAGCTGGAACTTGCCCGTCACATTAGCCTCGGGAAATACACTTCAGTATACCAGGCTGAGATGATTGTCTTGCTTTATGCGTTGGACTACTTGCTTGAGTGTCAGGTGGAAGGAAGAAATATCCTCATAGCACTGGACAATCAAGCGGTGATCAGATGCATGGAACAAACAAACATCACAACATCACTGGCACTGGAATGCGTACTTAAACTCAATAAGTGTTCATCTAAAAATGAAGTAACATTGAATTGGGTACGAGGACACATAGGGATCGAAGGCAATGAAAAGGCGGGCTTCCTTTGCCAAACAGGGGTCAACTGAAAAGTTGCTGGGACCAGAACCATTCTCTTCAATTGGCAGAGGAATGGTAGAACAGCTTATCCACAAATGGATCACGGCAGAACACCTGAGAAGGTGGTCAACCGTGGAACAATGTAGACAAGCTAAAATGGCAATAAAGTGGCCGACCTGCTCCACTCAAAGAAGGGTTCTAAGCATGAGTCGAGGAACATTGAAATGGGTGCTGGCTTTGTCTACAGGACATGGTAATTTCAGGTATCACTTAAGGAAAATGGGCCTTATAGAGGATGATACTTGTAGACTATGCCTGGAGGAATCTGAGACAGCGGCACTGTGTCAATGCCCGGCATTGGCTGGCAGAAGAATGAGGATCTTGGGACATCAATGGGTCGAGACCCAGTCGATGAAAAGGATCTCCCATAAACAGATGCTAGCGTTAACACTAGGAATTGAGCCCAGAGAAGAACTGTGGAGAAATCCAGAGAGTCTCTCTGAGTAAGATTTACAGTGGTAGAGAGACGAAAAGAGACCCGACAATGGTGGTCTGATTCGATTATCTCTCGAAATATATATATATATATATATAAGAAAATAGGAATCAGTACAGATGACCTGTGCAGAGGATGCGGTGATGAGGAGTTGTATGAGGACACCCCACACATTGTTAGCAATCTCTCTTCATTTATCTCGTGGTCAATTTTCCCTTTTTTCCCTTTTCACCATACTCAAATTCCCTTTCAAAAACCCACGATACTTTTTTGCGTCAAAATTCAGTTCTTAAAAGTAAAATTTGTATTACACGGAAAGAAAATCACCCTTAGTATAAAAACCGCAGTTTGTAACACTGCTATGATTATTTTTTGGTGCTAGAAAATTTTGATAAAAGACGATTTACATGAGCTGTTTTTTTATGGACATTCAGTGTGTTGATAATCATGTGAAATACAGGTGCTTTGATAGAATTTCACCAAAAATGTATAGTTTCAATGTTCTTTTGTTAGTTTTCTGAAATTCACACGATTTGGTGCTTTTTCCCTTTATCCCACGTAAGGCTTTAGTAGATGGGATAGGTAGGTTCTGGGACCACTAGAGTGGCAAAATTTGCCACCCTGTGGTTAAAGTGTGATTGTGGTTAAAATGTTGTGGTTTTGATGTTCCAATTGCAAAAAAAATTAAAAAAGTAAACTGTTTTCTTTATTATAATTTTTATAAGGATAATTTTGAATATGAAGCTGTGATTGTAGTTTTTCAACGAGGTCTTCTCATTTGATGATATTGCTCCTGCGAGGGTGTATATTAAGCTGGTGCCGTTGGCGAATGACACCGAGAAAGCAGCAGATGGATTAGAATTCAGGAGCTCCCCTTGTCCAAGCCAGGTGGTAAACATGAAATACGGCAAGAGCAATAAAAAATTATAATAAAGAAAACAGTTTGCTTTTTTAAAATTTGTTTTTATTTTTTAATTCATTTCGATCAGATCAGATCAATCAGATCAGCTTGTAGTTACCAGATAAGATCAGATCAGATTAGTCTCATGCTGTTCATTCAAATACCACGTATAATACCGCTACCTAAAATTGGAGGTTTTCTACCTCTAGTTCCAATACTAACAGCCCTTGGAGCAATCTGGATCCGCTATCGCTAGGGCTATACATGAAGCCAAGTCTGCTCGAAAGCAATACGTCATAATAAAACTATGGAGGTCATAGTAATGGTAGAAGGCCTATATATGAAACCATACCGGAAGGGCTACGGTAGTATGGACCCTCAATACATTGTTTACTCGTTTCATCATCATTCGAGTATCCGAAAACAATAACACTTATCTCATTTTGTGCCTCAAACTTGAGTATCTGATCAATTGCCAAAGGAAAAACGAGATCTTTAAAATTTAGAACCATATCAGCAGTGGAAATACAGTCACTCGTTATATCAGATATATTATATGTCCATGAGGAATTGGGTTTCGACACGTTTGGGCTAACAGCTGATATTATAGCCCATTTGAAACAGTATTCATCATTGTTTTTAACATTGATGACGGCCTTTTTATTGTTAATGAAAGCTGGCAATTTGATGTGCGCTGACCCCTGCAAACACTGATATCTATTAACATTCAATTCAATGGCTTTTATCCTAATTAGAGTCCATCCACTGTCTCGCTCCTGAAATTCTTCCGGCTTCTTCAGTATATTATCCTCCATTTCTTTTATTATTTCTTCGTTATTATCATATAAAAGAACGGGTTGCATTCGTGTTCCCATTGACTTTATATCAAAGTCCATATCATCCTCATTACCAATCTTCACAAATTCAGCAAATAATTCCAAATTGAATTTAATTGAATTATTATCCATGATTATTTCTTGCAATAGATTTTTGACAATTGCCCTCTTTCTTGTGAAAAATGATGTTACATCTAAATCATCTTCTTTTTCATTCATCACGGAATATGACACAATTCCTTCTTTGAATGACGTCATTATTTTATGCACGTTATCGGCGTGGGACACTTTAACTTTCGATTTATGTGCATTGCTTCGCTGATGTTGCTTCCATGTTTTCTTGTTCACACTAATGTTACACATATTGCACACAATATT
The DNA here is from genome assembly GCA_951230905.1 of Cheilosia variabilis. Taxonomy (NCBI): domain Eukaryota; kingdom Metazoa; phylum Arthropoda; class Insecta; order Diptera; family Syrphidae; genus Cheilosia; species Cheilosia variabilis. Next base: position 40,291,027 of record OX579678.1, read on the forward strand.
CGATGATGTTGATGCTGATGTCGATGGTGATCCTGATGTTGATGCAGGTAATGACGTCACTGGTAAATTGACTTCATTTTTTCCCCTATCCTCATCCAAAACTACACACTTTAACAAATGCTCTTTCAATTTATATTTTCTAGTAAATGTTTTACCACAAACCAAACTATGATTTTAGATCTTGTTTGTACAGTATCCATATGACGCTTCAAAACACCTCTAAGCGAAAACACTTTATCACAAATATTGCACTTTTATTTGGTACGTAACGCACTTCTTTATTTCTAAAACTCAACTGCTTCCTGAACTGAAATCAATTCAATATATAGCCTCTGCAACGGTATATAAATTCAAACCACAGTGCAAACACAAGCAAAAAAAAAAAAAACTACTGACAACAATAGTAATCTGTTCTTATCATTGCATTCAACAATTATATTATAAACAACTAGAACAATAAAAAACATTGACCACTATTACTTATGCCTAGAAATAGCTCCTATAGGAAACGTTATCTTTCGGCCCCCCAAAAAATTTAATTACCAATGTCATGATAAAAATAAATTGTAAACAACTTAACCGCAATTGGAACATCAAAACCACAATTCCTAAAATAAATTGTAAACAACTTAACTGCAATTGGAACATCAAAACCACAACATTTTAACCACAATCACTCTTTAACCGCAGGGTGGCAAATTTTGCCACTCTAGTGGTCCCAGAACCTACCTATCCTATCTACTGGCTTTTCGGACATCGAAATTCCCACAAGAAGGGATAAATCCCACGATATAACAACACTGCCCAGCACTCTGCCACATAACAAATAAAATCCTTGGTAGTTACTTCTTCGAGGATTTAGAAGAACTTTCAGGCAGGTCCATTAACGACTTACTTTAATTTGTCAATAAAACGGGTTGACTTCCCAATCCGTAGGTTTTTCATGGGTTTCCAGTGTATGGGGGTTATAAACCCCTAGGGTATCGCAACGGATCTACATTGATCTAAGTGTGGCATGTACAGGTTCCTCTTGTCCTGCCAACCCACTAACCTAACCTAACCTAATGATGTTCCCACTGCATTCAGATAGGAGCACTGATTTGATCAATGGTTTGCTAGCTTGAATCCATTACATCCTAGAAAACCTAGGGAACTAAGACTCGAAAGTTCTTATTTTAAACTTTAAGTTGCTCAAAATCCCAGTTCGTCTAATATGAAATACTGTTCTTCAATATTCCGTTTTTAAAGGCTGCGAGTTGGCGCATAATAGGTGACGAGTAAATTCAGTCGCTTCAACACCCCTATACAATTTTTGAGGTAGATGTTGTGAGGTAGGTATGCCCAGCCACTCCGCTTGTAACCATATCGCACAGTTTCTGGTAAGGACTTCTTTTTGATTAGAAAGATGTCTTAACTCTCTGAGCTGATCAATCTAGATTTAAGCACTGATATTGACAGATACGTATCAATTTGAGCACGTTGGAAAATAATCTTGCACAACATATAGTACAACATCTCCGTCCTTTGGGAAGAGGGAGTTCACTGTGGTTTCGATTTTGTCCATTTTCAGGAAAGCAGATGCATAAAGAAGATTGTCCCGAGACTCTAAGGAAAAGTCGTTGCTAAGGTGTTGGAAAGGCCTTACAGAGTGTGGTCGAGTCAATGTTTGGTTCTGCACAGTCTCCTTTAGAGACTAATTAGCCCATATAGCTCAATCTATCCTCAAAAATAACGATGTAATTTGTGTGAACCCTCACTCAGTAGTCCACTGAGCCGCTGCGCAGAATCTCATAAGTCGTATTGTGCGACAGCATCAAACAGCAGCAAACAAAAATCTAAACGACATTTCCGTCTTAATTGTCCTTCTAAGAAAACCACATGCGACATGGTCCTTCTTGTAGAGTTACTTGACTTCAAAAATACCATACCCACGTCAATTGCAGTAACCCCATGGCATATCCGAGGGATCTGGGAAGAAAAACAAACAACCAAATCCATCCATCCACACTTATGTGCTCTGTGTCGCGTCGTTATATTGCGCCATCAACGTTTGCATTTGCGTCCGTAAGCGTATCCACTTGGCGTTCATTCTTTGAATACTTTTAGCGAAAGATGCCATCTTACTGGTGGTCTTTGAGTTTTTTTTTTTTTTTTTTGCAGGGATTATATTTGGGTTAGGTTATCATGTTCAATCAAATGCAAACGAGGTTCGTAAACAAGTGCAAATTCCACGAATCTTCCAATCTGTCCAATATGTGGGCGCGATATAAGCACGCATGGTGCATGTGGACCAGATAGGCAAGCGCGTTGCTACAGCTACGTTTGTTTGGTGTCATTTTATATCGAAATTGGTAAGACATGGCAGCGCCATCAGGGAGCCTTCAGAGTTTGAGGTTAAAGATAGGCACATACGTATAGTTGGAATATATATATACGAGTGAGTGTGTGGTGAAGAGGTTGATTTTACGTGCCATGGTAGACGCTGTTCTTCTGGATCTCCTGCTTTAGATCTGGTTTTCTTTACACCTAGAGGAACTAGCAGAGAAAGGCATTTGTGCATAGCGACATGTCCAATGCGTGTTGGTGTTCAGCCTTGGAGGATTTATTTACAACACGTACTATGTCTTGTTTATATGTAGCAGGTGTTTTATTTGCTGCAAGCGTGCAAACCCAATCCGCTTGCCTTGCCAGGTGGATCGATTTGTTTTCATGAATGTGTCAATTTATTGTGTGCTCGTATTTTGCCTAAATGAGCATTGATTTTTTTTTTTGATAAAGAAGGCTGGCTGGAGAGTTTTTACTTTGATTATTTCCTTTGGAGAGATTAAATACAAAGATCTGCACAAAGGTATACGATGTAGCACGCACCGACCTCCACTTTATTGGTGGGCATCCGCAACCCAGATCAGTGTTTCCAGAAACAACGTTTTCCGACTGGATACGATGGTGACTACCATTTGCAACTCACTGACTTAATGCCACTTCTCGAAAACCCATTTAAGAAGTGTACACCTCGTGTTTGTCATAGCGATCTATGAGAAGATCCCCAAGAACTCAGAAAATCGTATCGATAAGGCTTAAGGTTGCTCGTTTAGACTTACAGCCCGATTCTGCCGTTGTGAGGCCTCACAAGTCACAAGCTCTTGTGAGGTTTGTTGTGATTGGATAACATTTTTTCGATATTCTCCGATAGTGCTCACAACAAATTCACCTCACAATGGTTAGATTACTATCACTTCAAATTTTGTGGGATCTGGGAACGAAATATTATATCTACACCAATAATTGAATAAAGAAAAACAAATTTATTAAGAAATTATGCGAAATATTGACACTGAAATGTTTTAGAAACGAGGAAAAGAAAATATTAATGACATTTGTCACAAATCAAAATTTCCACATTCCTCAGTTTTTTTCATTCAAATAACCAAGAGAGAGTTAATAATTAACATAGCGTAAAAGGCCAGGTTTGGGTCTTTAAATGCTTGGAAAGATGGAAACAACGCCATCAAATACAAATATTGCCATTTGTGAGCGCTTGTGACTGGTTTTCTATTTTGTGACTTGCTCGATATGAGATCACGGGCGAGTTCATAATTGCAACATTGTTACACATGCCATGCAAAAAATATTGATTCAATGCAATTATGAACAGAAACACTGCTGCAAGTTTGCAGTAGTTTTGCTTTCCAAAAAAGAGTTCATATATGCAGTAGGCAGTAAAAAACATAGCAGAAAGTTTTAATTTATCTTTCTTCTTTCTTGCCCGGTCTATTTAAACAAACTGGAAATAAAAAAGAAAAGAATTGGATACTAGCAACTAAAAACTAAAGGCACAAACAACCCGAATATCAAAGGCGTATATATAAACACTCAAGGCTTAACCAATAATTACGAAGAACTAGAAATACTGGCAGACAACAAAGAATACGAATTTATACTTCTATCTGAAACCCATATAACAAATAACATAGAGGAAAATGAGATACAAATAAAAGGTTTCAGAGCAATATCTTGTCCATCTAACTCATCACGAACGGGAGGCACCACAATTTAGATCAGAAATCACTGGAGTGTCCCAAATATAGTTAAAAAAGCAATCGATTTTAAAATGTGGCTCTTAGAATGCAGATGTAAACACATGAACATCGAGTTAGTAATAGTCGTAATATACAGGTCACCTAGTAGCTCAGAAAGAGAATTCTGTGAATTTTTTGAAGAGTATACTGAAAGACTTACTGAAACATCGAGTAATATTCTAATTGCAGGAGACTTTAATATTGACTGGTATAAAGACTATATATACAAACGTGAAATAGAAAGGGTCCTCAATGATAATTGGTTAGTCCAAAAGATGGAACAATACACCAGAGTAAGCGAAGAATCAAAAACAATAATCGACTACGTAATAACAAATATGCAAAATGTGACGGTACAGATAAATACAATTGATAAGATATCAGACCACGAAAACATAGAAATTCTAATCAGTGGAGTAAATAACAGCGTAGCGAGTGAAAAACCTACTTTGGTTTTTAAATACAATAAATCGGCTTTTAAAAGAGAATTAAGTAAAATAGACCCATCGTACGACAGACGGTGCAATATAAACCAAAACGCGATATAAATTGATATCTGTCTAAAAAATACAGTACGAAAATTCATCTCTGAAAAACAACTAAGAACCTACAACACGAAAGTATGGTATAGCAGCGATCTTAAAACACTTAAGGATGAGAAAATCAAATAATATCATGTAGCAAAGTCTAGAGGCAATAGTTTTAGCTGGCAGGAATACAGAGAAATCAGAAACAGATACAAAGTAAAAATAAACAACGCAAAAAATCAATATGTAAATAAGAAAATATTACAAGCAAATGGACAGAAGGCAATGTGGGCCGAAACAAAAAAATTGGTTCTTAGGCAGGTTCTCAGGAAACCAAGGAATATATCATTTGATGGAGTGGAATACGAAAACGAATCACAAATTGCAAATAAATTTAATCAATATTTTATAAAAAGCATAAAGGAGATAGGTCAATCAATTGAAGATGTCGGATACGTGAACTACATTAACCAATCAGAGAGCAAATTTGAATTTCGTCAAGTTACAATACAAAGTAATATCGGGAAAAGGGAAATGCCGTTATGTCCAAGAGGAAGTGAAGTGTACGACGTAACTACAAGAAGTTTATAAAGTGTGTAAAACTCTAAAAAAAACAAGGCTGATTTTGAGAGAATAGAACCTGAAATAATTGACACCAGTGGAAAAAGTTGTAAACACATGTAAAAGTGAGGAGTTCAGACCAATCAACACATTAAAAACAATTGAAAAACTTATTGAAACGATAGTAAAACTACAGCTGATAAAGTACATAGAAGAGAACAACATTTTATCAATATATCAATCAGGCTTCAGAAAAATCTATTCATGCGAGACGGCAGTGAACCATATAGTAAATGAATGGAAGGATGGTGGAAAGCGAAAAAAAAACTGGATCTTTTTCTTGATTTTAAGCGGGCTTTTGAAACGATAGACACGGAGATATTTCTGAAAAAAATGTATAAATATGGAGTACAGGATAAAGAGCTTGAGTGGTTTCGATCATTCCTGACAAATAGAACTCAAAGAACAAAATGTAACAATTGTATATCCGAATTCATTGAAGTGAATCAAGGGGTACCGCAAGGATCAATATTAGGTGCACTTTTATTTATAATTTATATAAACGATATGCCAGCAGTAATAAAGTTTTGCAAAATTCTACTATATGCCGATGATACATTGATCTACGCCGAAGGATTGAACGCTGAAGAATGCAAACACAAATTAGTATCTGATATTAATCAACTAACTGTTTGGCTAAAAATGAACAAATTAAAGTTAAACGAAGATAGAACGAAGCTTATGGAAGTAAATCTGAAAAGTGATACACTAAAAGAAATAAATGGGAAACCTATCCAAAATGTAATGAGTATCAAATACTTGGGAATGGTCATTGACAGTGACTTGAAAATGCATGAACATGCTTCTTCAAACGCATTCGGAAAAGAATTTACTACATGACAGCTATAACGGTGTACGACACTATAGTGAAACCGCATTTCGAATTTTGTTCGATCATATTGTATACTTGTTGTAATCAAGGTCAAATTGAAAGGTTGCAGAAACTGCAAAACAAAGCAATGAGGAGTATCCTGAGATGCAACCGATTTACCCCAATAAGGTTCATGTTAGACGCCTAATGTGGTTAAACATTAAACAAAAGTTGGAGCTCAATACACTTAGGACTATTTTTAAAATAAAGCATGGTACAGCACCGGAATATCTTACGAACGAGGTCGTACGGGTGGGGAATGCTCAACCATACCAACTACGTAATGCGGATGATTTTAGAGTGCGCCAACAAAGTTCACTAGCAGCCCAAAAAACGTTAATATACAAAGGATTTATTTTGTTTAACACACTTCCAAATAATATTAAAAATGAATGCAATATTAGAATTTTTAAAAGAAAATGTATAGAATTTATAAAAAGAAATAATTAAATAACTGCGACAAGACTGAAATTAGATAAATGTACTATATTATTTTTTAATGTAAATTATAAAGTATTTAAATACTAATAAAGAAATACTACTACTACTACTACTACTACTACTTCTTCTTTCAGTGACAGATGGCTGTTATAAAAAACTATAAAATACTTAATAATGTCAATAGAAGAATCATTTTAGGACTGATTCTCAATCACTTAAATGGATCTAATTTTGAAAGTGTTCAGGCAAAAATTTCCGAAAGATAGGTATAGAAGCAAAATTCAAAGAAAAAGGAAGATTCTTTTGATAAAAATGAACAGGATTTCAAGAAACATTCCAAAAACTAAGAGTTTTCTTAAAACCATATGACAATTTCCAGATGATGTTTTCAGAAACCATTTTCGTATGAAAAAGGCCACATTTCAAGTTCATTTTCTATTTCTACAATGATTTGTTATTAAGACGTTAAATTTTATATCAATTTCTTAACAGTTTATTGAAAAGGAGATTTGTTCACTTTGGAAAAAGTCCAATTTTGGTCGACCCAAAACCTCTCTGAGGCTGGCACTTTTGCTAACTATTTGGAAGCTCCCTAACATATCTAATACAATATCTATTTAATTTTCATTTATTTTACTTACATATTTGTTCCTGCCATCTTCCTGCAACTCGGCAACAAAATTAAATTTAATGCAGAGTTGATCGCAATTTGACTGTCATTTTACTTATATGAACGCAAATAAAACTGCCGTCATGCAAAGATAATGCAGGTTTTTTACATTAATGAACACTAAAATTGCAGTACTGCCGCATTTGTACTTTTATGAACTCAGGCCACAATTTCAATTGTTTTTGCGAGCCTCAAAAGTTGGGAGTTGCTGCCAGAATACGAAAACCTCTCAAAATCTATTTCACCTCACCTTGTGAGGGTTTTGTGACTAGTGAGGTATCAGTGAGGTTTGCCAGAATCGGGCTGTTAATTTACTTGGCAAAAAATAAAGGATTCGGTCTGTCAAAATGTCAAAGGAAAGAATTATTCAAAGCATTTCAAAAGTAACGCCACGACACAGTCCCGGGACTAGGTGATATTTTCAATGAGGGCCTAAAAATCTCATACTTAAAATACGAGTAATGATTAAAGGAAACACTCAGTCTTTGTAACAAATTTTATTTCGCTTTAATTTGATTTTAACATTTACATTATGTAATTATTTCTCTCACTAACCAAAAAAGACTGAAAACTAAACTACTCAGGCACATAGGGGAAATTTTATGAACAACATGGGAGCTTTCTTCAGTTTTTGTGGTTATCAAGAAATTCGGCTCGAGCTTTGTCTCCTGCAGTTATTGTTGCGAATGCTGCTCTTGCTAGTCTCAGTACATGTTAACAGCTTTGGTTTTTTTTGTTATATGTTACTGTCATATGTTTCTTATATGTTGACTGTTGACGCTGTTGCTAGGTGATAACTATGTTCGAGCAACGGGCAGCTTTTAATTTTCGCTGATAATTTTGCAATCCACTTTATGGTACAGTGGTCATTGATGTGCATACTATGGTTTGATTTGATACGCTCCCATAACTTACATTTTGCCGAAATGATAGGCGTAGGGACATAAGTCCCAACTTTTTCTTTTGGTTCTTATGCCCCACTTCAAAGAGACATAACTCCCAAATTCGGTTTGGGACTTATCGTCCCACACCATCGGGACGTGAGCTCCAACATATTTTGTCGAAGATGGGACATAAGTCCCAAATTTTCTGAAAGGTAATATATAGCAAAACGTTCTGAATTTCCATTCTCGAAAACTAGTATTTTACAAGTTTTTTTTGAGAATTTGAAAAAAGAAACTAATAAAATTATTTTGCTTGAGAAAAGAAGTTTATCAAATACCAGTTTTTGAGAATTCGAGAGAATAAAACTAAAAAATCCTGTTTTCCGCAAATTGTTAGTGACCGTATTTTTGTTGTTATTGTTAGTAAGATAACAGAGCCAAAAACTTGTTTGACTGGCTATAGATTCTTGTTGCGTGCTCTTCATTGAAAATTCTCTTAGCTTATCAAAAAAATATATTTATATTAATATTTTACTTTTACGATTCGATTTGGGACTTATGTCTCAACAAAGTAAAAGTTGGGACTTATGTCCCTGCGCCGAAATGATATGATGATATCGAACTGCGTTACAAGTAGAGAGCTGTAAATGTCCACAGTCAGCCGGTTCGCAAGTTGCAGAACATAACATGGAAGCAGTGCTAATTACGGGAAGGAAAGAAGAAAGTATGTGTATAATTACGAGTATTTCATTCATCACCTTCCGTCAGTTAAAAAAGTTGTCGCAACGCACATGGGCTAGGTTAGGCCCTTGAGACTTTCTTTGCATATACCTGCTGAAAACTGATTTCAATTTTCTATGAGGATGTCAGACTATACTTGTTTTATACGTCAGGCAAATATAATTAAGAAAAATTCTAATTATTCAGCGACAACAAAATCGTTTAATACGTTCAGTTCACCCGGAAAAGCGCTTCATCATTTTGTAAATAAATCTACAGCAAGTGCATAAACAGATCTATCTATAGAAAATCAAAGCGAAAAGCTGCAAGCTCAAATTTAATTGCCCCAGAAGTGACACAAATCTAAACGAAGTTGAGAAGACGAATCTAAAGAAAAAGGTAATTTAATCTTCAGTATGGCAGGTTATATATATATATATTTTGGGTCCATGCAGCTAATCTCCAGGAATAGGAAAATTTACACCATCTTCTGTTTGTAATATATGTGGTCAGCAAAAAGCAAGTAAGCAAGTCATTCAAAGCCGGTCTTGGTTTACACTTCCTTGTATCAGCCATCAGTTTTGTGTCAATAACTTCATAGCTGTTGCAGTTTTTAAATGATCAGCTTTTGTGACTCTCTATAGTTTGAAATCTGTATTATGCTTCGAGCTTTTCCACAATGATACAAGTGTAACAAAAGTGAAAGTGAAAAATTATAAAATTTGTATGTTGATTTTTAGGTTTATACCAAAAACAAAAGTGAACAAAAGTGCTGCGGCTGAAACACAAACTCGAGAAACAAATCCACCTGGCTCTTCACCTTTTATTATTCATTTTTTTTTTCAGTTTGTTACATTTTTTTCCATTTGTTAAACTTTTTGAAAAAAATTTGTTACACTTTTAACTGCGGCAACATTGTTTGCTTCATGCCTGCAAAAAAAAAACACTGTCAGTCACTGATCCGTTAGCCAGCTGCCTCCGCAGGTATGCACACTATGTTGGTTAAGGTTGTTCTCTAAATGTGTGCGCCAAAGGGGAGGTCTTTCTTTACTGAGGTATCCCTTAGAGGTGGACTCAAAAGACTCGGTCTGGTGCGTCGTTGTCCATAAGCTACACATGACCTAACCACCTCAGCAGTTGTATATTTGAACCTTTTTGAGTTGGCTGTGCTCTCCGCACTCCAATAATACAAGCTGGACCGAAAATCGCCCAAAAAAGCCTTTTCTCGTCTGCTTTTCATGGGGTTAATCTTCGTGCAGCACACAGCACGAACGGATTGATTAAGGTCTTGTATAGCATATCTTTGGCTGAATGAAAGAGGGCTTCACTTCTAAAATGCCTTCCTTGCCCGCGAAAAATTAAATTGGCGAAAGTGATTCTTCGCTAGATTTATGCTACGATGTCCTTTTGCGAGGTAATTGTACTTTGCCTAAACAAAGACTTTTACTATACCGCGGAGTTATATCTGTCCAGAGTGTCATTTTGCCCAAATCGCTGGTGCTGAGAGTCCTTTCTCGAAGGCAGCATAAAATTTGTTTGTCGTCGTTAAAAGCACCTCTGTTTCAATGGCTACTTGCGAACGCGCCAGTGACAGCACGCTGCGTTCTACCGATAAGGCCAATATCATCGGCATATACAGGCAGAAACGGACTTCTAAGAAATTGTACCTCTGAAGTTAAAGAAGTTCCATAATAGCAAGTAATTTTGTCTTAAACCTTTTGCGACAATAAAGCGTGCGGTGGTGTTCTATTCAACCTTGACCTTGCAGCGAGATATGAGATATCACCGTCATCATCCTGCACGAACGAACGACTTTGGCAGGAACGCTGCAACTTGACATTGCTTTGTTCGATTTATCCCTATATACGTTATCAAAAATGTGGCCTTGAAGGCAATAAAGACTTTCGTATCCTAAAACTTCACTGGAAAGATCTTATTACGCAATGGCAAGAATGGTTTAAGCGTTCTTATAGTATAGCGAACCCGTATCTCTTGGCAGGCCATATTAGAGCTGTGACAGGCTACGTGACTTGATCTGTCTGGCTTTGAAGCTTGAAGCTCTATTTCATGAATAGCTTCGCTGAAGTGCCTGCTTTATTGGCTTGGACAGTGCCACAGTCCAGCAATCATTAATTTCACAAATTTCGACTGGCCCGTTATTTTTGTAGGAAGCTGTTACAAACAATAGAATCTGTAAGCACTTTTATTACTCGTACCTCTCGTAGAATTCCTCGATGCCATCATTTAAAGCCAGGACATTGCCTAGGATCTCCAAAACTCAAATCAGTCCACCGAATCGTTTAATTGGCCAATAATTTGTCTTAACATCCACATGGAAACTCTGCCACCCAATCTGACGCAGAACTCCTTTTGTATCTGCTCCATTATAGATATAGCATCAGCCATCAAGAATGAAAGCGATAAAATTGATTTCATTTTTGCTGATTCTTCCTCTTGGTCGTTTCAGTTCCATCGCCAACCACCACCAGACACCAGTTTTGCCTGGCGCGGTTCTTCGTCTCCTCTTTGTTATGTTTCCACTCTTGTTCTGCTCTTATTTGTTTTGCGACTCGCGCCGCTCCCACTCATCCTGCTCAACGATATCGATCCAACAACGCTGGCTGTTATTGTTTTGGTTTCGTGTTAGACTTCGTCGTTCCGCACCACAACAAAGTTGACTTCGAGCCTGATCCCCTGCGAACTGTATTGTCTCTCTTACAGGAACTCGCATAACGATCCAGAAGGCAGATTATCATCACATATATACTGAGAAACCAGTTTGCAAAGGAAAACAAAAGACGCGGCCTCTAACGCGAGATTTGCAGAAAAAAAAATCCCTAAGCCTTGGTCAGCATTGGAACTGGCTATATGAGTCGTCCGCGGAACCCTCTATATGTGCAGCATGTGGAAATGTTTCACGTTTTACTGCGCTTAATGGTTCAATGGCTCTCTGCAAGTGCTCAGACTTAAGTGAGAGATAAAAGCGAACTGGTTTGTCGCTGCTTCGGGGAACGTATAAATTTATTCGCATAACGTAACACTTTGCATAAAGCCAGCCATACACACTTTTTTGTGTTGTAAATGTTGTATCAGAAATGACAGAAATCCTTTCCCCCTGTCGCATAAAATATTAAAAACAAATAATGGCATCCTCAGCGAAACATTGACCCTGGGGCTCATGTCGAATTCATGCCCACTCAACATAGAAGAAAAATTCCGAGTACCTTGATGACAAGCGGAAAGGAGGGCATGCATTTAGAAAAGTTCTCTGTGAAATGCACTCGGCCGGTCTTTCCTTCAATCGGAACTGCAAATCCATTGCATTGCCACTTCCACTTAGACCCCATTCACGCCAGTGTAATTTTTAGCTCGCATAATTACAACAATCGTTGTCGGAGGGGAGTTTCCCTAATTCACGAATAAACGCGAAGGACTCCTTCGTTTAACTTAGTATGGAAGAACTCGAACGAGAAGAAGAAAATATGGCGCACTTAACCGTTAGACGTAAATTTATGATAACGTACGAAATAAGAGACCGGAAACTGTAAGAGCCAGACAACGAAGGCGATTATTTTACATTTTATGGGGGTGGTTGGAGAAAGGTCTGGGGATTATTCAGAAAATATTTCTTAAAAGGACACGAATTGGAAAATCTAAGTCCAAATGTGCGTTACATGGGCTCAAGTTCATATTGGAAGTTTTTCAAAGATATCGGTCATTGCTGGCAATCCCAAAGACACGAAATATAGGCCATAACGTGGTGTGTAGAATGGTTGGTTAAGGTTTTTTTTTTTTCTGATTTACAAGGTTTCCCTGTGAAAGATTGAGTGTAACGGGGTGTGTGGAGGGTTTCTTCTGATTTTATATTTGATGATTGTTTCTAACGATTTGTATTTATTTCTCTTGCAGGTAATTGTTTGTAGCTGAGCTTTCCTAAACGAATACTTGTTTCGGTGAGTGTCGTTTAAGATTTCCAATTTTCAGTGAAGCGAATAGTGATTTTATTTGATTGATTGAATTTCTGACGTGGAACTGTCCATCAAACAAGACAGACGAGGAGGCTGGTTATTCTTAAAAGCGGACCCGGCAATGATCCTTTAACTTCTATAACTAACTAAGTTAATCATTGCATGCTATTGAAATTCGCTTTTGAATATATATATTGCGAATGTGACTAGGACGAGTAAAAATTTACTGGCAAGTAAACTATAAACTACTATAAACAAATAGAATGAACCTACAATTTTATACCGATTTTAAACGACTAAGTTGAAAAGCTTTTTTAGGACTGTACCTAATACTCTTCGACTTTCGCGAGATTTATTTTACTGGGGATCGAACCTATAACCACCTCGCTCAGTAGTCCGGTACACAAACAGCTATAGCTGCTAGTATATAACAGACGTCTATTTATTCCATTATTTCGAATTTCGAATTATTTGCATCAGCTTTACCTTTGAGAATATTTAAAATGTTTCAAAAGAGGAAAACAGTGCCCGAATTAAATTTCAAGCATGATCGGAGGTAAAAATGAGGAATAGGTTGATATGATTGATTGACAACGGGTTGCGTTCCTATATAGCTATACCTACTTTGTCCAACAAAAATTGTCAGTACAGGCCTTATGGAGGAGCTTTTTTTCTACCAATGGTGCGGGTGCCTGTAGATACTCTCACGGCACTCAAACACAAGAATTGACACTGAAACAAAAACCAAACCACTGACATACCAAGGAATTGTTGTTGTCATTTTCCTAAAATTTGCATGCAGTCCAGCACAACCAGTATGCCACCCATCCGCGGGCAGAATGAGCATGATCGGCTTGTGCTCGCTGCTCGCGTGCTATTATCGTCAACAGTGTAGCCAGATAAAAAATCTGAAAATCTTGTTTTTTTCAAAGATTTTGTTCAAAATATAGAAAGAGCGAAATATAAAATGCAATTTTGAAGTACTTTACTACTAATACAAGAATCACCTAAATATCTATTAAAAAACACTTTGGTCATAAACATGAATTAAATTGTCTTAGGATTGCATTGATTACCTATATCAAGATCATGGAATTTCGGTTCATTAAGCCTCAACAAATCGTTTGTAAAGATACAAATCTCAACAACCGTTTCAGTACATATACTAAACAATTTTTCCAAAAACACGTTACATGAGTTATTTTATTAAATTCGTTGAAATTCATGTTTCCTTAGAGTTGATGAAAACGTTAGTGAGACAGAAATTGTGCAGGGGCTCTGTTCGACTCCCATTATACGTAATAATGGAATTAATAGAAAACTTTTTTCTTCGATAGAAAAGGTTCTTTTTATGTGCTAGATTTAAAAAGTTATTGATATTAAAAATCTTGAAATTTGATGATTTCGAGGTAAAAAGTCTTGTACATATTTTGGAGTTCAAAAATCTTGAAAAAAAGATATATCTTGTAGTCTATATCTAGTATCACTGATCATCAACCAAAATAAGCAGTGTGTGACTGAAGCAATCAGAAGGGTGTTACCATGTATTAGGTACAATGAAAGCATATCATTAAGGGTTTTTCTGTGGATTTTGTCAAAGAACTTTCGGTTTTGGTGCTTTTGAGAATGAATTATTATGTGGGATGTTGCCATTCGGTTTTAATTAGTTTGTATTTCTGAAGGATCCAATAATATTGAGTTAAACCATTTTTTTTCATGTTGTCTTTTATAAATAAGGCTTATTCGTGAGGCATTCATTTCATTAACGCAACAAATGACCATAAGTGCGTTGTAGTGATATTGCGATAAATTAATAGTGATTACTAGGGCAACCGGATTCATGCATTATTTTTTATTGGAAAACAAACTAAGGCGGTTAGGCCTACTGGGGATACCCTTACAAAACCGCGCCTATTATCCTACCGGAAAAGGAAAAAGATAAACGGAATTTATTTCGTTCAGCAATATTTTTATTTCAAATTGGAAGATGGTAACCCTAATAGTATTGCTCTCTGAGCTATGGCGAATTATCATACAAACTACGGCAAACCTGAAAGAGGGACCGATTTATGTAAGTCATTGCAACCAGACTGAGAGACATACATCCTATCTTCCCTGTACTGACAATTTTTGTTGGACAGAGTATAGTAATTTCTCGAAAAATTTAAAAATTTATTGTCCAAAGGTTTTATATGTTTTGGCTTACGTTTTGCAAGGTGGAAAAAAGCCCTCACTTCACATGTTGACAGTCCATTTCGATAAAGCGTTTTCGGAAAACCGTTTTTGGAGGAGGATGACATCACCTAATACTCAACGGAGAAACCGCCCAAATACTTTGCCACCAATGCCGCGAATTTTGGTATTTTTTTTCAAATTGCAAAGGGAAGAACGCCAAAAAGTTCGTTGTTTTTTTAATTGAAAAGAAAAAAAGTCCCAGAAAGTTGTATTCGCGCGAATTTCGAACTATTATTTTTTTCAAATTATAAATGCTGTAGTAACTGTATGTAGAAATTTGAAAAATAACAGTGAGAAATCAGCTCGAATAGTTAATAGTTAAAATCAAAGCTATATTTGTGCATATTATCTGCATGTATTCATAAATTTAAAGTGAAAAAAGGCTGACTGGGCTTTATTTCACTTCAGCAAAGTGAAATGAGACCGAACATGGAAATTCGGCGTTATTTCTCTTACTAAATTTGGAAACTAAGCCAGGAAAAGAAAACGATTTTTTCTGATCTTCCAATTTTATTTTTATACCCTCCACAGGAATGTATATTCACTTTGTCATGACATTTGTAAAGCCAAGAAGTAGTCACCGGAGACCTCATAAAGTAATGGGTATCCGCCGGGAAGGTATACTACTTTGTTTGTTTATAATTTTTGATTAAATGAAAGAGAATGGATCTTATATTGATAAATGTTTTATTTAATGTCGGCAATTATGTATCAGGTAAATGTCCGCCTCTGTTTCTCACAAATGCGAGCCCTTTTGAGCACATTTTTCATTACATTCTCACACATTTCACGCGGTATTTCATTAATTTCATCACGAATATTTTGTTTGAGTTGCTCAAGCGTTTCTGGTTTGTTTGCATAAACCTTGCTTTTCAGATATCCCCACAAAAAGAAGTCCGGAGCTGTCAAATCAGGCGACCGTGGAGGCCAATCAACATCGCCATTTCTTGAAATAGCTTGTTGTGGAAAGAGGTCTCGCAGTAATTCCATCGTAGCCCTGGCTGTTGTGTGGCGTTAAAAAGTTTTCAATCATATCACGATATCGCTCCCCATTCACAGTTACCGTTACGCCGTTTTCATTTCCAAAGAAGTAAGGTCCAATGATTCCTCCTGACCAAATTGCACACCAGACTGTAACTTTAAATGGATGCAAAGGTGACTGATGAATAATTTGAGGGTTTTCCATTGCCCAGAACCGACTATTCTGTTTATTCACATATCCACTCAAATAAAAATGTGCCTCGTCACACATTATGATTTTTTTTGTCATCGTCACAGTTATCAATGATTGATTTTGATAAAATGTTTTAACGATTAAGACACGTTGGTTTATCGAATATTTTTTCATAATAAATTTGCCACGTGTCTACTTCACGACTGCCAAATATGAACTGTCAAGACTAATGTTTACCAAAATGGCGGCAAAACAAAGTAATACCTTCCCGGCGGATATCCTGTATATATATTCTGAATCAGGATCACATTCTGAATCGATTTAGCCATGTCTGTCTGTCTGTCCGTTTGTCTGTCTGTTGAAAGCACGATAGGGCCCAAAGGAATTGACACATTAATTTAATTGCGTATGCAGTGGAGGGTATCAAAGCATCGGCCAGGCTGATGATAACACGTTTACTTGTTTATTTTTGGCTTATTGCCAAAACCATTACGCCGCAAGGATTTTCGTATTTTTTTCCAAAGCACCTTGGCCTTCAACCTTTATTTTTCCAAGAGGTACGAGTAAGAGGAAGAATTGCCGAAAACTTAGTTTTCGAGCTAAACTCAAATCCCTAAAGGGATTTGAAGAAGAACTTCCTCAAAGTATATAAAAAAGAATTGAGGAAAACCAAGGAATTATCTTGGCAAAATAAAAGAATCTTCTGAGATTTGAGGCATTACAGCCAAGAGGATTCCACTCAACAAACACAGCCATTGCAAGCTGTTTGCAAAAAAACAAATGGCTTAAGCGGTTCACTTAAACTGCTGTTGGACACCCATTTTCAAAAGATGTGCTTGGACAAAAACAGATCAAAAAACCAACATCCATAGTCTTAGATAAACTGATTTGGGTGCTACTACTTACTACATAGCTTCAAGCCGTTTATATTTAAGGAAGCAGGCTGCAAAACAGAAGCCGAACTGAAAACGGTTTTGAATATCCTCCTGCCAGTGCTAGACACACCTAATCCTGAGGGGACTTCACGAGAGTGGTTTTATTTCCCACTATAGGTGTTGAGAACAGTCCCTCAGTGGATTTAGTTCCCTGCACCTAAGCTTTCCACCACAAGTGTCATTGTTTCTGGCTTTGAAACCCAAATGAAGTCTAAGTAGTTGATAAGTCAAAAATAGTCCGTTTCGGAGAGTGTAAAACTCCAGTTAATTCAGTTTTCGACACAAAAGGTATATAAAATCCTTACACCAATTCCTAACCCATCCATTTTTATGTCAATAAAGAATTTAGCAGATTATTAATATCCAATCAAAGACTTTGCAGCATTTAATGCACTTCCCATCTTCATAATGGTATTGACAATAGTCAGACGACCTGTGCAGAGGTTGATGGGTGAGACATCAAGCTATGCACGGGTCGTTTTACCCGCACCAAGGATCCATAAGCATAAAACTAAAAGCCAGTAAAAGCTTTCACTTGTTTTGCATATAGTGCACACCTCATGATCGACCCAAAACACGATAAAACAAAATGGATTTGCGTGTCCTGATCTAAATAGTGGACGAATAAAAAATCTTTTACTCTTACAATTTTCAACTGACAAGGGCAATTTTAAAGTATCCCTCGTAACGTTATATTATCTCGACACGAACAATCTGACGCTCTGAGATGAACCATAAATTGCTTTATGGCAGAAGTTATGTCTTTTGTTTATGTTTTAATCGGATTTCAACTGCATCAAGTCACCACCCCAGCTCTGTGTCACTATTATACAATGGCAGCTCATTTTCGTTTTATTGACAGTGGGAATAAACTTTGAACTCTGCGCTTTATATCTGATTCCACTCATCTACTTTAATGGTTAGTCACGAAATTATACGTAAACTCCGGGCTCTATGGATTCTGTCAAAGTGGCAACACTTTTACGACAGGATTTGACAACCATAACATCAAACAATAACTATCTGCGCTTAACGACATGTGTCACATGCCGTTCCTCTTCTATTCACCGTTAAACTATACTAATACGATTCCATTCCGTCAACGACGATAACGGTCGACAGTCGTCATCGTCACGATGATTTAATTTCCATTGATTTTTATATGCGGAAAGTTTTGGGTAGGTTGTAGGGTGACATGAACATAACATTCCCAGTTCGCAGAGCATGTCCTCGGGTAGTACTAATATGCATGACACATTAGACGACTGGGCACATGAAATTGCCCAAGTTATGCGGCATGAATCAGAAGTTGCTTCGCATTGTTACAACCCACCCTTCTTGTGATGACTTCATGCGACCGACGACTGCTGCTGGAAAAAAAATTGACTCAAGGAAAATCCTGCTCGAGAAATGAGAGACACCATAATGTACTTGCTTAAGGATCATATCATAATTCCAAAGCTGGATGCGGTCGACAATTTGTAGTTTCTGTCTGTTTATGCCTCTCTGACGCCCCTTGTCGTCGCAGTTGTGTTTGTTTGTCCTGCAATACAGGCGAGTCAGTCAGACGGCCTGCGGCGTATACACATGCCTGCCTTATTGGTGCGGGTGCTTCATTCACTCTCTCCTTCTCTCACTCTCTCTGTGGGGTATTTTAAATTTTGGATGTGGCGACCCGGCCAGGACGTCCTCTCCTCAATCCTTATATCAATGCCTAGAAGTGAATGGATTCTTTTTTAAATGGCGTCTATCTATCGTCATGGCGCTGCTTCTGTGTGTTAAATCGAGTCAAATGACGGTTTGATTTGCGCTCGAAATACTGGAATGAGTTGAGTCCTTGCTGCCAGAGATTTCGCTTGTACGCGCTGTCATCGTGTAAAACATAATTCACAGGAGTTTATCAATTATTTACCGATTTCGCCGGATATTGCATGTGAAAGAAAGTATGCGGAGACATAGGCACAAGCAAATGCAAAATTAATTGGGGCAAGTCCCGAGGGGGCAAAAATTTGTTTTTTTTTTCTGCAAAGACCGCTCATTCCGTATTATTGACTTTATTGCAGGGATAAAAAGGGATGTAACTAGGACGAGATTTAGGTCCAGTCAAAGTCGAATTTTTAGACATGTGTCGGTCGTCCCTTCATGACTCTCATGAGATTCACTTAAAACTCCCAGCGGGAAGAACTATGATAGATGTCAGTCATAATGGTGTTTTCGAACAGTTTTTAATTAAAACCTTGAACGTTTGTCAAGTGTAGCATCTGTTCGGGGAGACAGCAAACAAAAGGTTGTTTGTGCTAACAAAAACCGACTCAACTCATAAACAATTAATCCTTGGCAAGGAGTTTCTGGTTTAATCAACCAGAGCTGCTCACAATTAATTACGTTTCTGCCACAGAATGGGAAATGAGTTGACTACCATGAAATGGTTTATTAAGTTTTATACACATCAATCAGTTTCAGAGAAATAGGGCGGCAGGCTAAACAAGTTGTGAATAGACATCGATTATGATGGTGGGCCATGCATTCTGCAGAGTTGGTAGGTGCAATCGTAAATTGTGACAACAATTCAACCCGATAAAACAATAAAAACAAAAAACAACAGCTCTCCGATAGAACACCGTTTCTCTTATCGTAGATTTGAACAGGAATTTATTAGAAGCTCCAATATCGCTGGGACATAAGCCCCAACTTTTAATTTTGGGACTTATGTCCCACAAAGAGACATAACTCGATTTGGGACTTATGTCCCACACCATCGGGACATATCGTCACCTGCATGCAAGAAGTGGACAACTCGATTTTTTTCATTTTGGAGATAACTACGTTTTCTTTTACCTTAATTCGATGTTAATGTATTGCAATAATCAGCAAACTCATTTTTCTGATCTGCTGCCACCTATTGAATATTACACAAAGTAGACAAACAAAACATCTAATAAAAACCCAGTGCAAAAACTAGGTATCTTTAAAAAGCGTCTTTTTGCACTAATTTTGTTTTCACTAGAAGAAGATAGCTCAAGTTACCTAGTTTATGCACTGTCCAGAGAAGGCCTACTATAGATTTCTTATTTTGTATTGAGTAGGTAGGTATACAATGGCTTTGCCTTGAGACGATATCATCAAAAGATTTGATTTCCAAAAGAACTTTGTTACTAAGCTCAGCAACAAGAAGAACAATGAATCCAGAATTCACAAACCGATGGGAACTGGGGCGGGAGTATTCGGGCCTAGAACCAAATAGCCTGAACCAAAGTACCATCATCTTTCGGCCTGAAATCTATGCCATGTGTCCAAATCAACTTCGACAGAAACAAAACCAACTGTCATATAGCTATAAATGTCAGACAGCCAGGCTGCTATATTGACTCTCGATTTAGGAAAAACAGGGCGAGAACCTTGCATAATACTGAGGGCATGTGGCAGGCTGAGAAACTTCTGGGGCAATACAACCGGAAAAAGTCCAAGCTTGCATCGGCATGAGCAAAAACAACCTCCGTCTCCTAACGGACTTCCCAAGGGGCTATTGTAGATTTAAGGAACACCTCAGGAAACTGGGTATATCTGAAGTGCAAATTCTGCGATGAGTCCAGTGAAATCGCAGAGGGATCATGTGGGGCATTGACCCACAAAAGACTCAAATACTTGGGCAAGTACCAATTATCTGATGAGGACATACTGTCACTGGAGCCAGCTTTCATCCTTTGATTCACATAATAATCATAATACGTCGTACACGATGGAAGTCCAGATAACATCCTTGATTGGAAGAATTTTGTCTACGAATATCTCACGAAGAGAAAAGCAGACATATCTTTATAACCTGTGCTTATGCAAAAAATGCTTGGTTCCAAATCAAGTTTCTTTTTACAAATGAAATAAAATGAACAAAATTAAATTTTTCCCATGTATTATGGCTTTATTAGCAAGAGCAAACATTCCCCTTAATTATGGAACCCAACGTCGTTCAGGTGGCTGGCTTCGCAGTAGCGCATTCTGTCACTTAAATTTTCCAAGACCTTGTTGATGGTTTCGGGCTGTAGCCATGGATTGCTAGGATAATATCGGCCCAACAAAAAAAAGTCCGAGGCGGTCAAATCGCAGCTCCGAGGCGGCCATTTGACATCTGATAACACGATTTGGGAATTTGGTGTGTTCTTTAATTTCAGTAAAAAAAGAGTCGGTTAAAATGGCTCTGTAACGCCCACCGTTGACCGAAACGTTGTTGTTGAGCTGTTGAGATCGATGGCGAGTTGAGTCTCGCAGTGTTTGGGCTAAACAGCACTCACTTTGGAACCAAGTTTTCAATATTTCCCAACGTTGTTCAAGCGTAAAGCGAATCATTTCGTTCCGCGGGGGTATGATATGGACTTTCTGTCAAGATTTCGAGCGGGAAACAGCTGTCGGTGTCAAAATAAACTATGTTTTAAAAAGAAACCACTAGATAGCCCACCTCAAAAGGGGCCTCAAGAAACCTTTCGAATTCTAATATTAAACCATAAAAATGTTACCCAGCAGGACAGCCTATCACTGGCGCAAAGTTCAAAGACTTAATGTCTCTCTTTTGAACAAAGCCCCCGTCCTGTGGGCCGTGATTACTTTGACTTTTACCGAAGTTTGCCTCATCGTAAAGTTGTAGAAGAAGTAAAACATGTGAATACATAAATAGTCTTTTTAATTAATTAAAATTGATTTTCGGTTTATATTCTATTCTGAGATAGGTACTGGAAAATGTAAAACAAAAACTAGCCAAATCTGAAGAGCTAGGTAACTGACATTTTAAATTTCAATCAGTTTAAAATAGTTGGTGCAAAAAATGGATAACTGTCAGTTTTCTATTTTAAATATTTTTATATCAGAAACATATTTATATACCAATAAATATTTGTCGCCTTTTTATTCTTCAAACTTCAAGGAGTGGCACAGTAAAAATATCTTGTAACTGTGGCAGAAATAGATTACGAAAAGGTCGTTTAAATAAGTAGCATCACTTACTTTGTCGAATTCTCAAAAGTGTGAAAAGTGAACCCACACCCACTTTTTGCATTCAGGTGACGATTATGTAATTTCCATTCTCAAAAACTAGAATTTTACAAGTTTCTTTTGAGAATTTGAGAAAAGAAACTAATAAAATTCTTTAGCTTGAGAAAAGAAATTTATAAAATTCTAGTTATTGAGAATTCGAGAAAATAAAACTAAACAATCGTGTTTTCCGCAAATTGTTAGTAACCGTATTTTTGTTGTAATTGTTAATAATGCTTAAAACCAAAACAAGATAACAGAGCCAAAAACTTGTTTGACTCGCTGTACATTCTTGTTGCGTGCTCTTCATTGAAAATTCTCGTAGCTTATCGAAAAATAATATTTATTTGGTGAGACATAAGTCCCAAAAGTAAAAGTTGGGACTTAGGTCATTCAATAAGTCCCTAGGACTTACTAACAACCAAATTTAGACTCGACTTTAGGG
This sequence comes from Cheilosia variabilis, assembly GCA_951230905.1. Taxonomy (NCBI): domain Eukaryota; kingdom Metazoa; phylum Arthropoda; class Insecta; order Diptera; family Syrphidae; genus Cheilosia; species Cheilosia variabilis. The sequence continues at coordinate 40,313,619 of OX579678.1, forward strand.
CAATAGTCGAAATTAAAATATACTGTGTAGGTGTGTACCAATAATCTTCGACTTTAAGATAATTGAGACATGTAACTTTCGATCCGGAGAAAGTCGAGTCTAGCCCATTATTTAAGTTTAAACGTCAGTCTGAAGAAAAGTCAATTGGTCGTTTTGAATTAAATAAGGTAAGATGAATTGGTAAATTATTTTAATATGTTACAAATATAAACCTTTTTTGTTTTTCAAACAAAAAAATTTCATTAATAGTTTTCTTCTCCATTTTAATGTTATGAATATTTTCCGGTCCGTATGTGCAATGAAATTGTTACATATTGTTATTGTTACTGCTATGGCTATTAATCCGTTTTACTTATGTACGTTTCCTTAATCTTTGTAAAGCCTTCACAACTTATAAGATGTAATCTTACTGTGAAACCATTCTTTGTAATAAATAAATATGAAATGGACAGGCAATGCGAGAACTATTAGTTGACTGTGTCTAACCATTGGCTGATATCATTGATAGCAAAATTAACAATGCTGCACTGCAATGATACAGTCAAAAAACCAAGCATGGGAAACAGTTGCTGTTATATTTCACTCAAAATACAACCAACTGCCAATTTCAGCAAATTATTTGAAAGCTCAGAAAAAAATTATAACGCTTTTGAGTTATACTGTTATAATTTTGCTATAAAGTCAGATGTAGTTAATGTTCCGATTACTTTGATTGTTGGTACCTAGAAATTAAAAGTCGAAACTATAGTTAGTTTCGAAATTAGTTAAACTCGAGTTTACAGTTTGGTTGTTGGTAAGGCCCAACGAGTATACCGATTTTCTAACTTTTTGATACCACTTTTATAGTACGATTTCTCTTTCTCGTCAAAATAGGCCTCAGTTTCAGCAATTACTTCATCATTGGACTTAAATTTCTTTACAGCAAGCATTCTTGTGTGTAATGGAATTCGAATTTATTGCGGCTTAACAGCGCCAAACACTCCTCTGAAGCATCAAATCGTTGTTGTTTTTGGTCGACTGTGAGCTCACGCGTTACAATGCCGGCTAGCTCGTGCACCTTCAACTTGCGATCGTTCATAACAAATTTGTGGATTTTTTTTATGTTTTCTGGAATAACAGCCTCATTTGGGCGTCCACTGCGCTCTGCATCATTTGCGCTGGTACGACCAGCAATCCACTTCTCTACCATTTGTCTCGATGGAGCAGAGCAGACCAAAGTCATTGTTTGGTTTTCACTGAATTTTTTTTCATCAAAAAGCAATGCTTTGTCAAAACTCGAAATTCACTTTTTTCAATAACAAGATTTGCTCCACACAAAATGCGATAACTCCCGAATCAATAGTCAGATTGCTGTCAAATGTATACACTTATCGTTTGAAGGCTAGTACTAAGTAAAAAATCATATGGAAAAAAATTCTAGTAACGCCATCTATGTGTCATCCTATGGACTTTTTGAATGGACTAATATGTCCCGGGGACTTATGTCCCTGCGCCGAAAGTATGCTGGTACAGAGGGTCTAGGTTTGATTAGTCTAGGTTATATAGAGGAAGGTATTATTAAGTGCCAAACGGCTCTTTGTTTTTTTTATCTGCCTCCGGTCATAGCGTCCTCGACTATGCTATACAATTTTCCAATCGCTCGCAAGAAGGATGTGTCAGATTCATTGAAGCTCATTTCCATCCCCATTCTTGCCAAAGCATCAGCCATTTCGCTACCTGCTATATTGCTATGTCCGGGAACACAGCAGAGGTCCAAGCGTTCCCTACTACATTTGATTTTATTGCGAAGAAAATTAGTACAGTGTGCTTCTGACAAAGACGTAAACCAACCGAATGTTAATTTTTCGTTCTTACAAAAAAAAAATCATTATATGGGCGTTTGAATAGTACCAAAAGGTGTCTTCAACACTTTCTACTCCCTGAAGCTCTTACTGATGGTAGATACCCATATTTCTTTTTTAAATTTGACTTTGAACGATTTGACCGAGCTTAGTTCTGTTTAAATTTTATGCGTAAAAGCTTTTCACTCACACAGTTGAATGGCCATTGCACTCGTCCCAACAAACCAACGCATGTCTCTGATGGCAACTTTGCTGTAACACCACCTATTTATTTATTATATTTAATATAAATTGCCCCGCCAAAAGAAATCTCTTTCCGACTTACTTCCTAATGACAATTTACAAAAAAAGAACACCAGCTGCCAATTACATTGCCCACAAAAAGACAAAGTTCGAAAAAAGGTTTAAGTGATTTCTCAAACCAGCACAAAAACGAGCACAATTTAAGAACCCTTATACGACTCCCATGGGAGTAATACTATCAGTGATAGATGCACTCATTAATATTCTTCTCGAATCTGTGCCTCACACTTTTATAGATAAAATACATGTACACCCTTGCCATCGTATCGTAATGATGCTCATGTTTTACAACATAATTCACTCCACCCTTTTTGTGTCTCTGAGTCTGGCAATCTGCTCCATTAATAATGGAGGCGACCCAGCACAGAGCGAACTAAATTCATCGCCCCCTGTCACCCACAACCCTTTGATACTTCATTAATATTTATAAATCTTTTAATATCCTGTTCGGTGTTCTCGGAGTCGCTCGTCAGATATTACTCAACGCGAGAATGTGTGCAAAATCTTCAGCCGAAAGTGTGGAAGGAATTGTAAACGTAAAACTAGCCCCCTCACCCCTATTCATCTACCAACCATGTGTGTGGGAAATAATTTATCTCAATATGCGAACAGGATCGTGCTTTTTAATGACTCTCTTTGCGTAGAGAATGCCATCTACATGCATGCACATTGCACCCACGCCGACGAGACAAACGTACTTGGATGTGAAAAAGTCATTTAATTATGGTAATTAAATGCGCGAGACATCCTTAAGAAGAGTCCTCAAGTGAATGAGCGAGCAAACAAAAAAACTACAGCACCCCTAATTAAAGTGAAAGCTTAAACAATTTTGAAGACGACGTCGTTTGCCTGTTATTATTCTTCTGTTTGTCTTTGGACCGAATATATGTGCCGTCGCAAGAACGGCAAAAAACGACTTCACCATGAAATGAGCATAGAGGCAACCGTCAATGAGAAACTTTCTCCGAGAATGCGAGAACTAAAAAATATAACTACATTCTACATTTACCTTTGCTAGAAGTTGTTCAACATGTGGGAAGAAGGACATTTTCATTCTATTTGCAAACTAATTAAAAACCGAATTTTGCCTAGTAAATAGATTTCCCAGTTGAGACAAATTTGGAACTTTCATTTGTTTGATGAGGGTCCTTTTGAGCTATTCTATTCTTTGGCCAAAAGGTAACACTTCCATTTGTGTATGTGGTCGATGGATTTTTTGTAATTCACTAGGAAGGAAGGTCCTCCGATTTGCATCCTACAGAGAAGCATCAGTCAACTGTCTAAATAGTTAATGTCTGCAAATAAAATCCCTGAGATTTGTGTTCTTACAGGGGAATTTAGCCTCAGGTCCTTTGGGGGCAACTATTGGCATTTGAAAAAGGATCCTCACAAAACAATTTGTGGTTTGGCGAGATGAGAGTCTATACGCTTTTAATCCACAGGAACTGTCGGTCTTCATCAAAGCAGACAATTGTTCGACTTTGGAAACTGCAAAAGTTTTACGGTAGATGTCTGTCAAATGGGAAAGAGATATGTACCTATTTTTGGTGGACGATCAATTAACCCCAAATGGGTGGATTCCAAAAAAAGGTGAGAGGTCGATAAACGGCCAAAGCTTTATTTTTGGGTACGTTTGTGTGAATGAAATTGAATTTTTGGGGCCAACGAAATTAGTTGCACACATGCCTCTTGTCTGACAGCTTTGGGATTTGCCTTCAGTTAAGATGATTTCGTGGTAAAGACCGTTATAATGTGGCACACATCACAAGCAGCATTTTTGTTTCATATAATTTTTGTTCGCAAGTAATAGCTCGTTGACTTAAGCTAAATTACTGGCATCATTTTAAAAAATTTGCACAAGTTACAATTGATTGGCCTTCAGGAACAGGTGCAATGTTTTCGAATTAAAAAGATCAGCTCATGATCGGAAAAGTAATTCCTACCGATTTCTGAAATGTTCGAACTTTTGTGTTCGGATCAAGTAAATCGCGATGAATTGGAACTTTCCATTATATGTTACGTAGACGTACCTAAGGTCCAACTTCTTAGTGGTCCGAGGCCATGTTAACTGCTCGAAAAGTTCTACGAGACTGGAGAAATGTCCTCAGTCCAGGGTTTTCGACATTGTCATCTATTGGTCGCAGTGTTGCCGAAAGTATTTCCATAGGAGTATTGTACTACTTTCAACACCTCCGTACTCCCTCCTTTCACCTTCATACTCGTATTTCTTTTAAATACCTAACATATTTTACACTTGCAGCAAAGTGTAATTTTAACCTTAATAAATTTAATTTTAATTCACTTTAAACTTAATGCAAATTTGGCAGCACTTGTATATTCCAAACTGTCGTCAAAAAACATTTTTCTAGTTTGTTTTTGTTTTTCGTTGGCTTCATGCAATTTTCATCTGTAAGTTCGATAATTATTTTATTGTTATCTGAGATTCTCGCTACATATACAAATCATACTGAGACCTCCAACTTCGGCCGATTATCTGTTACTTGCCGAAAAGCTATATTTTTAGGTATTTCTGATGTTGATAGACCTACCACATCTTCAAAAAAAAGCAAAAAATCGCACGCAAATCTTCCGTCAAGGATGATTGAGTGATTTTGCGTTTACCCCGACTCCACAGGAGATAATTTCTCTCATAATGCTCATCATGAGATGAAATATCGTGTGGAGTCACTCTTTTTCATCGCATGATTGGATGTCTGCGATAGCTCTCTGCAATTATATATTGCGATGGATGTCTGGCATGAATTTGACGTATTTGTTTTTTTTTATTTCTTTTCGTCTGGAAATGTAATTTTTTTGTCTCACTTTGCAGTTTTTTGATTTTTTGAAAAAACTTTAAAGAATATACCTAGGTACAATTAATAAACCAAATATAATAAACAAAACAAACAGCCGAATAATTTCCACAACAGAAACGTCAAATATAATTTCTCTTGCCGCTGCAATACACACCCCGACGAAATGAAAAATATGAAATGTCATGGCATGTTTTGCCCAGCACAGATATGAGGAAATTGTATGAGATGGATGTCAGGCAGATATGAGAGATATATCTCCTGTGGAGTCGGGGTGAGGAAATTGACAAAAAGCCATTTTATTCGTCTTGTAATATGAAACTTACAAACAACAAACAGCTTATAGAAAGACATAAAAAATCAAAAAGCTATCTGCCGTATGACAGATTTTTTATAATTGAAAATATATTTTCTTACATACTTTTGTTTTTCTTTTAAATAAAGTTAAAAAAAAAATGTTTGTGCTCACATTTTTATTTATTAAGATTTAAAATATTCGTACAGACTATTTTTTTTTTTCAAAATACTCCCCATTTTTGGATGCAGTACTACCTTATAATATATTTTTCTCCGGCAACACTGATTGGTCGTCATGTTCCTTAAACAATTTTGAGTTTAATCCTGTAGCCATATTTAAAACAACATACACCTATGGCGTGTAGAAGCAAAGACAAGCTGCCTTTGGCAGCGGAGGATCAGCTCTGATTTAGTGGGTTCGCCCTCGAGGCGAATTGTTGTAAGGTATTCACTCAAATTTTTAAAGCTCAAAACATTTCTTTTGCAATACTCTGTGCAAACGCTGACCTAGGCGAACGCTTCAGAGGCACGAGTTCCTTACAGATATATTTTTTTAATTTAAGATTAGTCTTCGGTGCAAGCGATTGAAGTTTCTATGCTGGTGAAGGTTCTTATAGTAGTCAAGCCTAAGGAAATATGCTGGCCTAAGTCGTAAATACCAACTAATGGCTGTGTGAAGCTAGGCCAAAGGACTTATTCGGACCTATTGCGTAAACTATTTATTTTGTATTTCACGGCCTTCGGTGGTTTTTCAGTTGCAAGCGTCTTTTTAGGTCAAAAATATCAGATCTGAAAGTGATTGTCTCCATAAACAGAGTGGCAATTGAAGTTACTGACTATACGGATCTAAAGAGAGAAGTTGTTGTGTGTAAACCCGGGCTGGAAACACTAATGTTCCATATAGTGCCTTGCACAGTTTTTCGAAAAGGATTGCTTAAATGTGTGCTTTGCCTTTGCGTTGGTTAATTGTTAGAGCGACGAATTGGAATACCCGAATAATGCAGTTTGCAGATGTATTCTATAAACTCGAATTTCTATTGGCTTGCCTCCTTTATAATACTGCAGAGCTTAACCACGATTCAAAACTAGCAAAGAAAGAAGTCGGCCCCATTTCTCACTCAATTATTATGTCATCCAAATCCAATACGACAAATCACGAAATATCATCTGACCCACCTGACCCATATCCAACTCAGATGCAAATCCCCCTTTTTTTAAAGGCAGCCTTAATCCATAATAAAAAAAAAACAAAAGAAACAAATCGTATTCCATCAGAGCAGCCCCGACAGACAAAGGCCTTTGACTTGTGCTCATTAACATTAGCATTTAATTAACAGACACCAAACAGACACAAAGCATACAGCCAACACAAGACAGATAGCCATCCTTCTTTGTCCGAATGGGAAAAAGGATTTTCTCACAAATAAGCTGATTTAGTTCTCTTTTTTTGTCGCTGCTGTGGAAGCAATTAAATTTGGTTTATCTGTGCGAACGTTATTTCGAGAAACAAATCTTTAACATTCATTCTTCGTTGCGTTTAAAAAGGATCACCCCCCACACCTCTTAGTCTCAGCTGGAGCAATTCATCATCGTCTCGTTAATTGGCTGGAAAATATATACAAAAGTACACAATCCGTTGCATTTGGACAACATTCCCCCAGCAGCACACGGCACCGATTTGCGACCGTGAATTATTGTAAACGCGACTGCATGTAGATGGCGCCAAGTGTGCGCACGGCTATGGAATTAAATTAAATTCTTCCCCAGACCCAACTTGAAAGCGATCCATTTCGACTGTTGCTTTCTGTGCGCTTTTGTATTTCAATTTGCGCCGAAGGCATACAACACAAACACAAATTGGTTTGCTTTCCAGAGACCAATTGAGCATCTAGCTTGCTGCCTCCACTGCCACTTGGGACGATAATTTTCTTCAATGTGCCCAACAAGCAGGCGAAGTCAACAGGCCGTACATACCACCATCTGGATCTGGTGGTGTTTTTCAAGTTGCCACTTGAGATTTTTGGTTCTAAATGCGTTCGCTGATAATTTACAACTTCCGAAAATGATTTAGAACTGTGTGCGCACACACGTCTCGATAAATGGCCTCTTGGTATGAGTTGGCATATGGCGGCCACTGCGTTTGGGGTCAAAGATTTTCGGTAAATATACGACTCACTGCTGCAAGTTTCTTTGAGATGTATATAATTTGAGTGTCACTGCGATATCTTGGTCGAGGTTTCAAGAGTCTATTGAACTCAAGTATGCGATTACGCACGACACGGTGCGACAAGTGAATGTGGAGAAAGTTTACTTGCCCCTGGCTATTATAGATATGCGGTTTTTATGTGCGGATGGTACTTACAGTCCAGAGAGAACAATTTGTGAATAGATGGTTCTTCTTGAGTTGATGAGCGTTCAAACCTGCGGTCAATTGAATGTCTGATAATGAGCGGTACACAATGTTGTAAAATAGATTGTGTGTAAATGGTAGATATCTATTGTTTGACATACACCAATTTTTTTTCTTCTGTACCATTTAGGTCAAGTTACGTATCGGCCAGGAAACCCCAGTGATAATCAGATGTAGGCATAGCTGTTTGCGAGGCGCTACATCATGAAAATGATGAATAAAATCTCATCGGCGGTGACTGGCACATATACGTAACAGTAGTCTGGGTTGTGTATTTATTTAGTAAAATAATACAAGTCTGAGGCAGTGGTCCCAGATTAAGGGGAAAAGCGCCTATTTTTGCGCTTTTTCAATTAAAAAGGGGAACACGAGGGGAAACTGAAAAAAAAGGGGAACAAATTAAAAATGTCTGTGAAACTGAAATTGCTTAAAAGCAAAATCTAAACGTATAAACAAATAAATTTCAAAGTCTACATACAAATGTTCACACTAAATATGAAAGAAAAGAGCCCATCGAACGTCTACATACACATTTTTTTGTATCTGAATGCATTCAATTAATGAAGTTTTTATTTTATTTTAGGTTTTTATAGAATTAGCTAACTGATCCTTGCATAATATGTATATTTTTATGTTATAGCTTGTTAATAAAGACAGTTATAAAATGACTTACATTGTTTTTTTTTAAATAAAGGCAAATTTCACTTAGGGGAAGAGAAGGGGAAGTTTTTTTCGAATTTCAGGGAAAATTATTGCCTTTGCTGGTAAAAAATGGGGAACAGTCTACACAGTCTGGGATCATTGGTTGAAGAATTCTCAAAAAAGAACGTTAGTCTGACCGAGATCGTTTCTCAAAAATATTGGCGGTTTTCTTGCCGATTTTTCTTTTTCTTTTCTCCATCAACTGTAATGGAGGATCGTAAGTTCTTTTCCAGACTAGTTTGGCAGAGGATTCCATTCACCAGGCAGGTTTCCATCCAAGCAGATCTTTAAGATGAATTTTCCCGACTAAACAATCACCACATGTAAAAAGATGAGCTACAACTTCTCTTCGGATTAAGGGAACTATTCGAATTCATCGCTCATTTTGAGTAGGTCATTCATATTCAACTTCCTGACAGGGCGAAACGGCTTTCATCTTTGAGATTCTTGATTAGGGCGTTGTAGCCTTAATGTGATCCTTTCGATTCTCATTTCAAAAGTAGTATGGTTCGTTTAACTCAACCACATTATTCTCCATTATGACATGTGGCAACGTCTTGTTGCAACCACATGTTGGTCGCATCCACATCTTGTAATTTAGGCACTGAAAACTGGGTTATTATGTCACGATAAGGAACAAGACTGTTAGGTGCGGCAAAATCCGCACCAAACTGTCACGCGTTGTGGATGCATTTGTTTCTCAACAATTTCTCTTGGGTCTTCTGAACCCCAAATGCGACAATTTTGACGATTAACGAAACCATCAAGTTGAAAATGAGCTTTATTACTGAAGATGATTTTGTAGCTGACAAACCTTTATTATTTTTTAAATATTGCTCAACAATGAAAATGCGTTTTTCTTTCGTATAGCGCTCCATTTTTTCTTACCCCGAACTGTCAGCTGTCACATTGTTATTTTTTCCCTCGTTGGCATCACTGTACTATTAAATGGCGCTTAATTCATATTTTGCTGCAATTAGGGGCACCCTTTACATATATTGAGGAAATGCTTTTTTTTTGTTATTATTAAATCGTAATATTTAAATGATTCATCCTATTGAATTTCATACTTTTAAAGTATGAGAACATGCAACAAAAGTTTAGTTGAAATAATAAACATTTTTCAATATTCATCATTAAACCACTCTTGAATGTCATATAATTATTCGTACATGCCTACAATAAAAGGTCCACGTTGCTTGTGAGTATAAATGCTGTACCAACTACTTCGTGTGGATACACCTTCAACAGACATTAGTTTGTATAGTGTGAAGATTCTTTGAAAATAAAAGCGCCAAAATTCTGTACTAACATTTGGTGGTCACAATTTAGACTCTGCGCAGTCGATTCGCGTAGCTGTTAAGTAGTAACATTAAACAGCAACTTCACAGTTTTTGTATGTTTTGAAATGTTACAGTAAATGACATTTGTATCTTTGAGACGCGTAATATTAACACATATTGTCATTCCATCTTATTGGAATTATTTTATACCGAGTCAAATATACCGAGTGGTGATAATAATTTAAAGTAAATTTGCATAAGAGTCACAAATTTCTACTTGGGCAGCCTTCTAATTTTATTCTCTACCCCTTACATATAGATACATAAAGTACATGACTGGATCTTTAGTCAGACCCAACTCAACTTCTTTAAATTGGCAAGCTACCCTTTACCTTTTAATTTGAAGTGGAGTTTATTTTTGTTATAAATACAAGGTGGCGCAAAAATAACCTTCCGATGTTTTTTGGCTGTAATTTAAAAAAAAAATGAAAAACTTTGATTCTTCTTGTGGATTATTTTTATTTGGTCTTTTAATTTTTTTTACATCAAGTCGAGAATATGATGTCATGTAAATGGCCGCCGCCACAGTTGATTGTCATTTGAGCCCTTTTTATGGCATTTTCCATCACTTTGGCCAAAACTTCCGGCGATAGGTCCTCACATTCTTGACGGATATTGTCTTTAAGAGCTGCAAGAGTCTGAGGCTTGTTGACATAAACCCGCGACTTCAAAAAGCCCCACAAAAAGAAGTCTGGAGCATTCAAATCAGGCGATCTTGCTGGCCAGTGCAAATCGCCAAAACGGGAGATTAGGCGCCCGGGAAATGCATCCTTCAGCATATCGGTTGTGGCACGTGCAGTGTGTGCCGTTGCACCGTCCTGTTGGAACCACATGTTTTCCAATCCCAATTCATCAAGTTGCGGCAAAAAGAACTCGTTGATCATTGCTCTGTAGCGCTCACCATTCACAGTAACCGTTTGGCCCGCGACGTCTTTGAAGAAAAAAGGTCCGATGACTCCTCCAGCGAAAACAGCACACCATACAGTGACTTTGAGCGGGTGTAATGGCTCTTCGTGGGTTACACGCGGATTTTCAGTGCCCCAGAAGCGTAAATTTTGCTTATTTACGTACCCGCTAAGATGGAAATGGGCCTCATCACTCATGATTATTTTTGATGAAAAATCATCTTCCTCTTGGTGGTGATTAAGGATGGCTTGAGCTTGAGCGTTCTGGAGCAGTGTAGCGTAACATTGTTTATTAACGTGTATTTCGCATGTGTTTACTACACAAATGTCAAAACAGAACTGACATTAGGGGCCAATCGCAAAATTTATAGCATTTTCTGATAGGAGGATTACTTTTGCGCCACCTTGTATAACTCGGCCGTTAACACCTTTAAAGTAAAACCTTTCATTATAAGACTTGTGGTAAATTGAATTCTCTATAACTTTGGTTTTGACAAATATTAACCTACGATCGATATTTGTCGATTTAGTTTTGTCCAAAGTTTGAATTTTTAACAGTTTAATTTCATTCCATTTATTTAGTTTATTGAAAATATCTGCTTTTCTGTGTCTACTTTTTCGAATCACAGTACAACTGTCAATGTAAATCAAGTGGTATCTAGTACATAATGCAGATAAAAGTAATGTTCTGCAATACAACGACGACCAAGTCCGAGTATAAGCGATCCAAAGAAAAAAATGTACGCAGTTTTCCTATATGATTTCCATAAGCTGTGCCAAAAGAAAACACTCGTGCCAGATCAAAAAGTTCGATCAAAGATGCCATTCAGGTCAACATCGCTTTCATGTGGTTGCACGACAACGACGACTGTGCTTGCGAGTTTGTGACCCATTTCATACGCAAACTATATGTGAAAACATTCGGATGGCCCGTGTTATGCTCAATTATTCCCACTTAACCGAACGTAAATCTCCACCCACAGAGGCACCATATTACCACCACCCATCAGTGACAGCGCAACCACAAACCTCCGCCGACTTAAATTAAGTCAAATTGATAATGTACACCCATAAGGAAACCATGACACATACGTTCACAGTCATTAATATCAATTTTGTATGCAAAAGGACGACCCGTTGGATGGCTGGCTGAATGCACTCTCAACAAAAATTCCGACCGGAAAAATTGGCAAAAAAGAAACCGCTATCCACGTAATGACCTCAAAATTAACAAAATTGGTGAATGCATCAGCATGGTGATTATCATCATAGTCATCGCTGTCGCTTTTGCCGTTGTACCACATATATAGTTGTCATCATCATCTTTATGCTTAGTCGTGTGCACATGAAAGGAAATGCAGCGACACCATCGTCATCGTCAGGGCCAGATAGATCATCGTATAACACCACCTACTCCTGCAAAAGTGGCTGTGGCATCATCATCATCAACTTCGTCATCGCTTCTGCAGACGTCCCTCTTGGGGAATGTATTCACAAAAGAATTGCAGCGCACAGATAAAAAATTCGCGAGGAACGAAATGAAATCGCAAATTTAATTGCCGCTGACACTCGCCGTAATGAAGGCATCCATTGACAAAAAATAGGAAACACAAGCCCCAAATATTTGGCAAGTCCTTATAATGTTGGCTGTTCATTGGAAGAGCAATTTAAGCTGAATTTGAATCGCGGTTGGTGGAAAGATGCAGACGTCTTCAATTTAACTGCTTATGTTTTCGCATCCTTCCAGAGTCTTGACAGGAAGATATTTTTCTCTCGTGATTGTTGTTACATTCACTGTAATTATCGCTACATTGCCATTATTACTCATTTGACTAACTCCTGATCTCGACAAGCTAAAACTCTGCGCTGAAGGCGACGTCGGCGACAATCGTTTGGTATGATCCTAATATAAAAACTCGGCTCGGAAAAGGATCTGCTTAATCAACAGCCGTCTAACGTATTTTTCTGAGAGCCAATAACGGGTCAGTTGGGCTTTTGCCGCACTGCAATGCGATTCAAAAACCTTAGCATATCCTTTTCCGTCCACGAAGACTTAGAAATGTACCCCTAATACTAGAACATCTTTTAAAAAAGAAAGAAATAAATAGTTGGCGCAACAGGTCCGGAAAGGTACCCTAGGCTTAGTGAGAGTTTTTATTTTTCGACTAATGGAAGGACCTACACTTTTATTCCATGTCTCAACAATTCAATTGGTAAGCTTTTGTATTGTCGAATGTTTGTCTGAGGTTCGCAAGAGGTGGAGCGTTGAAACAATACCAGTTATCACCTGTAGGTGTATAGCCGCACTCACAAGCCAAATTAGTGACAAGACGCACGAAGCCCCTGAATTCCCTGCTCACATATAAAGGGTGATTTTTTAAGAGGTTTAGAACTTTTTTTAAAAAAAAAACACAAAAAATTCGAAAAAATTAATGAAATATTTATTTGAATCGATAGTTTGAACCTTGCAATTTAATGTTTAAAGATAATTTCATGCAAATGTTGACCGCGGCTGCGTCTCAGGTAGCCCATCAGCTGAGTCCAATTTTGGCATACTCTTTCACACATATCGGCCGGTATCTCACGAATGAATGCATGGATGTTGGCTTCCAGTGCGTCAATCGAAGCGGGCTTGTCCCTATACACATTAGCCTTGGCATACCCCCACACAAAATAATCTAATGGTGTCAAATCGCACGATCTAGGCGGCCAATTGACCGGCCCGAAACGTGAAATTAACTGTTCACCAAACTCGCCTCGCAATTGCGCCATTGTTTCGCGTGCTGTGTGGCATGTGGCACCGTCTTGTTGAAACCAGAGACAATACTGAGACCACCAACTCCGGCCGATTTCCCGTTACTTAGCCTACAAGCTATATTTTTTATGGAGTGTACACATCTGGTGCTCTAGTATTGTTACATAGAAAATCGTATTGACAAATGTCACGAAACTTCAAAAATTCCGGCTCACCAACACACTCCCAGCAGATATGAGACGGGCAAAGTTGCTGGCAGAGTTCATAGAGTTTTATCCGTTAAATTTGAAATTGTTCGTTACGTTTGGATAATATTTTTTTTTAGGAATAAGTGCACATTTGCTTAAAATGTTCATGAAAAATTAACAATGTAGATTGGTTGAGGGAAAATGAAAACATTTTGAGCAAATTTTCTTCATTATTTAAGAAAAATTTACACACGAAATCGAAGTTAATGCTATCCAAAAGCGGAAAATACACAACCATGTTTGTTCTAATATGTTTCTAGTATATAGAACATCAACTTTAGATAGTTTTACTAACCAAACAAATCAAATTATTCGCCTTTTAACAATTTATAATAACTAACCAATGGCGTTCAGTAATGAAAAAATGTGGTATTCCCGAACTCTTTCACATTTCCCCACGGTTGCCGAGGTTGGCAGCATTTATTTTAGCATTTTTTGTATGTTTTTGCATGTCACACGGATTCTTTTTTGACATAACACCGATAGGAAAACAAAATGGCGAATTTGAAAAAAAATTGAGGGGTCCAGCGGCAAGAGGATTGTGAGTTGGGGGTCTCAGTATGGTTTGTCTATGGTTGAAACCACATATCATGCAAGTCAAGAACTTCCATTTCGGGCAAAAAAAAGTTTGTTATCATCGCTCGGTAGCGTTCACCATTGACAGTAACGCTGCGATTCGCATCATCTTTGAAGAAATATGGCCCAATAATGCCGCCGGCCCATAAACCGCACCAAACAGTGGCTTTTTCTGGATGCATTGGTAGCTGTTGCAATGCTTCTGGCTGATCTTCACTCCAAATGCGGCAATTTTGCTTATTTACGTACCCATTCAACCAAAAATGAGCCTCATCGCTGAACACAATTTTTCGATAAAAAAGCGGATCCTCGGCCAGCTTTCCAAGAGCCCATTCACCAAAAATTCGGCGTTGTGGTAGGTCGGCTGGCTTTAGTTCTTGCACCAGCTGTATCTTAAAAGGCTTTACGCCCAAATCCTTCCGCAAAATTTTCCACGTAGTGCTGTAACAAAGGCCTAACTGCTGGGAACGGCGCCGAATCGACATTTCGCGGTCTTCTGTCACACTAGCTGATACGGCCGCAATATTTTCTTCACTACGCACAGTACGTAAACGTGTTGGTGGTTTAATGTCCAACAAAGTAAATTTGGTGCGAAATTTGGTCACAATCTTCCGAATAGACTGCTCAGAAGGTCGAGAATGCCGATCATAAAATGGAAGCAGCGCGCGATGAACATTTCGAACCGAGCACGAATTTTGATAGTAAAATTCAATAATTTGCAAGCGTTGTTCATTTGTAAGACGATCCATGGTTAAATTGCAAACCAAACTGAAGCTGTTTGACAGTGACACAAGGTACTAAACACACGTCAGCTGTCAAAACCAGTGTTGCCAAAACCAAACCAGCTAAAAAATCACCCTTTAGGTCCTTGAGCATTACTTGCTCTCTGCCAAAATCGATTTACCGGTCATCTACGTAAGATATCCTCCGCATCGAAAAGAAGCTCATAATCTTTGGGTGATTTTACTTTGATCTTCTACCTTATGATCTCCTAGAACACCTTGCTTGCAGATGCCAACTAAGGCTTTTTCATGCCTTTTAGGCATTATTTCATTAGCCAAGGCTTTTTTTTTTTTTAAAAAAGGCATTTTTTTTATTTCAATTATTTTTTTTAATTTTTTTATATTTTTAAACATTTTCAAAAAATCTTGGCCAAAAAGAATTTTATATGTAACTTCGGTCTTAACGAATGTGTTTGCACCTTCAAGCTCTGCTCATTTTACGAACAATTTATCTGTCAATCTTTAATACTAATTCCAGCTTCCACTTCCAGTAAGTGGAATGAAATTGGAAACAAATTTGAAAGCTGTTAAGTTTTTTTATGTTTGTGTGTAGTTTTTGATTGATCGTTCCACTTTACCTAAAAAAAAAATATTTTCGGCATTATTTTATTGAAAAAGCCATCTTTTTTTCAAGTTAGGCATTTTTTCGTCAAAAGTGGCTGGCAATATTGCCGCTAGCTCAGACAACTTTAGAGAATTTGCCTACAACCTGTTCTCCGTGTTACTATGTGGGAAAGTGTGTGTGCCATGTTAAAGTAAATTAGCCGCACGCATATACTTACGCATAGAAACCTGACAGTTCATTCAGTTTTTTTTCCGCCATTTTTTGATGCTCCACATGTACCTATTCACAGATAGGCAATTTAAGAGAGAATTTTATTTTCAAAATTTGCGGGGGAAATCGGGTAGTTGCGCGGGAGCTGACGGTTTCATAAGCTTCACTGGCATTTATTTAAAAGAATACCAATTAATTAAATTTCATTTAATATAATTTTTGTAGTAGTAGTTTATAATAGGCGTGTTTTTTTGAGCTTCGATCTCAGCAAAGCAATGTAAAGTAGGGTTTTCAACACGCGATTAAAACAACTACAACTGAGTCTCGAAGTGTCAAGTAGAGCGTAGTTTTTGTAATTGCATGATGAACATCCTACTTTGCTTTGCTTTGCTGAGATCGAAGCTCAAAAAAACACTGCTAAGAATGAATAAAAAAAACAATTCATTTAAAATTATTTCCCGCACAATAAAATATTTGCTGACAATTCAAAAAATATTTCCTGACGATTCCAAAAATACACACGTAATCGATCCAGTTTTCACTTCTGTCGGCACTCCCGGAGTGCCAAAGTTTTTTTTTTACCACCACCAGCCTCGGACACTTTTCTTTAAAACCTGAATGCACTCCCATAGCCCATACCCTGAATTGGATTGCCGGGAACTGCAGACTGCGAAAGCGAAAATCCCATTGAATATCGACGATCTATCAGGCTTGTAAAAAGACCGATAATATATCATTCGAACACTAACTTACTTAGCCTGTTTCACGTAAACTTGGTCTTCACGGCTCTCTTTTGAAAAATCACAATTTTTCACACGTCATTCTGTGCTAGTACTCGATAGTCCTCGAACTTAGAAACAAAGTACAAAAAGGACATGCTGCATTTAAGAGAACTGTAGAATATTCTTTCAGTTATTTGGTTAAACAAATAACTGGAAAACGTAACGAAAAATGAAACCCGATAGCGTCGAGTCACCTTGACTTGTCTGAGAGTAAAGGAAAAACCATCTGTACAGCACCGTTAACGCTTAACTCTACTTTCAGACATCTCTCATCGTTTGTTGTCAGTTAACCAGGCTTTCAACGGCGTTTCACTTTTCGTTACTTTTCGATTTCAAGAAGTACCTAAATATTTCTGAGGGTAATTCTTCCAGAGTTGACCTCACAGCGTTTCTTGTGGGTGATTATGATTATTGGCAGTTCAATTTGCATGGTCACAAAATCTTTAAGTTTCAACGGGTTTGTTAAACATTAGCTCCCCGATAGAGCGGGAAACAGCTATTCTCTCCCATTTCAGTTAGAGCCTTATGAGGACAAGCGTCAATCGTTGCGGTTTGCTTTAATACAGTCAAAAAACTAATCGGGTAAATCCAGCACCTAATGTCCACTCGTTTGAATACTCGATATACGATGGATAGATACAGGCTAGTCACACCCGTTTTCAATGCATAGATACGACACAAAATTCGATTATGCGTAAGATTATATATGTCTACCGTTAGAAATCTTTATGCCAAGTGTCTGCCATTGAATTTATGAAGACGCATGAGCTCGGAGTTAGCCCTTAACCCTTCATCTCGTTTATATCAACGCTCAGCACACGAAAAGTCTTTCATTAATAAACAAAGTTCGACATATATTCATCTTTTATGGTTAATCAAGATCTTTTACAACAGCTCCCAAAGTCGTAACCTTCATTCCGTTTTTTTATGTGCACCGCGGTGTGTATGTGTCTGAAATACCAATCGTAGCCCTTAATTTAAGCAGCGAATACACATCCAGGACAAACCAAAATGCCATCCAAACATAAAAGCTGCAACTAAAAAGTCCCCCCGGGAACACTGTTGTGTGCATCTCAAGCAGGGATTTACATAATCAAACATCAGTCGGAACTGGATTCCGCTGGTATAGTTGCTCCTCCCAACTGCAAATGTCTAAGAATAATGCTAATTAGAATTCAAATTATTAAGATCCATATCGTCTGTGATGGGGAAGCTGCATCATTGGATCTGATATGCGCGACTATGTAAACATCGCATCGTGCCATTGGAATTCCTAATTAGTTGTCGGAATTTCAAAGAGCTGGATGAGAGCTCATGTTTAGGAGAACTCAACTATCCAATTAATGACAGAAATGCGTATCAGTTCGTGTCCCACGGGGAATTTCTGAACTACGGCCGCCCTCAGCGTTCTCGTGTGTGTTATTCGATAGGACATATCGCGCGTATTCCAGGCAATTAACTCCCAGCGGCAATGTTGCTCACATCGTTTGTGCCAAATTGCACCGCACTCGCAAGGGAAGACCTTCACTTGCTCGCATACGAGTATAAATACGAGAATGTGCGGATGTAGGATGAAATTTCATAGCCGTGTCCAAGTTTCGAATTTCCAGCGATTGTCGTAATTTAGAAGAGACCCACACTGACAAACACGCCCCAGTAGCGACAGAAGAAGAGACACCAAAAATGGTCACGTATACTTGGCGAATGTCGGACCGATCATGGAACATGTGCTGTGCAGCGCTACAAAGTTGGTGCAAAAGTTCGTGCCATGGAGTTTTTCCGTTGCTTTGAGGTCAATCATCTCCCCAACGGTATGTGAGTTTCATGGTCTAGGAATTCGATTTGGAAACTCTGCAAGAGTTCTTCGTGCAGGTCGCATATACCTATGAAGAGGAACCGTGTGTGTTGTCGGTGACACAGTGTGCATCAGGGAAAAGTTTATTTTTCTTTGCGAAAAAGTCGGTGTTATCACTTTGCGATTATTTTATAATGCGGAGGCGCAGAAGTGGAAGGCAAAGATATGAAAGTTTAATGGTGTCGAGAGGAAGTATCTGGGAGTTGACTTTTTGCCAGTTTGCGGTAAAAGTTTTCGAAAGTCTGTACACTTTCTTTGGAAGGTTTAGTCCGTTTTGCTGGATATATAGCAAATGGGATATCAGTTGTTGAAGACAATGCATCGAAGTCGCTCTGAATGGTGTGAGGCTTATACAGCTTTGTACGAATTGAATAGCAAATTCGAAAGAAGCTTGGTGACGGCAAGAGTGAGAAGCGGGGAATGAATTTGCACCATCATCGGCATCTTATTGCATAATTCCCAGAATGAATGAATGAAAGGCCCGTTGTCAATAATGACAGTGTTCAGGTTAGTTCTCGGTTTTGCCAATGGTGGCGCTATACAAATTAAGGCGTTATCACAAGAAACCACTTATTTGTCTTACATAATTATTTACTACCACACTACTTAATAAAATAAGAAAGCAACCAACCAAACTTTTGACGAACGAGACAATTTTGTACGACAAAGTCGTGCACTTTATTTTCAAATGTTTAAAATGACCGTGGGGACGTTGAGTATTGGCATCGGACAACATTAATGGTTCGACCTTCTTTTCGAAGCTGCAGAAACGGCTTGTTTGATCCTATAGATTTACTGTCACTTACTTCGTAATACACTGATTGATATTCAACGTGACAACGTGACAACGTGACAGTATGGATAAGCTTGTACGCAAAATGTAATATTCAACGCATCATAATGAGTATACAATGCTGGCTTTCTTAGATAAAGAGGGCGCTTTTAACAACGTCGACACAATACCGATTGTGCAATATCAGAACTGAAGCTAAATGGATCACTTTGCTATTTGATTAATCTAATGCTGTAACAGCCATCAAGCAACATACATAATTATATGAATTCATTACTATTTTCCTTCCCTTTATATTATTAACATTTACATTTACTTTCATAAACATATTTTTTCGACATTCAAAATAGATTTATTTTCTCATTCATATTTAAATTGAATTAATTTTGTTTACTTTTCTTTATCTCGTTACAAATTAAAATAAAGTGCAACTAACTTTAACTTTCTAGTTCCTCAACATTTTTCTTGTAAATATAAACTTCAAGTTGTTGGATTTATTTTTAGGGTGCATATTCAATATGATTGAAAAAAAAAGTTGGTAATAGTAGCAAAAAAGAAGTTTTGCGTAGCTGCTATTGTAAATACTTTCATTGGAAGTGAGCCATTTTTATTATTTCCAAAATATACCGTAGAAATGTGAACACAGATCGAGATTTGGGTACTCATTTGTGAGAAATATTTATAACACGTCACTATTAGAATTTCTTGATAAAAACTAGGTACATCTTATTTAGAATACTTATACTATTTTTAATGTGTATTTCGGTCAAAATCGTTAGAGCGATTTGGCAGAAAAAACATTAACAAATATTGCAATGTCTAGTTTGAAAAATAGTATTGCTTAATTATTTAGCTTAAAACCAAGTACAAGTTATTGTTTGGGACGTAAGCATTACTTGGTTTTTAAATGGGGCTTTCGAGATATGAGCAGATTTTAAAATTAGCGTTTTCGGTGACTGGAATTGAAAATTAAGGACGCAATAATTTTGAAAACATCAATTTTACTCTATTTCTGCCTTTTTGGTCAAAATCATTATTGCCGTTTTCAGGTAAACTAAAGAAAACTAAATTTAAAAAATTTAAATTTTTTCAAAAACCCATTTTACATAATACAGAGAAAAACTGAGTTCGCCATTAACTTATAAATGACCATATTACCTTAGAAATGAATTTTTGTTACAATCGTATGGACCGTTTTCGAGATATGTCGAAATTTCGAAAGTACTGTTACTCGATTTTTTTGCGAAAAGTGAGTATGCAGTTACCTCACCTACTTAAGCTTAAATATAAATTTTTGTTGAAATCGTTAGAGCCGTTTTCGAACAAATCAAACTGGTATGAAAATTTTGTATTGGAAATACCATTAATATTGAGGTTACCATGCAAAAAAAAAAAAACGGCCCCGAACTGTAAGCCCCCAAACTTTAAATCCGAAGTTTGAACGAAATCCATTCAGCCGCTTCATTATTAAACTCTGTCAAAGTATTTAAAAGTTTAATTGTAACGTGTAGTTCTTTTATACGCAAAATAGTCAATAAACAGAAAGCACATGAGATTAACTGCTACTATTTTGGGAACAAATACTATTTTGGGAATAAAAGGCCGACGCGCGTTTAGTCTAGTCGCAGTCAGTGATAGTACACGTAAGAAAAAATTCCTAAATGTAGGTATCTTCGTTTGCCGTTTGCCGTAAACGTAGGTATTTTTTTTATATATTATAATAAATGTCTGATAAACGAGAACGTGTATGTATTTTAAAGCATCTGAGCTTATTATAAATTGTAATGTTAGGCCAACACGTCAGGTATCCTTGCAAGTCAACGAAATATAACTTAAGCCGGAGTGCGGGGAGAATTTAAAAAATATTCCGAAAGTCGCTGGAGATCGAATAATTCTTGACTGCTTGAAATTTTACATAACATTTACATTAGAAGAGATTCAACAAAGGCTACCCATTAAAAATGAAAATGTTTTTAAAGAAATTAGTTTCCTAAACCCCAAAATTGTATTTGGGAAAAGATCTGATTTTAGTTTTGCACTTCTTTCAAAAAATCGTTGGTTGGATTCAAATGCCCTTTTACTTGATTGGGAATCCATAACAACTGAGCCACGAAAATTTAAATTCTATTTGCATTATTCGATCATCCTTACAGGATTCAAATTTAAATTGCGTTTCTTTTAAGTGCAAAGACAAACATATTAACAAAATGAGCTCAAAAGCTCTACTTATATATGAACAGCATATTATTACGTTATATGTTTTCTCAATACCGATATTTTGCATTTATGTGGATATGGCCGAGCAATTTAAATTATTTAAGTTAATAAATTTATACCTAACAATTTCTTTTGCGTCTCTATTTTCATTACATTCTATAAATAACCTACTAATTTATTGTTTTGCCTTCCTATTTGTAAATATAACATCCTTTTTTCATAATATTAACACTAACTTATGGTTTCATACTAAACTTTTATACGTAACGAACTTTTAATAATAAAATAATAATAATAATAAAAAATTTTAATTAAATAAAATAAATACAGCATTTGAAAACTTTTCTTTTAATTTTTAAACGTAAAGCAAACAACTATGGCCGTACATTCTCAAATAATTTTCTTTTTATAGAGGAAACTGGCGAATCCAAATCGATTAAAAGAAATACCGTATTTTGTACGAGAGTGGCCTACTCTAAAAAATCGAGAGTTACGTAGGTCGAATGAAGGAACATTAATATTGAGAAGACTTAGGATGTCCGTTAAATCATTTTCTCCTATTAGAACCCTATGAATAAAAACCACTCTGGCCACCGTTCTCCTAACCTTCTAATTTAATTAATTTAAACCTATATATAAGGGGGTTAGTTGCTAAGATCGAGCCAATGAAGTCCTCTAAGAGTGAACCTTAAAAATCTTTTTTGTGTAGATTCAATTCTAGGTATATGAACTCCATAACACGGATTCCACACAATAGAGGCATATTCTAATATAGACCGCACAAAAGCGATATACAAGGTCTTGAGAACAGGACCATCCGAAGACTCACAAGCATATCGCCTTAACATTCCCCATGTTCTGTTTGCCTTGTTTGTGATGGACTCAACATGATAGGTAAATGATCTAAAAAAACATACAAATCTTTGATTAAATAAAAACGGGGAATGAATATACCATCAAAGGAATATGTATACATGACAAGGGACTTCCAGCGGGAAAGAATTATGACAGAACACTTAGAAATGTTTAAAGAGAGACTGCTTTTAGAGCACCACAGATGAAATTTCTGAAAATATTAACAGGTTGAAAGGACGATTGTCATTTCCCGGCATAAACATCTTAGAGTCATCCGCAAACATCAACAAAAGGCATTCAGGTAAAAATTTAACGATGTCATTCAAAAATATGTGGAGTAGTGGTCCAATATGACTTCCTTGGGGTACGCCAGAGGTTACCGATATATTTTTCGAAATATGACCACGAAACTTTACATTTATGAGTCTATCCGAGAGGACGGAGGAAAGCCAATTTAAAAAGAAGACTGGTAAACCCAATCTTGTAAGTTTATATAGCAACAGTTTATGGTAAACACAATCAAAAGCAGTATAGATGGCATCAACCTGGTTATCTTTACGGATTTCTGAAATAACGAAATTCGTGAATACTTAAAGCGATACTGATTATTAAAAACAAGGGATTTTCAGTAACAATTAAATCTTTCAGTAACTCAGTCAAACAGTTTTGGAATTGAAGATTGCTTACCTCTATTGTTCTCAATTTTATTTCTCCTACCAGACTTAAAAATGGGAACTATAAAAGAAGTTTTCCAAACAGATGGGAATGTGCTAGTACATAACGGTTAATTAAAGAATCCAAAGACGCTAAAATTCCTTATTATTAAAAAGAGTAGTAAGGAAATTAAGTTGGAAATCCAACATTCTCCTGCAATTGCCATTGGTAATAAATGGGGCTTACAATCTCGAATAACGTACTTGTTTTACATTTAAGTTATAAGACCGATATTTAAAGCAATATCAAAGTCGTCTAGTAAAGAAATAGGTCACGCCTCAATTTTGAATAACTTTTAATTCGCTTCAGAAAACACGGACTACGCTACTCCCAACCTTAGCTTTGGCTTCTGGGAGGGTGAAGTTTTTCCGGAGGACAAGTCGGTTCACTTTTACACTGACGGATCAAAAACTGACGAATGGGTGGATGGCCGTGTTTTCTCTGGCCGACTCAATACCAGTATCTCCTTGCGTCTTCCAAATCACTATAGCGTGTACCAGGCGGAACTAATGACAATTAAAGAGGACCTATCTTGGCTCACGAAAAACGTAATATCTGCGAAAGATATCCACATACCTTCACTAGCCAAGCAGCTATCAAAAGTAGTTGGAATCCGTCTCAAAAAATGTAAAGGTAGATCTAGACTGCCGATAAGAATACAGTCTCAGCGTACCCTCAAACGATTTCAGATTCATGATCCAACGGTATCACAATGGGAATCCGGCCTTAGTGTGCTGGCTTTCTTAGCTGACAGTCGATCTAACCTAACCTAAGATGGCGCAACTGTCCGGGTCAGATAAAGCCTGAATCAGTACACCACTTTAGTAAGCATTATATAGAAGTTGATGCGAATCATTGCGCATGTCAAAGTCGGTTTGATTTCCCTTTCAGAGGTAGTCAAATTTTTGTTGGACCTTAGCAACATTCCATACTAATTTTTTTTGGTATTCCTTATTCAACAAGTTTTTTTTTTGGATAACTCTCTCCCATATAACTTACATTGCTGCCTACAATACATGTTTGTTTCTATAGGCGGATGTACCACCTCTTTTATGAAGCTTATCACCTGCATCCTTTGTGGCAGAGTTCTTTACCTCGCCCGAGGACTGGTGGACATGCTCTGTTAGAAGGATATAACCTTTTTCAAGCACACATTTTTTATTGAGTTTATATTTTCAGAGTTAACAAGCTCACTAGCTTCATAATACCTTCCTTCCTGACAAAAGACTTGTCATTGAGGATGAAGGCTTAATTAACATTTCGGATTGTCTAAGCACCATCACATTTCCCCAGTTATAGTTACCAGATTTGAAAATAAGAAAAGGGGAACTTTGTAGATTTCTAGGGGTTCATTTTTTTTTTAATTTGGGGGAACCAACATTTTAGCGAACATCAAAGTGATCTTAGTTTTCAGTTTCAGATTTAAAAAAAAATAAAAAATAACGAAATATTTTCAAATATATTTGTGAAATAGATTATTTTTTTATTTTAAATGGATGTATTAAATTGTGAAAGTTTGTATGATACTCCGTTTGCATGTGTTCACAATGGCCTCGCAAATGCAAACATTGACACAGAAGAAGATAGGCAAGGTGAGAGATGTATGAGAAAGGGGTACTTTTCTTTTACTTTGAAGTTCGGGGGACAAAGATATATTAAAGCGCGAAAAAGGGGCTCTGTCCCTCCTAAAGGGGTTCGTATAGCAACTCTATCACCAGTTGACTAGACGAAGTTTAGTCAAGTTAATCAGTCCTGTAACACCAGAAGCCCAGTTTACTCCGCAATACCGGCCCAACTCTAGCTTATGCCTTCGCAAGTGAGTTGGCTGCAATACCTCGATACACGGAAAGAATTTTAAGATCAAATCAAGAAAAATAAGCGCAGAATCACGAAAAGTTTGTCTAGTTTTAGAGCTTAGCTAAGGATTTACTAATTCACGACTTTTTATTCGCAATTCTAGAAATTGTACGAAGTGAAGATATTGACCCTCAAAAATCGTGAATCAACACTTTTCATTATCAATAATGCGGTCAATCGAGAAAAACATATTGCCATAACCGATCGCAATTTGACACAAATAGTTATCAATTTGATCTTACATGGATTGTAAATTGCAAAAAGAATTCGTAGATTACCACTTTTCTGTTGTAAATTACGATTTCCTCCCTTACCAAATTACAACCATTTAGTCTTGAATTGCAACTCAATAGTGTTGATTTGCGAACTAACAGGAGCAGATTTACTCCTTGAGTAGTTGCAATTTACAAATTCTTAGTCGTAAATTGAAACTTCTTTTTATCAATCTGCTATTCATATTTTGCAATTTACGTTTCTTGAGTAGTGATTTGAGGCATCACCGTATTAAATTGAAAATGTTTTGTCGTGAAATTAGAAAACTTTATTCTCAATTTGCAACTTATATCTTGTGATTTACAAATCAAAATTCATAGTTTTATTAATTAGGCTATTTTCGTATTCCTCCTGATATCCAAGAAAATCATACGGCGCCATATCGTCCGGAGACAACGGGATTTGTCCGGGATGGTTTTTTGGTCTATGCTGAAATTTAAAATACAAAACAAATATTTAGATGAACTTGACATTAATACGAACCTTTACAATTCTTTTCGATTACATATTTTAGAATACATTCCAATTGATACTTCTTTTCTAATAGCAAGATGTAACTTCTGAAAAAAATACAGATTTATATGCATAGGTACTTCAGGGTTTTTGGAATTAGATAGGTACTTACAAAATGTATTCCAGAATGCTTTATAATTAGTAGGACACTCACTATCCATACGAATTAGTTATAAATACAAGGTGGCGCGAAAATAACCTTCCGATGTTTTTTGGCTGTAATTTAAGAAAAAAATGAAAAACTTTGATTCTTCTTGTGGATTATTTTTATTTGGTCTTTTAATTTTTTTTACATCAAGTCGAGAATATGATGTCATGTAAATGGCCGCCGCCACAGTTGATTGACATTTGAGCCATTTTTATGGCATTTTCCATCACTTTGGCCAAAACTTCCGGCGATAGGTCCTCACATTCTTGACGGATATTGTCTTTAAGAGCTGCAAGAGTCTGAGGCTTGTTGACATAAACCCGCGACTTCAAAAAGCCCCACAAAAAGAAGTCTGGAGCATTCAAATCAGGCGATCTTGCTGGCCAGTGCAAATCGCCAAAACGGGAGATTAGGCGCCCGGGAAATGCATCCTTCAGCATATCGGTTGTGGCACGTGCAGTGTGTGCCGTTGCACCGTCCTGTTGGAACCACATGTTTTCCAATCCCAATTCATCAAGTTGCGGCAAAAAGAACTCGTTGATCATTGCTCTGTAGCGCTCACCATTCACAGTAACCGTTTGGCCCGCGACGTCTTCGAAGAAAAAACTTCCGATGACTCCTCCAGCGAAAACAGCACACCATACAGTGACTTTGAGCGGGTGTAATGGCTCTTCGTGGGTTACACGCGGATTTTCAGTGCCCCAAAAGCTAAACGTCGCAGTGTTTCACCAGTAGGCGTTGGACGGCTAGGAAATCTGCGACGAAATTCACGTTGTGCCAAAGTCACCGACCGATTATTGCTCAAATAAATAGTCACCAATATTCCGCGTTCTGGAGCAGTGTAGCGTAACATTGTTTATTAACGTGTATTTCGCATGTGTTTAGTACACAAATGTCAAAACAGAACTGACATTAGGGGCCAATCGCAAAATTTATAGCATTTTCTGATAGGAGGGTTACTTTTGCGCCACCTTGTATTTAAATTTAAACAACTTTGCTTTAAACAAAGTTTGAATACCGACTGCCTGTCTCTGCACCGCAACGCAATGTGCACAATGAAGATTTGGCTTCATGATTGCAGCTGTCTAGCAATACCACATACATACATTCATCCATAAAAAGAAAGGACTTAAAAGGATTTCGATAGGTACATGGACTATGAACTGTGCATACAAAAAATCCACACATCAGGATATTTGATTCCATGGAAATTACAAAAAATATTTTGCAATTTACGACTTCTCTACGTCAATATACGTTTTCAGTTTCATGTGTTAAATTATTACAAGATTTTATTGATTCATCATTCAGTTTTGGTAAATCACCAAATATTTTTCGCAATTTGAGATTGTGAAGTGGTGTTTGAGAAATTGACCTATTAGAGTGGTAAATTGCGCCAAACAATCTCGCAAATCACTACAAATAAAAGAAGCTCGAATTGATACTTCTAATCGTAAATTACAACAAACAGAATTTGGTATTCTCCGCCGTTTTCAATGTCAAATTACCAATTTCTGTATCAATCCATGAAAACTTCGTTGTGATTTGCGACAAATATATAAATCGTAAATTGCATCTCCAAATTTTGCAATTGGTGATTTTCAATTCTTTCCGTGTAGACAGGAACCCAACCAACTTTACTTGACACTTCAAAAATTTACATTTGGTCGTCATTCTAAGAAGTCAAGGAGGGGCTTAATCATGATGGTTATGTTGACACCTTTCTATTGTGTATTTATTCATGGGACTCCTATTTGTAAACGGGAAACTGCTTTCAGCGAGCCGCACTTGACTTTCTTATAGAGTCCTTTTAGTTGGAAACAAGTGCTGCTTAAAAGATATATATATATATTTTACCTTTATAAATGTCATTCTTGGACTAGAAACTGATCCAAGTATCTGAAGGTATCCCGCATGCCACATGGTTTGAACTTGGTTTGAATGAAACAACAGTTGATAGTGCTTATTCGTAAACGGGCAACCTATGCACTTTTAAAACAGAAAGAGACATCTGTTCGTAGCTTTTGCAACTTTGTTGTCCTTACCTGATGAAGGACCTCTCTCTCCTGATTATTTCTTTGTTATAGGTCTAGCCATCATCATGTACTAGCGATGTATCGATTTTGGACTGAGACTCAAAATTCTGATGAAAATTATTTCTGATCTCCAATCAAGCAGAAGCAGGTCTACCTGTACCGACAATATACAGTGTTATCAAAAAGGCCCCCTAAGGCCTATGAAGGTACGCACATATTGCCTTGAGTGCGGAAGGATACACTTTGAAATGTCCTCTAATGTGACTTATGGATCTAAAAGACTTAGGCAGACTTGGAAATGAAGATCACATTCAGCTAGTCAATAGGCTGTGTCCCCAATTACAGCTACCTATGATTTTCGGCAGAGTTGGCATACCCCTTAATATACGATCAGTTTTTCTGCCTATGGTGAAATAACATTTCTGGTGGCAATATTTTAATCTGGGGCCAAGGAAATACGCCGTTTGCAAATGGTTAGTCAGTATTTTGGGAACCGCAGCCATTCAACGTCGAGCATTTTCACACCTCACGGCACTGAGCTGTTCGAGATTTCGCCAAACGCAGTCAGACACCGCCTCACTTGTCAGCTCACCACCCACCACGAGCCTTCATTTCACTTTATACAGAAATTTAATTTGCTCCATATGGCTCTCAACACTTTTTATTTCAACTTGAGTGCATGCTATAGTGAAATCCATTCCGCAACACATCAGCTTTATTCGCTTGTATGACAGGGTTTACCTATTTGAGTTCTAAACTCATATCGCTCTCATGTCTCCTCAAGCAGAACAGCACTCTGCTCGTTCTCATTTAATTGGAGGACATTCGGGGAAATGACGTGTTCCGTTTCGAAAAATGCTAAACCTGCATAAAGCCGGCATATAAACATTTTGTCACAGGTAAGCCGGATCGTCGGAACCGCAAAAAAAATTAACGAATCCTGTCATCGAATCGGCTACCATGCAGTGCATGAAATTAGTCTCTATATGTGATGTCTACACGACTGTATGAATTTAAGCAGAAAATCACAAATTGAGGTTGTAGCAAAGGACATATCCTGCACGCCCTGATGTGCATGCTGTATGCCCATGGAATACTTTGGACTTCATTATGATCCAATTAGTAATACACCATGCCAATTTGTAGTCTGCCAGTGCGGCCCCTCCTTGCCAGCTGCAGCAGCTTACATAAGTTATTACTTTGGATAAACCTAGCACAGGATCAGAGCAAAGCAGAGCAGCCCAGGAAGGACATCATTAAAGCTAACTTAGAAGTGGTTGCTTGCAAGGGAAAAAAGTACTCAAACCCTATCATCCATAGGCACTCGACTAGGACTCGCAACGTGTACCCCGACAAACGAATTAGCGCTTTGTATGTGTGGGGTTCTATCTTTTTCCATCGTCGCCATCTTCTCCTCCATCATCATCGTGTACTATATATACTCGTCGTCGTTGCCGGCGTAGTCGTAATCAAACACGTATCAGTTCAGTTGTGTGGTGTAGTGGTGACTGTGCGTTGTCCTCATTTGCATATTCATATCTCACACAGTGTACTGAGAGTAGGTATTGAGATACCCAGATCCAGAACTAAAATGTATATATCGACCGCTGAGATGTTTATTTTTCGCGTGGTACTGCGATAGCATTGCTTTCGCTGCATCGCGCCACCAGCCGCATAGAGTAGGAGGACATCAGCTTGAGCTATATATAGAGCGACTAGGGTGTGCATTCGTGTTGTGTATGTACGACGTACATCCGATGCTTTATTTATGGTCGCATGGTACACTGTGCTGCGTTGGTAGTGCTGCTGATGTTACGACTGCCCAGAGAAGTGCTACCATGCACAACAAACTTCCTGACAGCGTCTCTGCCGGTCGCTGTGATTTATCGTTATATCACGACTACACTATTTCCACGGCATCCTTGCATGAAACTCGCACTGTGTCCATGCCGCCTTGCTCCCTATAGAATAGGCGCGCAGCACATCTTGCCAGTATACACTGCAGAGATGCATAAACACAAGTGTGCTATCTCGTATAGTATTTGTGTCGTACAGTGGGGTCAGCTTAGAGCGTCAGTGGTAAACGCAAAATTTGTAAAATCTTGGTGTCCCTACTACTTTAAGTCATGAGGACAGTTTGAGCTGAAGTATATTCCGACTGATCAAAAGGTTCAGGATTACCTCCAGTGCCGATTTTCGTGGTGTTCGTAGGAATTCCTTGCCAAATGACATGCAGGTCTCTAATGGCGTAATTTATGAAACGATCTCGTTTTTAGTTAGCTTCATATAACATCATCGTCGGATCGTTCAATCGAATCGTTCATCGTTCTCGTTTTGAACAGTTTGAACATGACTGTAAACAAACTTTCACAACATAAAAATCAAAAAATTTATGAAAGTTCACATTAAACGGATACACAAGAGTGTTTTAAGAAGTTTTATTGCTAAGGATCGAGTTGCAACAAGAAATTCAATGAATGCTATTTTATTATTGTATTACTGCATGCAATTATAAATCAAAGAAATGAAATTAAGTTGATATTCAAAAAAAAAATGCAACCACCATTCCTTTTGCAAAGAATGCGTTCTATTACAGCTTCGATAAAAGCAAGTCCTCTCCAAAGAGAACATAAGTTGGTGCCTTCCGTAAATGTTTTACTTCTTTAAAACCTAACATAAACTGAAAAAATACGCAAAAAAAAAATTAAACGATTCCAAAATAGCCATCGATCAATCGAATCGTTTCGACGATTATCGTTTTTTGGTTGTTACACGAAATAGAAGCATCGTCGAGACGATGTCGTTCGATCGTTTTGTGCTTACGCGATTAGAGCCCAGGGTAAATCGCCAGTCGGATGAGACGTAAATTACGATTAGGCAAACCTTATAATAGGTAAAATGGAGTTCTTCTCTTTCAAAAGACTCACATCGGAAGTGAAAAGTTGGGAAACTTTCCTAACTGTCACGAGCTCAAGGCGACTTATAGATTTTAGATTCTGTCCGTATGTCCGCCTGTCTGTCTGTCCGTATGCTCCTAAACGGCTACCCGGATTTCGTTCAAACCTCGGCTTTGGAACAGTTCGAACTGTTTTTTTTTGCACGTTAACCTCACAATTACTCATAAAACGTTTTAAAACCAGTTTGTTTTGTTCGAAAACGGCTCTTACAACTTCAACCAACATTGCTATTTGAGCTTATGTAGCTGAGAATACCATGATTGCATGTTCAGTTTTTTGCTAAAAAAAAGTTAATAACGGTTCTTTTAAAAATTGTAAATACTTATCTCGACAACTGTCCATACCATTGTAACAAAAATTCTTAGAAATGAATTTAATATAATATGGACTTTTCTAACCAAGCAAACTCAGTTTTTGTCTAAATTATCGTACAATCGATTTTTGAAAAAAACATTTTTGGAAAATATATTTTTTTTTTTGAGTTTAACCTTCACCTTGACGAATACACCCAGCTGTAGATCCCAGTTTTCGGCTATAAATATCTCAGTTATTTTTTTACCAATTCTAAAATCGTTTTATCTCAGTGACTAAAATTGATCTGAGCTCTCGGAAAGAGATAGTATGAACATTTTTTGATATCTTATTTTGCGAAAATTGCGAAATTTTTAGTATATTTTCGACCACATTGACTGTATACACCTGGATTGTATAGATTTACATTTACCCGAAGATGTATGTAGAATTCGTCTTCAAAGATTGTTTAATCCAAGGATAATATTGACAATATGCACGCACAAGTGGAATCTTGTGTTTGTTTCTATTGGAATCACTTGTTTCTGTAGTAAATACTGCTAAATGTTATGAAACAATAAACACTTACTTTTTCGTATTTTCATTTTATGAATTTGTATTTATTTACATTATAACTTAATGGAAAATCCTATCAGTAGGTAAAATTATTAGCAGAAACAAAAATTAACGCAAGAAAGGAAATAGGTACTCAAATACTAATATGTTGCAAAACACAAAACAAAAATATTATTTTGTATGAAAATCTTGGCATTTTGTTTGCGTAAGACTGTGAACTTGGCAATTTGTTTTGTTTTTTGCACTGTACGCAAACTTTCCTAAAGGGGCGCTTCCTTTTCTCCTCACAAAAAAAAATGTTCTTTTTGTGTTGGGCGACCAGATTCATCCCGATCCGTCAGATCACCTGGTATGAAGGGTTCTTGTAGCAATTGAGCTGGAAGGCCCAAAATATATTCCATTGCAATTCTAGTAGAAAAATTGCCCATAACTCTTGAAACCAGAGCTCTTTCGTTTATCACTGGAATGCAAAGATCTTCACCCAACTCTTGCATGAACTTACTAACTTTGGTACTTAATAAAATCTAAAATTAATAAATAACTAACTAATGAACTACAGAACAAATATTGGCAATACGATGAAATTCAATAACTGATAGGCTGGTTCACAACGTTTTAATCGATTTTTTTATTGTCACCCGCTATTATAGGTGGATTTCAACTACAAATCAACAGTATACAAAAATTAAACATTGCAAAACTTAGTAGATAGGCGCTAGATTCAAAAAAGAAATATTTTGTATGTGCATTACAAAGCTTAGTTACACATTTTTGAAACAGTTCAATTAATGAAAGATAATCTCTACACCATCAAGATAGGGAGTTTTTATTTAGCGACAAAGTGAAGGTTAAATGAAAACGGCCATAAGGATTTTGACAAGAATCCATACTTGGTGTTAAAATGTTAACATGTTTTTAAAATAATTGCGTCATTTTCTATTTGAATTACCGAAAACGCTACTTTCTACAAGGAATGCTTATATCATAAACAAAAACTCAGTTTTCAGCTAAATAGGTAGTTTTCGAATTCAGCTTTGCAATATTCGTTAGTATTTTGTCTGCATAAGTTTAACAAAAATCGTTCTAATGATTTTGACCTAAATATGTAAAGGGTGATTTTTTAGCTGGTTTGGTTTTGGCAACACTGGTTTTGACAGCTGACGTGTGTTTAGTACCTTGTGTCACTGTCAAACAGCTTCAGTTTGGTTTGCAATTTAACCATGGATCGTCTTATAAATGAACAACGCTTGCAAATTATTGAATTTTACTATCAAAATTCGTGCTCGGTTCGAAATGTTCATCGCGCGCTGCTTCCATTTTATGATCGGCATTCTCGACCTTCTGAGCAGTCTATTCGGAAGATTGTGACCAAATTTCGCACCAAATTTACTTTGTTGGACATTAAACCACCAACACGTTTACGTACTGTGCGTAGTGAAGAAAATATTGCGGCCGTATCAGCTAGTGTGACAGAAGACCGCGAAATGTCGATTCGGCGCCGTTCCCAGCAGTTAGGCCTTTGTTACAGCACTACGTGGAAAATTTTGCGGAAGGATTTGGGCGTAAAGCCTTTTAAGATACAGCTGGTGCAAGAACTAAAGCCAGCCGACCTACCACAACGCCGAATTTTTGGTGAATGGGCTCTTGGAAAGCTGGCCGAGGATCCGCTTTTTTATCGAAAAATTGTGTTCAGCGATGAGGCTCATTTTTGGTTGAATGGGTACGTAAATAAGCAAAATTGCCGCATTTGGAGTGAAGATCAGCCAGAAGCATTGCAACAGCTACCAATGCATCCCGAAAAAGCCACTGTTTGGTGCGGTTTATGGGCCGGCGGCATTATTGGGTCATATTTCTTCAAAGATGATGCGAATCGCAGCGTTACTGTCAATGGTGAACGCTACCGAGCGATGATAACAAACTTTTTTTTGCCCGAAATGGAAGTTCTTGACTTGCATGATATGTGGTTTCAACAAGACGGTGCCACATGCCACACAGCACGCGAAACAATGGCGCAACTGCGAGGCGAGTTTGGTGAACAGTTAATTTCACGTTTCGGGCCGGTCAATTGGCCGCCTAGATCGTGCGATTTGACACCATTAGATTATTTTTTGTGGGGGTATGCCAAGGCTAATGTGTATAGGGACAAGCCCGCTTCGATGGACGCACTGGAAGCCAACATCCATGCATTCATTCGTGAGATACCGGCCGATATGTGTGAAAGAGTATGCCAAAATTGGACTCAGCGGATGGGCTACCTGAGACGCAGCCGCGGTCAACATTTGCATGAAATTATCTTTAAACATTAAATTGCAAGGTTTAAACTATCGATTCAAATAAATATTTCATTCATTTTTTCGAATTTTTTGTGTTTTTTTTTTAAAAAAAGTTCTAAACCTCTTAAAAAATCACCCTTTACATACATTGTAAATATAATCCCGTACTTAGTTTTTTTTAGGGATGTACAATTGTGTGCCGAGTCCAAACGGCTGATGGAGAAGCTCCTTCAGTTATACTCTCGGAGGGTTGTCAGATTTTCGCGAGAGGTGGTGCTGTTGAAAATTTTTCAACTGAAAAGTCAGTATTTGGGTGGTTTATTTCCGCACAAATTTCAGAAAACTTCAGTGAAACTTAAACACAACACTTTTTTGCATGACTCGCCAGAGAACAATGACAAATAAAGAGCCACAGTTGCAACGAAAGTGTAAGTTTTTGCTTCAGAGACTAAAATTCAAGCACGATTTGGTGCAAGTTTGAACAAATTCTGATTTAAATGAGGGATTCTAAGATTGTTTCAACTTTTGCTGGTACTTTTATGTACCATGCGGGGCAAAAGGTTAAATTAATACTACCTATAAATTTACTGAACTAACTCCTTCAATGGTATCCCAAATTAACAGATTTTCCTTTAATGCCCTTTTCAATACTTATGCAGGTAATAATTGAGCTAAAAATAGGCACTGTTGAAATAATCCATTTGAAAACATTTTCTGCCAGCATTTGAGTTGCGGGGTGTCAGAATTTATTAATCCACCATCTTAAAAGTGGATTACCCTATAAATAATTTTTTTCACTGCACAATGGCTTCGTCGTTCGTTGCTGTAAAAGTTTCCAATTTTCTATATGAATTTGCCAATCTATGTCGTCTTCCCCTTGGTGAATCCACTGTGCAAAACACTATCACCGAACAAAAGCAGACAAACAGCATTAAACAAATGTGGAAATGTTTTCATTTGGAATTAATGGTGTCGCGCGTCTTCAACGTAATCGATAGTCCTGTTAAGAGCGTTGTAGGGAATTGTGTCCGTAGTCGTGTTGTTGTTGCAAGTATCCAGTGCAGTTTTCTGCCGTCGCGATGAATAACAAGTCCGAGATGAAATTACGTTTCACCGGATGCAAGATCCAATAAAGTGATACAACGGCAAATGCCGTCGCCATCAGAGAAAAGAGATTCATTTGAATCAATGAGGGGATACACGATACACTCGTAGTAACAACACCGCCACCACCACCACCATCATCAAACAACGCCAACAACAACTACCGTACGACAACGATACCAAGGGAGATAAATAAAATTAAATTCAAATGTCGATCGACAGTAAATCAACGCCGTGAGCCGTTTCTCTGCTGCATTCATCGGCTGGTGGTGTTTGCGCGGCGGGCGGGGACGAAAGTAAAGGCGAAGGCGGAATACCCCATGATGTCCAATCTATGTTATGTATGGCAACTAATTTGTTTAGATTGCGGCATAGAATGGGGAAGATATCTCGTTTTTTACGATTTTTCAAGCATCGACTGATTTAATGTGGGATCTAGCTGCACAGATACATTATGCACAACGACGAGAGAAATATGGGGAGAAATGCATCACAATTAAATGTACAACTGCTGCATGGTAGGTGATATTTATGGTTCGAGGGGAGCAGGATCATGGGATGCCTCTTGCGAACAGGTTGATTTGTTAATCATGGTCTTCATTGGAATAGGGCGCGGAGCATCATAAATTTCGAGTGTAGATTTTAAAGCTAGCATCAGAAGGATCTAATGAAACACTCACAGGAGGTGCGCATCTCTGCCCACCCCTAAATAACAGGTGCAATGAAATGAATAAAAATTGAGGTTCGAACGACTTAGGCTATACTCTTCTTCAGGGGGACTGCATCCTGTTGTGCTACTGCTTGTTGTTTGTTTTTAGAAGAATGAAATGTTTTCATTAAGATGCACCCGAGTCCGATGTGTTTGCCCCATCGACGACACATTGTCTACATCTGGATTACTAGCGATGGAGCGTATTTTCATGCGCCTTTTCTATCGTGTTGGGCTGGCACTGCTTTGGCATTGGATTGATGGTGAAATAACAGTGTCGATGTTTTTCAAACCCCAAGCTGAAATATATTTTATGTGCCTGTGTGTCTATGTAAACATCTTATGCTGATCGTTGTAAAAGCAATGCCTCAAAGTCCGATGTGTACCATGAGTGCTTAGGACAGGCATCTGCCCTGTTGGCTGTAGAGCAGAAAGTTGTTCTGGATATATTACAATGATTCCATGACCTGAAATTTATATTTTTCCTTACCAATTGACTTTCCGAAAGAAAGGCTTAATCGAATAAAGGAAAATCTGGAAGATAGTGTCGTTACTATGCCAGGAAGTTTCATATTTTGTTCTCGTGTCGACCACATCTACTCTCTGGGGATCATTGATCATTGGGTGAACGTATATAGTACAGCGAGCCCCACTTAGGTGTCATAGGTGGACCCACTGTGATGACCTTATTGGGAGCTGTTGTTGGCGATGAGATGTGTTCCCTCTTGTGGTTACTCGACCCTGTCCAGCCATCCTGATTTATGAACCTGTAAAGATTATATAGTGAGACCTCAGATCAGAAAGTTTCCATATATCATGGAAGTAGTAGTAGTAGAAGTCCACCGAATCTTGGTTTTTTTTTTTTTGCTCATGTCCAGTGTTGCACGACTTTGAAAAAGGAAAATGCTAGACTGAAACAAAAAGCTAGAGTGTATGTATATTCTTAAAAAAATATTTTGTCTTTTTATTTTATCTGCACATTCATCTAAACGTATTTTTCCTGCCAATCTGAGTTCCGTAGGCGCAGTGGCTTAGTGGGTAGTGTGTTGCGTGGGGTCCGTGGCTCGAATCCAGAAAAAACCCAAAATCCAACTTATGGATTTTTCCGCTGCGCCACCTCTCGCGAACGTCTGACAAACATCCGCGAGTATAACTGTCATGAAAGACCTTATCAATTAGCCGTTTGTACTCGGCATAAAATTGTAGATCCCTTCCATTCGTCCCAAAAATTAAAAACTCACACAAAACGAATGATTGTGAGAAGCTAGGCCTACGGACATGTGCGCCAACTATTTATTTATTTATTTTATCTGATTTTATTTAGCCTGAAAATATTCAGAAAATAATAACAGATAAAAAACATGTTTTTTAAACATCATATTTTATATTTATTGAACACTAGCTGACCCGGCGAACTTCGTTCCACCCAAAATCATTAAAGCCACAAACATACAGCGATTGCCTCTGCGACCTATTAGTTATTGTCAAATCGAAAGCGAAACGTACGGGAAATTTAAGGCGCTTTAATGCAAATGAATCCGAATTTTAGCTCAACGCCGTTCCTTAACTCGAAATTACCTGACAATTAACACATGATTTGCAATTTGTTGTCTTATTTGGCATACTCGTGCATATCTTTTCATTTCCTGCGTATTAAAATGATATCAACAGGTGGCCAAATTAAATTGATGGAAAATTATTTTCGAAAGTGCCGACGAAGTTCGTCCTCCTCCACGAAGGGACTATCTCTTCTATGTAATTTTTAATGCCGCTTTTTCCTTTTCTCGAATGCTTGCAGTTCAGTAAAAATTCTTCCACATACTGGGATATATCAAAAAGAAGTTCGATTAACTCCAAATCTTTTTCATCGCTAGATGAATCAACTTATATTTTTAATAAATTAAAATTAGCCAAATCTTCGAGTTTATCAGACGTTTTAACGACTTTTCGTACCACTTTTTTTGAATTAAGCATCTTTCATTTTTCATAGATTACTACAAAAGCGTTTCCTAACTTTTTCGTAAGTGTCCCTCTCGGAAAGAGAAAGTAAAGGAACAAACAATCAAACACTTTCAGTTACTAAGTTTCGGTGCATTGAGGTTGCGCAACAAAATTATAACTGACCCGACTTTCAATTTCAAATTGTGCCGAAACGAAAACAAATGCAGTTGTTTTTTTTTTCTTCACAATGCAATTTCGATAAATGTCTGACCGCACACAATAGGAAGTCCGTCCAATTCAATTCGAAAAAGACTGACAGACGCCAATATTAACGCACCGAACAAAATTGTATTCGAGTGCGGAAGCATAACGCAACGCAGCTCGATTTAAATTAAATGTCGTCAAATAAGGCTCTGTTAATCTTAATCATCATTTGGACGAAGGGTGATTCTCACTACACGATTTTCCTCCATTTGATCGGCTCTTTCTTTTTGCGAAAACGCGTTTTTAGAAGAGGGCAAAATTAGACGATCGTCAAATCCGAAGTGTTTGTCATTCCTTTGAATCGATATTTTCTCCTTTCCATAAAAAATATAATTTCTTGAATGAAATAAGGTTAGGTTAGGTTAAGGGTTCAGTTAGGGAAGGAGGCCATCATAAGACCCATTGTTATTTCCTTCATAAAGTTAACTAAACAAGCCCAACAACAATGAAAATGAATGTTGAAGTCATGTTTAGGATCATGAAATAAAATAATAATGCAAAAATTAACCGCCATCCAATATTCGCAATGGATAAAATTAGCCCATTTTTTTCAGAAATCCCCACAATCCACCTCTGAAAGAATGCAATTTCTAATTTCCACGGCTTATAATTTTCGGGGTTGTGATAAATAAAAAATGCAGAGTGAATTGTCAAAGGACTTGCGCATGTGTGGGTGAAAGTTCAATTGGGGGCAGTAGCACCATCTGTCATTCAACAACATAAATAATTTCGTTCTATTTTAAAAACGAACGACGACAAAATTATTTGGATATTGTTCATACAAAAATACTAAAATAGCGAATGAAAAATGATGGGTTGGGGTAGGAAGGTGAAGATTTTCCAAATCTAAAAAAAATACAAAAAAATATTTTCCTTAAAAGTAAAAACCAAAAATGTTGTAGACATGGACAGGGACACCCTAATTACCTAGCGTTATGAAACATACTTTAGGACCGATTCTCATACCTAGCAAATATACACAAGAAATTTTAAAAAAATCCGTCCATCCGTATCGGAGGAGTACGGCCACAAACACCGCGAGAAGAGGTATATCAGATTAAAGTACATTAAAGTATTAGTCTTCAGAAAAAAAAAATCAGCAGTACCTATTTTTGAAATATTTACGATACCTACTCAAAAATAAAATTTGCACTTTCAATTCGAGGAATCTAACTAGTGGTTCTTCAAAAGAAAAAAACTGCTTTGAAATCTTCGAAAATGCTAGATCTAGCATTCAAAATGCCAATAGATCATCACTGCTCATGTCCAGCCAATGTTTCCATAGACACGACGAAAAGGCCTCTAAGGCCTACGACTTCGCGCAGAGCAGTCAACATTTCAAAGAAGTCAGAGCCCAAAAAATCGCATCAGTCGTTGGCTAACCGAAACATTCCCCAAGTCCCCACAAATCAGTTTGGTCCAAAAGAGGCGTACCATCGCGCACATGGTGCTCCATTCCCACTTTACCAATTTTAAAACCAACAATAGATTGGTTTGTCGTTGTAGCAAGTACACATTTGTCTGACTCATCCGCAAGGACTCCCTCATCTCAATATATACCCCAGACACATTCCACTCGAACTTTTTTTGCGCTTACAAAAAATCACATACAAGAAACAACATCTCCCAAATGACCCTTTTCATGTTGTGCAATGAGAATAATCCCCCAATTCAGTTTGATGTCCTCCCCGGATTTAGCAAGATTTAACGGAAAAATTGCTCACTCACAATCCGCATAGACATACAGTATACGTACATATACTTGCACACATGTCGCGGAGCCAAGAAATTCACCCTTTTTGTGGAACTTTTTATTTCTTGTGGTCTATTTTTCTGCTGACAATCGATCATTAGCAAAGAACACAGTCATTCAGCCAGTTAACTCCTTCCCCATTCATCCTTTCAACTAATGGGGAAACGAACAATGTCGGCGTTGGCGGATGATAAAACACTTCTGGCTCAGATTTCAGGCATTCCATACTCCTCGGTTGTATGCCATCGAGCATTTACCATCATCATCATCATCCGTATATCGCTGCCAGGACTAGTGCAAGAAGACACGATAGAGAGTCGCTGTTCCTTTCGCTGAGAATCGCATAAATCAATTCAGGCGTCCATGTCACTGAGCCAGGATGGAAGGAAGGGAAAAGTTTTTTTTTCTTCTTTTTACCACCGACAGATTTAGCGATCGTTGGGGGATGGCAGTGCCAGATGAAAAACGGTTCCACTCATAGATTTACATTCACAGGGAACAAATGACTATGAGGTTGAGGTAACGGGAGAGGTTGGAAAATCCTGACCCTGTTCATTCTATTTTATTTTTGTCTGTATGCTGACGCTGCGGCGAAATAACATTTTCTCGATGATAAGCGGAGAATTGACAGGAAAAAAGTTGGCAGTGGATTTCGAAAAGGCGTGGTGAAGGTGACAGCAGGTGGATTTCATTTTTCCGCAACGACATAGAAACAGGGAGGTTTTGGTCAACTAAAAACTCTTCAAAAAATATTCACTTTTGCAAACAAACTATTTGGCATGAGGGATGCAACTATTTGCTGGACATACCTGGGAGGGGAGTGCGGCTCCGTATGATGGAGAATGTCTCCACGGGTGTGTCGATTTTTTCTTTTCCCGAATTTTGGAAACTTTGTGTTTTATTTATGTGTTTCTTGAAGTTAAGTGAACTTTTTTGCGGTGACTTGAGTGTGGCGTAAAGCCTGCTGCTGTATGGTTGATGGTATAATTTAGAAGAAACCCAACAAACTTGTAAATTCGTTTCACAAAAATTACGATGAGCTACAGAAAACACCCCGAAAAGGTGTGGTCAATTAATATAAAAAATTACGGGAATAAAAGAAGAGCAGAAAATTCTTGTAAAAAATATCTACTTGCAGATTTTCTTTCCTCTTCTGATAGATCCTAGTCGTCAAGTAGTGTAAATTGAAATATAATTATGAATTTAGATTAAGATATGTAGGGCAGTTGAGAAAGATTTCAATGGGCATTTAGTGTTATAAGTAAATAGTTCCGGGTGAAAGATTTATTCCCAGCTTTAGATGAAATTCAACTTTCACAAAAAGTAAACGTTTTGTGAGTTTTATGAGTGACTGTTTTTTGTAAAAAAAAAACGTCTAAAACAAATCCTCGTCAAACATAATTCCTCTTAAAATCTCGCCAGAAAATAAGTCAAAAAACTGCAAGAAAATTTTGTAAAAAAACCGATCAAAAACGAGTTCAATAACTCTCACGAAAACGCTTCAAAACTTTACTCCAAAGTCCTATAAAAAAGCGCACAAGTCGAAAAAACACACAAAACGCTCCAAAAATCGAAAAAAAAAAAATGTGCCCAAAAACACGTAAAAAAACCCTCCCAACACTAGAACAAAGCATGGTTTGAAAAACTTTGCCAAAAAACGGGCTTAAAACGGAACCGAAATAATTAGATTTTTTTTGGGTGGGTTTCTTTGGCCTCCAGTAAAGTTCTTATATGCTATAACTGAAATTTTTACTGACAGTCTATTGAGATTGCCAATCGGCAATCAAATCGAAAACTATCGATTACGTTGATTGATTTTTGGTTGGGTATTGTTTAACTGAATCGAGGAGTTGGTAGAAATGTTACCACTGCTTTCATTTTCATCAAAAAACACTTTTCGTCTTTAAATATCTTGACATTGCCATTACATGCACATTTTGTAAATATTAAATGTGTATCAACTACATTCAAAGAATCTATCGGTCGACCGTTTTTGAGACTCGCAATGTTTAAATTGACGATCGGCTAGAGATAAAAACAGTTTTTCTCCCAAAACCAGAACAGCAGCCTTTATTTAATCATGTACTAACGGAATCTTTTCTTTATAATTTCAGACATCTTAAATCTGATTGACCTCAAACAGCAAGGTAAATATTTTCATACCTACTTTTAGTTGTGATTTTTTAATGTACGTTCAATTTAATTGTGTCGCATTTGGATTGTATGAGGAAATTTTGTTTAAAAACCAAATCTTTATAATATTATAATACAGGGCAGTAGATATGTGCATTTATTCATTTAAAAACTGGAGTTTTTTTTTAATTAAACAAATAAAAATTCGAGAGCATTCACTTGCTATGCCTCGCAAGATCACAATTTTCTGAACACATTCACCAGTTCACACCCCAGCTCCAAGAATTAAAAAAAGTTTTCACCTCGACAACATCGCCACCTATCGGGCCCAAAACTATTCTTGAAGCTGCAACCAACCGCACACGCCCACAAAATTTTATATAATTCGGTTGATTGGTTTAAGAGCGATCAACACCATATACACCATATACGCACAAATAAACGTATGTGAACTAAAGTGCCTAAACTCATGAACCAATGCACATACAACTTCCGTATACACATAAAAACCGTGCTATTGACCATCGACAAACCATACTATTGTCTCTGCTATTGACGTCATGTTTCAAAATAGGTTCACACATTACGGAGAACATCAATTTCAAACACAATACAACTTATTTTTATATAAATATATAGAAACAGCTCTATAACTAAAGCTTTTACAAACTTTTGGGCGCCTAACAGAAACTTCTGGTAACTTAAAGTAGTTTGTAAAGGAAAATTTACTATGAATACAAAATTAAGTACATAAACTTTTAGATGTTATTAACAATCAACGAGTGAAGCTTTTAAAAAGTTTTTTCAAACAGCCTAAGCGGCTGCCCGGATTTCGTTCAAACTTCGGATTTGGAGTTTGGAGGCTTACAGTTCGGGGCCGATTTTTTTTCCACGGTAACCTCAATATTAATGGTACTTCCCATATAAAATTGTTTATACCAGTTTGATTGGTTCGAAAACAGCTCTAACGATTTCAACCAAAATTGAAATTTAAGCTTATGTAGGTGAGGTTAACATGATTGCATACCCAGTTTTCCGCTAAAAAATATCGAATAACGGTACTTTTGAAATTTGGACTTATCTCCAAAACGGTCCATAAGATTGTAACAAAAATTAATTTCTAAGGTAATATGGTCATTTCTAACTTAATAGCAAACTCAGTTCTTCTCTGTACTATCGTAAAATGGATTTTTGAAAAAAGTTTAGTTTATCTGAAAACGGAAAACGAAATTTTTAAAACTAGTAATATCTCGAAAACCCCATTTTTGATTTCAATGAAACTTTAAAAACCAGGAAACGCCCGAACAATAACTTGTACTCTGTTTTCAGCTAAATAGTTGAGCAATGGCATTTTTCAAACTAAACATTGCAAAATTTGGTACTGTTTTGTTTGCCAAATTGATCAAAATACATATTAAAGATAATATAAGTATTCTAAATAAGATCCCGTACATAGTTTTTCTCAAAAAATTCAAACAAATCAATTTCTTAAATATTTCTCAAAAATGACTTCCCAAATTCCGATCTGTATTCACATATTTTCGGTATAACTTTGAAGTAATAACAATGCCCCAACTTCCAATAAAAATCCAATAACAGCTACGTAAAACTTATTTTTAGCAAATATTACCAACTTCTAATTTTTTTCAACCATATTGAATATGCACCCTAAAAATATTTCCAACAATTTGGAGCTTACACAATTAGCAACTCCCACTTCATTTACATTAAAACTTTTGATGAAAGACT
This sequence comes from Cheilosia variabilis, assembly GCA_951230905.1. Lineage (NCBI taxonomy): Eukaryota > Metazoa > Arthropoda > Insecta > Diptera > Syrphidae > Cheilosia > Cheilosia variabilis. The sequence goes on from OX579678.1 coordinate 40,357,162, forward strand.
TTTGATGAACGAGAAAGTTACGTTCGACCCAGTCGTGCACTTTATTTTTATTTTTTTGCAAACGTCTGACAAGCATTCGTGAGGGTAACAAAACTATGAAGGCGCTTCAATTCAGTTCCTGGATATGACATGCAATTTTTAGATATCAAACAAAGTAACTCACACACAAGGGTTTTCTTCAGGAGTGTGCTATGTTCGAGTTTATTATTACATTTCAATCGCAATTGCTCGTGCCTACGCAAAGCCCTTAAGAACACCGCATATTCTACTAATAAGGACCTTCCAGGGGACAAAACCACAATCCAACTGTCAACCGCACCTAATCACCCAAATAGACCACGTGTCGCCCTAAAAACACTGTCATGAAAACTGCTGTTCAGTCGCCAGCAATAATTTCTCTCCATTATCTTTCATCAAGTTTCGCCTTCTGTGCAGATCCCTTCCTACAAGTATCCCTCCTTGTATGTCCCAGAGAAAATAAATGAGGACCATGGGCAAAAGGCTATGATAACAATCATCGTTCTTATACCCAACCGCACATCCTGCCAGCAGTCCCCATTCGCAATAATATTTGCCATCGCCCCACATCCTTGTCAGCTTCTCTTAAGCACCCTCATTATTTTGCATCCTTAAGCTGGAACATAGATTTTCATCGATTTGGATAAATTACCCAAATCAATCCAAATAAAATCGACGTTTCTCCTCGTACTCGAAGTCAGCTTTTTTGCTGTTTTTGTTGGTCACATCTCCCCCAGTGGGAACTATCACCACAACGACGAAATGTGTCATTTAGCAAGGGACCCGTGAAGAGGCGGGGGGCATAGATACACAAAATCTTGTCACAGTCGAGTATAAATTCAAAGAGTAAAACACGCATGCAACTGGCGCACTACACAGAGACAGAGCAAGCAGCAACCAGACATTGGTGAAGGTTATATGCATAGTATGCATTCCGTTTCTTTTGGGATTCAGTTCCATGTCCCAGCGCCGTTTGGGATTTAAGAGAGCACAAACGAATGAACACGTGTAATGTCGTTGACATGATAGTTTTTCATCTGATCCCTGTCACTTGTTGTTGTTTGGATACTTTCGTTGCCAGCCAGGTGGAGCCCCTATATGCATTCGCTTTTATAATCCTGTTGAAAAGTTGCTCGTTAGAGCAGGGAATTGGTTCTTCTTCTTCTTGTTTGGGTCCTCTACTTGTCTCCTCCATGGCGTTACAACATTTTTGTCGTGTCGTTCCTTGAGAGACACAAACGTGATATGTTATATTGCGTGCCACACTGACAACGCGACGCGACGACTTGTCATCGCGCAGAAGAGCGAGTACAAGGACTGCCTGCAGTTGTGTGTCGAAATACCTTCTCTGGAGTTTCTATGACAAAACGCTACACATTCGTTACTTTTGCAAATCATTGAGACAGGACAAACTCGGAGGTAGTAAAGCCTAATGCTCATGCAAAGTTATTTGGGCAACAAACTTACCGAACGCATTGAAGCGGAGAAAGAGAGAGGATAGATCGCGCTCTTCTACTGAGTGCCAAAGCCAAGTTAGTAACAACTACTTGTGACGAGTTGATTTGGCTTATTGAAGGGAACACGAAGTTGTAGCACTAGTGCCTAAGAGGATAACGACATTGATGGAGGACTCTATTGTTGAAGCACGCAGTTCAGTTCTCCTCAGGAGGAATGGGAATTGTTTTACATACTCATTGTACCCAGAGAGGAGTTACAAATGCGCCTAGAGAGGGACAGAAAAAAAAAGAAACAATAAATGTAATTTCTGTTGACATGCCGGTGTGTAGGTTGCAAACAACAGAAAGTTTACATTTTCAATTCCGAGGGCGCACTGTTCCATTGCAAAGCGAAAAGTTACAATTGCTATACTTGAAGAGGGAGGGGAGTTATCTGTAGCTTTTCGAAACAATAGCCGACGTTGATTGTCGAATAGGTATTCTCTGGCAAGTTGTTTAAGTTGACGCTTTGGAATTCTATTATAGAATTGTATGCGAGATATTTTTTTTGTTTTGCCATATGCAGGAATAACTTTTACGGGGGTTGATAGTTTTGCTGTTATTTGAAATAGCATTTGTTTCAAGCAGAAAGGCGTCACAATATATTTTCTTATGCCCAATTCACAATGTCGCGTTGACGCGCCCGTGCGTTGACAGATTATGTAGAAACAAAGCGTTCATATGCTGCCACACAAAATACAGCCTCAGGCGTTGGATCGACTTTAGAATTTAGATCGAAAAGTTCAACTCGACGCCTGAGTAGACATACTCTCTACTCTCACGCGCGTTTGACAACTTTAGAATTTTGAATTGTTCGATTTGATGTCATGGGGTGTGCCGTTCTTAGTTGGAGTGGCAGAGAACCACTAATATTTATCACACACAAGTTTTAAAAAGCAATATGTTTTTAATGCAAATTAATTAATTTAGTATGTGAAAATGACGAATGTTTTTTTTTGTGGAGCTAATACCTATTTCTTTAAATTTTCTTGGATAAAAAAAAATATTAATCATTGCTCTTGTATCTTTGTTAAGGTTGTTGTTTGCATTACTGTTATGAATGATTTTTTTATATATTTTGCAGAATCCTTTTTTAATTCTTGCAGAGAAATTACAGCTACAAAAAAAAAAAATAGAGTAGACTTGAAATTTGAATTCTGCTCTCTATTTGTGTACATCAGTTTAAACCAAACCGAACTTTTAATCTGTTGGCATTTAAAATCGTAAAGTTTCGATAAAGCGTGTCAAAGCGCGCCGACGCACGCACGCCTTCAACGCGACATTGTGAATTCGGCATAAGCATTACTATTCGAAAAGAATTCACACTGGTTGCCTGTTTCCAGTATGACACCCAGCTTAGAGCTTTGAAAAGAAAGAAAAAATGTTCAATGACCGTCTTGATAACGTGCCCCGATGCCGCTCGATTATTCCTACTGCAGCAACAGCTAGTGCATAATTTATGCTGCGACTGGTGTGCCGGGTTTCACTCGACCACCACTGGTTTGATCAAGAATGTCGACTAGTAAAACAAGAGGCAAACAAAGCGAAGCTGATCAAGAGCACTACAGCTGCTCAAGAGACTTGAGGAACATCGGTTCCTTATAAAGAAAAAGAAAGCGCACGAGAAGCGAGTGATCGAAGTAATTGAGAGTCGCTTCTCCAAGAACATGCCATTGCAGCAAGTCCAGCAGCTGTTTTGTAAGTCGTAACAGTTACTGGGTTGACACGCTGGAATTTTTAGAGAAGCTCAAATTGACTTGGTGAAGAACATGCTCCGACTCATTTTCATTCAGATTTGGTCAGGTGAATTCGTACCTGATGAATGGAACCACGCCGACGTCTGTCCGATCCACAAGAAAGGCGTCCTCTTCAACTGCGCCAATGACAGATGTATCAGTCTACTTAACATCATATATGCCATATTGTAGGAACGCATGTTCTTTTCATCGATTTCAAAGCCCCCAAATACAGCATCTACAAAGACGAGCTATAGAGAGGCTCGTATTGACATAATTTTTAGAACACAGCGAGCTGTTACTGGTGCGATTGCTAGTCCTGGAACGGAGCCGACAAAAATGGGTTTGGCGATTAACGAGCGCAAATCCAAGTATGCGGTTAAAAATCCTGGCGTTAAATTTAAAATTGTTGTGGTTGTATATAGGACAAGACGAGAAAATATTAAAATTTAATATTTTGCATGTATTCACGTTAAACAACTATAATAGAAGATTTATTAATTTTATATAATGTCTGCTATTACATATTAAATATTAAGGAAGGTATACTACTTTGTTTTGCCGCCATTTTGGTAAACATTAGTCTTGACAGTTCATATTTGGCAGTCGTGAAGTAGACACGTGGCAAATTTATTATGGAAAAATATTCGATAAACCAACGTGTTTTAATCGTTAAAACATTTTATCAAAATCAATCATCGATTACTGTGACGATGACAAAAAAATCATAATGAGTGACGAGGCACATTTTCATTTGAATGGATATGTGAATAAACAGAATAGTCGGTTCTGGGCAATGGAAAACCCTCAAATTATTCATCAGTCACCTTTGCATCCATTTAAAGTTACAGTCTGGTGTGCAATTTGGTCAGGAGGAATCATTGGACCTTACTTCTTTGAAAATGAAAACGGCGTAACGGTAACTGTGAATGGGGAGCGATATCGTGATATGATTGAAAACTTTTTAACGCCACAACTTCATGCTTTCGGCTTGATTAACATGTGGTATCAACAAGACGGTGCCACATCGCATACAGCCAGGCTTACAATGGAATTACTGATCCACGGTCGCCGGATTTGACTGCTCCGGACTTCTTTTTGTGGGGATATCTGAAAAGCAAGGTTTATGCAAACAAACCAGAAACGCTTGAGCAACTCAAACAAAATATTCGTGATGGAATTAATGAAATACCGCGTGAAATGTGAGAATGTAATGAAAAATGTGCTCAAAAGGGCTCGCATTTGTGAGACTAACAGAGGCGGACATTTACCTGATATTGTATTCCATACATAATTGTCGACTATAAATAAAACATTTATCAATATAAGATCCATTCTCTTTCATTTAATCAAAAATTATAAACAAACAAAGTAGTATACCTTCCCGGCGGACGCCCTTTATAATCACCTCAAACTCAATACTTTTTTTGCTTTTTATAAACCCATGGAATATTAAAATATAATTTAATTTCTTATTATATTTTAATTCTTCTTTAGATTTGATTTTAATATCTATGCGATATATTTCAACCCCGAAAATATTTTATTTTAATACTAATTTTTATTGGATTTAAATATAACAATACACATAGAAAATTATCATTTACAGGGTTGGCAGATGTGGCGATTTTAAGTCTCATTTGGCCACTCGAAATTCAGTTTGGCGACATACCAAAAAACGTGCGATATTTGGCGATTTTTCATTTTCGTATTAAAATCTTAATATATTTCTATATCCCACTAATTATATCCCTAAAATTAAAGTTCAGAGGACGACAAATACTTTGGGACAACCAGAGCTCGTGGAGCTAGGGAATTTGAATATATGATAGCGATAAAATAAAAAAAGGGTCAAGGATGCAAATCGATTCTTTAAATGCAACTTTCTTTCGAAAGTTAAAAAAATTTGCTACAATAATTTTGAGTTTCCTGCTGAAATGCTTTTGGCATTTAATGAAAAGATTTATGAAGATTGTGATCACGATGAAATAGATGAGTACATACAAGACTGATCTTTTGATTTTTACATTGTTTTTGTTTTCCTATTGTTTTGTAATAATATTAACTGCAATATTATTGCAACACTTTTAATTTGGCCATTTATGGCAAAGGAGATTTATTAATTTGGCGATTTTTGGCGATATTTAATTTAAGATTGGCGATTTCGATTTTACTAACCTGACAACCCTGATTGTAAAGCGTATGCAAATTCCCCTTTGAAAATTAAACATATAGAGTGCCGCTGTGCTTCCTTTAATAGGTATATTTTTCTAAAAATTATTAATTATTCAGTCAATTACTTACTTTTTGGAATGTATAGCTATATTTCTGAGGCAATGACCTCGAATCTCTAGACCGCCCTCATCTTCAAAAGCAAATCCACTAGGAACATAACTGCGCTTCACAACTTAAGAAAAAAAGCAAATATTATAACCTCTTACAAGAATACTTTGGAATTAAACTTACTTACTTGTAAGAAGAATATTCTCATTGGCTTCAATATCACCACGATTTCAGCATGACTTTCACTTGTTTGTATTTTTTAAACATTTTTCTTTTAAACAACTTTATAAAAATCATCCACTCCATTGAGTTGAACGCTCAGACTAACTCTAAATTCTTAACCAAGCGACAAAATAAAATTTTTGGGTTCAAAAGTAATACCCATATATTTAAATCTAATCACTTTGGTTCAGATTCTATATTAAAACCCAATGCAAATGTATTGAAGTTGATGGCTTTAATAAGTTCGTGTTAAAATTTAATCAGTTAGATATTATATTTCAACTATAACTTAATTGCAGTAAGTTCTTGATTGAAATATTATTTTAATATAGACCGCGTTAGATTGTAGAACAAAAATACTGGATTTAAGTCTTTAGAGATTAAATTTCGGAAAATTCGTATTAAAATGAGCATTTTAATGAAACAATTATTTAATTTCAATATAAATATATTTCAGAAAAAGTTTAATAAATTGGAAATATTGTAAACCAATTGCATAGACCTGTTAAAAAACACCCCCATATTTTTAGGTATGTTCTGTCAACAAGTGGGAACACCCTACACATTGACCAGTCGGACTGAGCTCGACAATCGACTGCTGCAACTTTAAGGTAGTAAAGGATTTTTTCTACCTCGGGTCGGCTATAAATTCAGACAATAGCGGAGATTTACTCTTGCCAATCGCTATTTCTTTGGCCTCAGAGGAAAATTGAGTAACAGAGCCCTATCTTTAACAACTAAGGAAATTCTGCTGAAGACCTTGATAGTCCAACTCCCGATTTATAGCACTAAAGGTTGGACTTTTCCTAAAGTTTTCGGTCCCTTTTACGTTGACGGTATTAAGAGCAAAACATCGCCTTGGTTGAAAAAGTAGAAGAAGACCTTAACCGACTTGAACCTCACAAGTGGAGGCAGTTAGCTAAGGGCCCTGCTCGGCTCACCCCAAACTGTAGAGCCGCCAACGTAAGTAAGCAAGCATAAAGTGAAACCATACCAAGTTCATTGGCAGATGCTGTATTTTAGTGCCGACTTCAGTAGCAAAATACACAGTGCATTATCCATCTGCTTTAATTTACCGAACGGGGTTCTCCAATCATTCTCGGTTGAAAACGTTTGCTGTAAATTAAAACTGTTTCATTTACATTGAGTTAGCTTGAAGTTTCTGCAACCCCTTTTGCATCCAGGCCAACAGTGGCCTGCAATTAAGTTTACTCTGGCAGTCGTGCAACACAGATTTACCATCTCAACACGTCAGCACAATGAAAAAGGCTTTCCACACTTTCGAGGCGTCATATAGTAATAGTAGGTCTGCGTCCACCCTCTTGACTATACAGTTGACTCCCTGCCACCGCACTTTCGCGTGCATGTTCCATTACGTCGAAGCACTTAAATATCATTTCACAATGGAAAATAAAGCATCGACATTAAATTATAACCCAAGGAGGACTGTGGCTCGGCAAAGAAAATCCTCGGCCACATTCTCACACACACACACATACACTCGCACACAAGAAAGAGCGATACGCCTCGTGAAATATAATGCCTCAGGGAAGTAACATAAAATGGTTTTCGGATGTTCAACTAACATGCATTGCAGAACAAAAACAAAAGGTCCTCTTTCGTCCTTTGTATGCACGACGTATGTACAAGTGTGTGCTTGTATTATATGAAACTACTTTGGCTTTGTGTGACCATTCTTTCGATGCGACTGGTAGTGGAGAATCTTCTCAGCCTGGTGGCCATTAATAATGCAACACAATTAACTTTAATTACACGTTTATACTGGAGTCATGTTACATCGTCGAAACATCCTTTTTACTGCTGCTATTCCTTGCGGTGTAATATGAAACGGAGCCGAGATGTATATGGCATCGGGCGTGCTTTCATAAAGTGTTCGTTGGGGCGGAATTGCAAGTGGAAGTGGATGTAGTGCTAGTGATGTCCATTCTCGGGACATCTCTCTCTCTCTTCTCTCTGTGTATTCTACTACCGGTCTAGTGGGCAATGCCATTTGTAAAGATTTGTATTCAGATAGATGGCAAAGGATACTGTATGTGGTAGTCGATAATAATTAAAGGACGTCCTAGAAAACCAAGCGACAGGGGGGGGGGGGGAGCAAATCACTACAGACCGCTAGACTGGATGTTCGGTTGGAGACACAAGATTTCCTTTTGATTCATTGTCCTTGGGCGGGGGGCTTAGAGTGGGTGATGGTGAATTTGAATTTCACTTCGATTTTATTCTCGTTACGGTCAGGCTCTGCCGGTATGAATACGCAATTAAGTACCTACTGCTGGTGTTTATTAAAATGTATTTTGCATAGTAAGGATGTTTCATACGAGGATGTTTCTAAGGTAGCGTTATAATCTATTCAATTGAAAATAGATTGTTCTACCAACTCTCCTTGAAGGGCATGTATTTCTTATCCAACGTGCAGTGCAATATATCGAAGTACTAGTTATAAGCTGCAGAAACGTTTCGAGTTGTCTTTACTTACGTTTCTAGGTGGCGCTATAGCCGGGGTGTGCATGGGCCTCAAGGCATTCGGTTCCAAAATGCATTCAATTCCGCACTTTATGTTACTTGAGGTTTCCTTTAAATTGAGCGCGTCAACAAAAGCGTTCCCCAAAGTATTGTCCCTCCGGGTTGGTATCGAAAACTTTTTTGTGCACTTCACATGTCCTTGACATATTATATAAGCAATTGAAGCTCACCTTTGGCACCAAGTCGATATGGCCTTTGCTATCTAATTTTTTTCTGGGGCTGTAGGACTTGCAAGTGGAATCTCCCTTGTTCTCGATCTTTCGCCACAGGCTCTAGGTACACCATCAAGGACAACACCCATACACGTAGGAAATATATGTCGAATTATATCCAACCTTCCCACTCACAGTTCAAAGCTTATACAGTTCGCCATTAAGTCTTCTCCTATAAAAATCCCGCCAACGCCATCGAAAATTGCTGTAAGAATTTTGTGCTCAAAACACCGAAGTGTATCCTCTTCCGCCTTTTCATCTATGTAGCTTCAGCTAACAAGCGACTTAATATCGACCTGCCCTCTTGATAGTCCATTCAATTGTTCAACGTTCCCAGTTTAGATATTTTTGACCAATTCATAAAGCAAAAGAGCAAAAAATGCAATTCACACTCACGGAGCCCTCCCCGCCCCGCACCACAAGCATACATATACATGCAAACATCACTGAAAAGAAAAACTCTAATGGCACAACTGAGTCGTGCAACTAAAATAGAATGGAACACAACCACAAAGGTTCGTGCGCAAACAATGGAACCTCTCCTTTGAAATGACCAACTTTGAAAAGTTCTACTCAAGCAAAGTTAAACATCCTCTGGAGACTGCTTTCACTTGGGAAATCCCAAAGGCAATCCTTTGAACTGAAAAATAAAACTAACCCCAAACCCTTCACACCGTCAAAAGCAACTAGGCACACAGGGCAGGTACGTGATGAACTGCTAATTAAATACCACACACAGGGAACTGGACCGGGTGGATTATTATTGCTCAGCCTGGACACAAAACTGAAGTAAAGGAGCCTACTGAGACAGGGATGCAAACCCGAGGAAACATGCCTATGAAGAGAAATTGTCCAGATACTTTTCACCTTGTTGTTTGTTTGTTTCTTCTTTTCGTAGTTGCTAAGTTCTCAAGTCTCCGCAAGTCCTTCGGATGGATGGTGCTTCAAGCCGGGCATCATATCAAAACATCCCATCAGCCGCCGCACACTGTTCTGGTGCAGATAATAAGAGACAGCAACAACTTGACTAAGGAAGGGAAAGCAAAACAAAATTAAGCAAAACTTTCGAGTAATTTGAGGTTAAGAACATTGAAGTGGAGTGGGAACTAAGTCTCTGTCTTTCCCACACACACACACACAAACCTCGAATGATGAGGGATTAACATTCTTTTTAGGGTTATATACACAACTATTTTTGTCCAAGTTTTATGTTCAAATAACGGACTTCGTAGCCGACGCAAAGAACGTCGCACGTCGCAGCGCAGAAGTACTAATTTATTGTTCGTGGTTTTTCTTTTTAACTCGTAGGTATGTATAGTGTATTGTAAATTAATTTTGTTTTAATACGAAAGCGTGGTGCGCTTGAATTAATTTAAACTAAAAACTTTTACTTGAGGCCCAGAGGTGGAAGGTCGGCCACTCTGTGAATAAGCTTTCAGAGGGATTGCTAGCACAAAGTTTTTGAAAGGATTTTCCTACACAATATTATTCTGAGGAATTATTTCGAATATATACGTGAAGACGTTTTTCCAAAGAGTTTGGGAGAACTTTTCTCAGAAAGCAAAGCAATACGATGCACCATGGTATTTTGCATTTACTCTGACTTTAGGGCGCTTCTTTGCCTCTAAAAGTTTGTTGCCTATATGATTCTTCAAGACTTTAGCGTGTTTAAATTGTGAAATGATTTACATAGAAAAGGAGACGGTGTCAAAATATTGTGTGGATTGTCTAATTTCCGAGGGCGAGATGTCTTTTCCACCAGCCACTTGGAAATTGTTTGACATATATATCTTATTTTGACGTCTTTGATTAAAAGCTGTCATTGGGGTTATATCTGCTATTTTCTAATCCGTTTCTTAGATATAAAGCCGTATATATGTCATTTGGCCTTATTTTGTAAGCTTATTTTCTAAAGATTCTTTTTTTTTCGTCGTGGTCTTAGCATTTCGTCAGGACTTTTGACGTATTTTTAGATGTGCTCTTTAGTTGGGTTTAGGAATGCCTTTTTTTGTTCATTGAATTTTTGAACGCCTTTTCCAACCCATTTTGGCAGTTCTCTTGACCAATTCGTGAGCAATTTGCTTAACTCATTTTTGACACTTGTCGACTTTTTGTGCTGGTCCCTCTTAACTTTGTAAGTCGATTTTGCTAGCAGCGTTGTACGTATTGCAGAGCCATATTTTTAGCATTTCTTTCTAGCCATTCATTTTAAACTCACTTTAAGGTGCATTTTTGATATAAAGCAGCCATACATATATGACGCGTTTTAAACGAGTACTTAAACAAAACAGAAAAATTAATTAATTCATTAATTTTGTTGTTATGTTTTCTGCTAAAAGGGATACATTTTTACTACTACAAAATGCAGTAGATTTAGATTTTCTTTTGATTTTGTTTTCATATTTGCTTTCGACGCCGTAAAATGTTACTTTCCTGGTGTACTGTTAATGAAATTTTCTTAATGTTCTTTGTGTATATATTATTTATGCATTTTACTACACAATTCCTTACTATTACCTTCCACGTTGCTGTAACGTTTGTCTCATCTTCATTTTACAACACGTTTTCTAGTTACAAGATATATCTTTGGACGGGTTTTTCGCTGGTAGCTATTTTCAACCCAAGATTCATAGATTGTAAGGGGTTTTTGACGAGCGTATTTTTTGTTGTAACCACATATTTAGCTAAATATTTTTAGCGTGTTTTTAGACAAGCTGGTGCTTTATTAATTTTGAATAAATAGCAATCTTTGAGCGTTAATCTCTTTTTTACTTTTTTTTACCGCCTTTAGACTGTTTTAGAGTTTTTCGAATTTTTTAAATCGCGTTTCCGGCGGTATACTAAACGCGTTCTATGTGCATTTTTATGTGCGGGTATGGAGTGTCTTCCTAGCATTTTTGGGGCGGGTTTCCATTACGCGCACAAAATTTTAATTTTATTTTTTTTTTGCCTTCAAATCACTTATTTTTTTTTACGATTTTTTTTTCAATCAATTATTGTTTGAGTGCTTTATCTCAAAAATTAAAGTCAAGTATATCAACATCTGTCAGGCAGGTGCTGTATCTAAAGTTTAAGTATGCTAGAGGTCGCCCAGTGGTAGAAATTCTATGATTATGGTGACCTGGCTGTTGATTCTTAACTATTTGTCTTTGCCTATTTATTTATATAAGACTAGCTCGGGAGTACTTAGCTATCTAATATTGTAAAATAGTCATTGCAAAAAAAATATGAAAAAAAAAAGTGAATTTCTAGTGAAATTAAAAAATTAGACAATTGTTCGAATATGCGAATTTAATTTTTGATTACCAACCAAACCCTCTCTCAAGTAAATGGCTACTCCACCGCCAACACGGTCTTTTCTGTCCACGAAAAAGCCTGTAGCCGCTCAAAGCATATGGTTGATTGTTTACATCTGCACAAAACCAAGTTTCCGACACACAGACTGCATCAACCTTAGAATTTACGGAAATATCTCTGAACTCTTCTATTTTAGGATACAAACTTTGTGCATTCATTTGACAAAATTTAAGTCCTTGTCTATGATTGCAAAGAATTCGAATCGACGATCGCAACATCCCATCACCAATTGAACTCACCCCGCTCTCATTCAAATCCATTTATTAAAAGAAAATTCTTACTAGATCCAAGTGATACACAAGTACACAAATCAACAACATTGTGTTATTAAGAAAAGTATTAGAAACAAATACAAGCAAAAACAGGACATAATAACATGAACATATGGAACAGAAAGTTCCAGACTCCCATGACGACATCCATATTAGCATATTTGGCGACTTTAATCTGCCTGTGCTAAAATGGAGCCCATCGGATGATGAATCCTTTTTCATAGCATCCAATCCCAATTCAATAAAGGAATGCCTCTTCTTAGATCGTTTAGCCGACTCTGGTCTATGCCAAATTAGTGGTATCTCAAACTTTATGGGAAATTAGACCTTATCTTCACTTCTGATCCCATTAACTCCTCTGTCTTTCTTTCTCCTCTATTTCTATCAACTATGGATAACCTACACCCCCCACTTCTTCTCTCTTTTTTTCACAACCCTCCTCCGCAGTCCACACCTTCTGCAGCTCTCCCATCCTACGATTTTCATAAAGCTAACATCCGCAAAATTAATAAATATCTTAGAAGAGCATCTTTTGACTTTGTCAATCTGTCTTTAAATGACGCCCTCTCCATGTTTTATAGAGAATTATTTAGTTCTATCTCTCTTTATGTCCCCATTTCTCGTCCTAAAACGTCTTCTACATCCCCGCCTTGGTATATAATCGCAGACTTCGCTCCCTAAATCTTTTTTCCGATTCGTCAACTATAAAAAAAATCCGATGGTTACCCATCATCCCACTCTTGCGAAAACGTTTCTTCAACGCTATTCCCAACCTTTTCGCCACCTTTTTAAAACAATTTTAAAAATTGCTGACAACTCCTTTGTACCGGATCCCTCTTATTTCAAATACCTACTTAACTTCTCCATTGGTCCCTTTCTCCCTCAAACTTTTGAGCCCTCTTTAATAGAAAATAAATTACAAAAACTTTATGATGAATATTCACCTGGTCCTGACGGTCTTCCCGCGATTTTTCTTAAAAAATGCTCCTTTAATCTTTCCATCCCACTTTCATACCTCTTTCAGCTGTCGCTTTCTCAGGGCGAATTCCCTCAGATTTGGAAATCCTCCTTCATAACGCCGGTTCATAAAAAGGGATTACAAAACGATGTAACTAACTACCGACCTATTGCTAAACTTTCGCATTTACCCAAACTCCTCGAAAGTATTTTGTACGAAGCCCTAAGCTTTCAGTGTAAGTCTTTAATTTCCCCCAGGCAACACGGCTTTCTAAAAGGTAGATCAACTACCACTAACCTCGTCGAATTAGTGTCCTCTGCACTCTCAGCCTTAGAAAGTGGTAAAGAAGTCGACGTCATTGCAACAGACTTCAGTAAGGCCTTTGACAAAATATCCCATAAATTAATCCTTTTCAAATTGTCTGCTCTTGGCTTTGAACCGGTTTTGCTAAAATGGATAAATTCTTACTTGGAAAACCGCTTTTACAGTGTTCGCTTCAGGTCCGTCCTTTCGACCCCTTTCTTGGCTACCTCTGGCGTACCTCAAGGCAGCCATCTAGGTCCCCTTCTTTTCATCCTAACCATAAACGACCTTGAAATGGTCATTCAGCACTCAGAACTTTCTCTGTATGCTGACGATACCAAATTTTTCAAACCCATCTCCTCACAACATGACTCCAGCCTCCTTCAAATAGACCTAGATAATTTTTCCACCTGGTGCCCCAAAAACTACTTAGAGCTCAATGTTGCCAAATGCCAATCTATTACCTTCTCACGTGAGTGCAATAAATCTCCTCCTCGAACTTACCTCCTCCACGGTCAGCCTATATCCATCGCTCAATATATTCGCGACCTTGGCGTGTTATGCGACAGAGAACTTAATTTCCGCGTACATATTGATGAGATTATTCTTAAAGCGAACTCATCGCTTGGCTTCGTCAAAAGATGGTCCAAAGAATTCTCCGACCCGTACGTGACCAGATCTCTTTACGTCACATTTGTTCGTCCCCTGCTCGAGTACGCTAGCCAACGTCGTTTTCTTCGATTTGCTCTTCGGGGACTATCTTGGAATGATCCCCTAATCTTACCTCTCTATCAAGACCGTCTCAAACTTATTAACCTAAATACCCTTGAGGAACGCAGGGACGTAGCAGACATTCTCTTCATTCATCGTCTGCTCTCAGGCTTCATCGACTGTACGTCTCTTCGTCTCCCTCGGAATCTTCGTTGTCCTCGTCTCTTCTATTTACCAATTCACCGCACCTTATATGACTCAAACGAACCAATCTCCCGAATGCTGCAGAAGGTTAATTCAAATCTTACCGTTTTTGACTTCAACCGCAGTAGTTCCTACCTTAAAACTGACCTCCTTCACCATCCTTAGTTTTAAGCCCTAGTTATTATATTTAGTTCTTAAGTTAGTTTAAGTCTTACTTAGCTTGTAATAAGCCAAATAAATGGGGGTTTTTGTCCCACCAAAATTAAAGGAGAAAATAAAATGAAAAGGTAGACCTTTGTCATTGATAAATAAAAAAGAGAAAAACTGTAACAATACTTTAAAAGAGAAAATACTTAGTGTAGGTTGGATGCTGGACAGTACTGTTATATAGTGGGATTTATCCCTTTTTGTGGGAATTTCTATGTCCGAAAAGCCTTCCGTGGGATAAAGGGAAAAACCACCAAATCGTGGGAATTTCAGAAATCTAACAAAAAAACATTTTATACTATACATTTTTGGTGAAATTCTATCAAAACACTTGTATTTCACTTTCACCATGATAATCAACCACTGAAAAACAGCTCATGTAAATCGTCTTTAATAAAAATTTTCTAGTACCAAAAAATAATCATAGCAGTGTTGCAAACTAAGGTTTTTACAATAAAGATTAATTTAATGTGATTTTCTTTAAATTTTACTTAAAAAAATGGATTTTGACGCAAAAATGTATCGTGGGATTTTAAAAGGGAATTTTAGTATGGTGAAAAGGAAAATAAGTGAAAAATGACCACACTTCGTGGGAAGAGAGAGTGCTAGCAACACTGATGCTGGATGCAGCGTAAAATCGCTCAGTCAGTTGTTTATATTTGCCCTTCTCTCGGCGGCAGCATTTAAACTCATCTCGTAAGGTCATCTACGGCTATGCTTTTCCCGTTCTCGCTGAATTTAATGAACACAGACCCAAGGTGTGTGTGAACAGAGAACAACTGGGCACTCATTCCGTAATTTTTCAGACGATTATCGTCGAAACGATAGACTTCCAAAAGTAGCAACTAAGTGCCAAAATTACGAGTTTGCGACCTTAATTCAGTTCATTTTCCAGAAATGTAATGATAGCTGAGGATAGCGAAAATTAGCAAGTGCTTTAAGCATTGCACTTCTCTCTCCCACACTGTTAAACTGGAGAATAACCTTATTAGTCGTCTACCTTATTACGATGTGCGAAAAATGTTCTTTAGAGCTGGCGGTGCTAAGTCGATAGTAGTACAGAGGTGATTGTGGATAGTATGCAAGTTCTCGTCAGTGAATTAGGGATTCCAAAAATAACAGCAGCGGTCTGAAATTATTTTCTTTCCAAGGCATCGCATCGTTTCCTTATATCAGAAACATCCACCTTGACAACATTGTCCACATTGCACTCAATAGGCGTTTTTCTTTTTTGACACGCTTTTATTAGCTTGACCTGCATGTATCTATGTAACGGAATCTTTCACCGCAATTTTCACCCACTTCAAGACGTCTAATTGATTTGAATATTTGCACACGTATTAAGGACCAATGACAATACAAAAATGTAACTGTCCCCCACCCTGTGACCCTCCTCTCCCAAATAACTGTCCCCCCCAACCTGTGCCCACACGCATTTTTTACAACGAAATTAATTTTCTTTTTATCACTTTATTTTTATTTTAGAATCATTGAAAACGATTGAAGTATATTGAGTTAGTAGTCTTTCTATGGCTGTTGAATAAAATATCAATAATTAAAAATTATTTTCTGCTTTTTAGTTCAATTTGCTAAAGCATGTTTTTTAGTTTTTTTTAAACTATAATAATTTATTAGTTCAGAGCTGAGCACTGAACTGAGCTTGAGCATTATGAGCGCGCTCTGAAGCGAGCGTGCTCGGATTGTTTTGAGGTATTTATGAAACACACTTGAGCACATAGCTGTCATTTGGAATAAAGTTTATGGAAAAATTTAATATTTATTAATTGTTATTATTTATTAAATTGGTTAATTTTCAGTTCAACAAGGTTCGTCCGCCATTTCAACTTTTTTTTTCTGTCAAATGTGACTGGAAGTGTGTAATCAGCTTTTCACTCAATTTATTCTGAGCTCATAGAGCGCGCTCTGATCATGCTCTGAATAAAAAAAGAAACACAAATTCTGAGCACTGAAATTTTGTATAACAGTTCAAGTTCTGCCTAATATGATCAATCCGCTGTGTTAAGTTGGACATGACAAAATTTATATTGCGCCGTACTAATAACAAATTTTAGTTTCGACTTTAAATTTACGGAAGCTCACAATTGCGCACTTTCTATGGAAAATATAGCCGCTGTGAAGTGTGAACTACTAAAATTAAGAGTCGAAAGTTAAAATTGTTTATATGTTCATTTAGTTTTGTTCGATGGCTTGAACTTTACGCAATAATTCGTTGCGGACTTTGTCCATTTTTTTTTAAGGTCGCAGTTTGCTTTCATAATTCTGCATGAAAAGTTTCAACGGAGAGCCAAGAATTAGCGGAGATGTTTGGTTTGTATGGTCTCAAATTTTGTATGCCATTTTTGGAGGAAATGTTTGAAGTTATTTTAGGCTCACGTCACGTTATTTAACGTATTTTTATAGACGCAGCTGTATACCCGCATATCTCTGCCTGAACGGCTATTTTAGGAAGTTTTTTTTGTGAAATTGTCGGATGCTTATCAAGGCAACTTATTTTACAGTAGATAATTTTGTACAAATTCATTTCGTTATTATTCGAACAGTTCTTACTTCCCAGCACTACTTCCCTAAGAGCATTGATGATCTGCATAATATATTTGATTTAACTCAAGTATGAAAACAGTCAGACTGTTTAAACTGAGCAACTATATAAACCAAATGAGATTGATTTTCCCACTGAAGGGGGAAGAATTTGCCAAAAATATTCGCAGGGGAGTGAACGTCTTGGGATAAACACCCAACTGATCCAAATAGATTACACACTACTTCATAATCTGGCCGAAAATCTGTTTGTCATTCTCAGTGGGTGAACCCTTTTTTAACTTATTTATGCTATACCCTCCTCCAATCTTTATGAACGATCTCATTTGTTTTACTGGCAACAAATCCATGACTTTGTCCTCTGAGCCTTTAGCTGAGAATTATATCTGGAATTGAAATGAAAATGTCCTCATATGTTACAAATGTGTGTTAATGACCCTTCGCCGGATATTTTACGGCTCTCGCCTATACACAAACACAGACACACTATAACGAGAAGCACAGTCCTTAGTCTGCTGCTCGTTCTAATTCAACGTGAATCAACATCCATTTATTGTGAGCCCAAGTCCTACTGCTGCCAGCCGAAAAGAGAGAAAGAGCGATCCTATCCGATTTCCCAAAAGCCATTTATTAAGTGGATTTTCTTCGCATTCTCATAGGATTGCCATAGCAAAACACATACTCACTATAATACTCCATTCAACTCCTCCTCATCTTCTCTTCTTCTCCACCCGCCTTGTCATGGTCATTCTTTTCCTTTTCTATATTTCGCCTTCGTGTCCTCTGTGTAATTCAATTAGAAGCCTCTGTCCTGAATACAAATTGAACCGAACTGGAGTTAGAGAATTTTTATTTGTTGGCGTAGGACTTCAGCTGGTACCGGTCGTATTCGACTACTATTTTTTGCACAAAAGGACAAAGTGCAAAATACCCACTGTCAACGTGTGCAGGATTATACCGAGTGCACACAGACGTAACACACTATACTCGTATCTGGGTGGTAAGACCACTCATTGAGGGATTATTTGTTGAATAGTACCTGGATAATGCGCTCTCAGAGTTTTTCCATCATATTCCTAGTGCCGAGGAGATTTTCTTGGCGGGAATTGTATGTGAGCACTCTCTCAGCAGTTAGAGTTTCGATCGATTGGCAGGCGCAATTGAATGGAATTCAATTTGAAGGACCCATCGCCGGAACCACCGCGTACGGATAAAAGGCACTTGGTTGAGTATAAAGTCCTTGCCGCGATTCGTACAATAAAGCAACCACCGTTAAAAACAATTGAATTTGTCCCAAACGTACAAGTCACCGCATAGGTAGTGTCAAATTCAATTTCCCCATTGTCACGTGCAGTGGAGCAGCTCCGGGGAACTCTTCTACTCAGCTCATTGTGACTTGATTAATTAGTTAATTTCAACCGATTTCAATGCTCGAAGGAGTGCTGTCTGATCTGGAGTGGAAATTCCGTATTTTTTTGCATTATTCTTCTTCGCATAGAAACGAGGTCTTCGCATTTTATCGCGGTGTAAACGACTTCCGACTTGTGGCACATTCTGGAACAAATTATCGGAATTCCATTGCGGAATTTAGATCCTTCACGTAATTGAAAGTAAATTAAGTAGGAACTCGTTTATGTAGCTGATGCATTTGATTGTTCTTGTCAGTTTGTGATATGAGGACAATCGGTGCGGACTCATAGATTTTGCGAGATTATTACTCACTAAAACCACCTCCCACAAAATTTGTCTCGAACTGCAACTAAGTTATGACTTATCAAGCAATTTTTTCATCACGAAGTTATACACGTTTTTCAGGCGACATTCCGGCGATAGTTCTTGATCGTTCCGCAATTTTAAAGCAGTTGATAATCATCGCACTGAGTAGGAAGTCCTTGAAGACGCCGCAGGAAATTTGTTTCGTCGAGAATTTTAAGGACCAAGCTATTAACGTGTAAATAATCGATTTTTATACTCTTGGAAGCGATTTCTCCATTCATCTTTAACCGTGTGAATTTCGATGTACTTTATTTTGAAAAGTTTGTAAAATATTTTAATTTGTGTCACTGGTACAACCCCATATTTGATACCATACATCCACACAGGCTTTTGCACTTGCTTATTAATTCAAAGCTTCTTCTCGAGGTTAAGCGTGGAATATTTCCCGAGAAACCAATAAAGCTCTCTCTAAACTCTCTCGATTATGTAGTAGGTAAGAGAAAGATATTGTTTTCGTACAAAATTTCGAACTCGAAATGTCAATCAAGTCAAGGAACTCAGAAAAATGGGTCTTGCAATTCTGTCCGTCGGCTAATGAGATCTACAGCCTAAACTGCTGGACGGATTTGTTTCAAAATTCCAATTTAGAGCTTTGCGGGCTTACAGTTCGGGTCCAATTTTTTTTTTGCACGTTAGCCGCAAGTTTTATTTTGTCGAAAACGGTCGCAACTATTCACGTGGGGCTTACCCAATTTTTTGCAAAAAAATATCGAAAACCGGTACTTTTGAAAATCGGACTTATCTCAAAAACGGTCCATACAATTTTACCAAAAATACATTCTTAATGTAATATGGTTTGATAGAAAATTCAGTTTTCCTCTAAATCATTCTAGAACGCACTTATCTTGAAAAAGGGATTTTTTTAGAAATTTGGTTTGCAATAGTTTACATGAAAATGGCTCTAACGTTTTCGACCCAAAATTGACATTTCAGCGGTTAACATAGCTGCATACAAAAATGCATTCCTAAGATAATATGGTAATTTCTAACTTGATAGAAAATTCAGTTTTTCACTAAATTATGGTATACAATAATTTTTTTTAAATAGGCATTTAACATTTTCTTATGGTTTGCTTGAAAAACGCTCATACCAATCTAAACAAAATGCAAACTTGGAGTAAAATTGATTTTTTCAAAATTATTGCGAGCTTAGTTTTCCATGCGAATCACCAAAAACGGTACTTTTAAAAATGTTTCATATCTCGAAGACCCCATTCGGTTCAAACTTCCTAGACCTAGACTATACCTTGTATTGATTAAATAATATCCCATACTAAGTTTTTCTTAAAAAAGTGCAAATAAAGCAGCATTAAAAGATAATTCTTTGAAATGACTACCCCAAATACCGATATGTGTTCACGTACGGTATATTTTTGCTTATTTCAATGACTCTCTTTCAAAAAAAAAATACAATATGAACTACGAAAAACCTCATTTTAGAAACTATAGTCCAATTCTGCTCTTTTTCTAAGCATACACCATAAAATAACCAGCAACCACCTATAACTTACACGACCGAAAACTCCGATTCTCATACATTTTAATCGGAATGTTTGAATGAAAATTCCAAAAAACAAACGCAGAATTTTACGTAATCGGTGAAAACAATGAACCTTCCAACCATAGGCACGAAAACCAGGACTCAAAACAAGAACTTGCCCTGCTACGCTTCTCCTTGTAGGTATATACTCAAATAAGAGCCTATGAAGAAAACTTGACTTTTACTGAGTGCTTAAGCTTCACATTATTATTTGATGCACTGACATCTGAAATGAATATGGTTAATCCAAAAGTGCACTTTATTAAACTATATTCTTATGTTCTCTGTATGGTTTGTTTATCTAGATTCTTAAAATGGCTTCTGAGTTTTTTACCTAAGTACCTAATAAAAGCAATAACCAAACTGTTGATATGAATGAGAAAGTTCCGTACGACCCAGTCGTTCACTTTATTGTTTATATTCTTCGCATTTTCATTTGCAAACGGAACTTGGACTGAAATAAAATATTATTTATAATAATAATATAAGCGTATTTATAAATGCAGGCAAGTTATTTGTTTGCTTATACTCGTGTGTGAAATAGTGAAATCCACGTGGAACGATATCGATTCGTTAAGAGCGATCCTAAATGGTTTTGTCCCTTCACTGACCCGGTTAAGCACGCCTTGTAAGTGGCTATAATAGTACCATCTGCTTGCGATATATCACGAGTAAATAATAGGTACAGGAATGACCCAAAAACGTTCCCTTGCGGCACACCTGACCTTATTTCTTTAAATTGTGTTTGACACGAAATGGTCTATTCTCTAGATAGGATTCTAGAATTTGTCATAACCATTCGTCTTAATTTGCACTTAAGGCTACTTAAGGTGTGCCATACACCTAATCAAATGCTAGCGAGAAGTCCAAGAGAACGGCGGTGCAGATTTTATTTACATCTAGGGCTGTCATGTCATTTATCCGATGAATTTATGGTCGATCGTTAAATTTTTGCTTCAACCCGAACTGGTGGTCAAAATGAGATGGGTCCTTTTTTCATTCGGTGGTTTGCCTGGAATTCCGCGATTTTCTTCAACTATTATTTAAGTATTGTCCAGAAAATCGCCAAAATGAAAATCAAATTAGCAGAAGTTCTGGCTTAGCAAGCGGTTTCAACGAAAAGAGACCCTCCTCTTTCTTTATTTTCTCTTTTATCATGTGGGTATTTCTATAATTCAAAATGATTTAGTACTTCGGATATTTGCATAGAAAGAACGATGTGACCATCTTCATATTTTTAAGAAATAATAATATAAATTTAAACAAGTATTTCAAGTAATTTTAGTATTTAAAGTTAAACAATTCAAAATTAATGTGAAGCATTAACAACAGCTATACTCTAGTAAGTTTGTTAGACGTACGCGAGAGGTGGGGCCGTGGAAAAAACCTGAGGATGTAAGTAGTGTTTTTTTTCGGAAATCGAACCTGGGACCCCTCGCTTAGTAGTCCAACACACTAACCTCTTAGCCACTGCGCCTATTACAACAGTGCCTGTCGCAATTTTTCTAAAGTTCTGTCGATTTAGCACGGCAGCTGTTGGCCTTCCTCTACTGACAGATGTCGCACCCAATCTTAAGCTGGGCTGGAGAGCAGAAAAAGTACCAGCTCAAAATATTGGTGCTATCCACATTCATAGTTGAAGGAGCATTAGCTTCATTATGATGGAGCAACATGTATACAAATCCGTTTCGGCAGAGAGAAATGTCTTATCAAAGCTTCTGCGAGTTGGTAGATTTTAGTCAGTTTACGTTATTAAAACACTTTTGAATCTTGACAAAAAGAAATCCGCTTTTTCAATAGAAGTTCAAAACTAAGAATAGGTTATTCTTAAATGACTTGTTGATCTGATAGGTCTTATCAAAAGCTTTAATGAAATCAGTTGCGATATCGTCAACTTCATTGATAATTTTTTAAGGCTACTAGAACAGGGACACGATCTGTGCTAGTTAATCTAACTTTTACAAAGTCATATTGGTTAGGGAAGCTAAGCCTACGCAATATAAGTTGAAGAGTTCGCCTAAAATGCTTTCGAATAATTTGTGTGGGTACATTTATATGAGCGCTTAACAATAGGGCTTTTGAATCCTTTTTTGTGAATAAAGGCGCTCAAAAACTGCATCTTAATCTAAGGGGATTCTACCGCAAGTAGAAAAGCCGAAAATATAATGCGGGAGAGGAAGAGACTGAGATAACTAATAATTAATTCACACAGCTTTCTCTTCGTCCACTCAGACTTGCCGCACTTATTTTTTAAAAACTTCGTGCAAATCCTATAAACTAATAGGGATCCCTTTGTGTTTTTTTGTTCTCTGTGCCACCGCAACCCTTTTAGTTCTTTGCTGATTTTATTATGATTCCGTAATAAGGTCGTCCCTCACATTTTCATTACGATTTTATTTTTGTCTTTCACTCGAAATAACCTTCATGAATCAAGCTTTCAATTTTCTGTACCTATCTACGTGGGTAGATATAGAGGAAATAAAGTAACGTGACGGTGTTTTGGAATATCAGATGGCAATGTGTATATTTCGAAGGAAATTCCTCAGAATTGAATCCTATTTCATTTCCCTTTCTGCACCTGGTAATATTTTTGTTTTCTTTTTGGGGCAAAATCAACATCAATAAATTTGCAAAGTGTGTATCCTTGGTACTCTCTCGAATACCTACCAATAGTAGTAGGTATGTCAGTGTTTTCATGCGACTCGTCAACGATGTGCATATAAATAGGTTAATATACCAGTACGTATAGTTCCGTTAGAGAATATATTGTTTCCTGATGAAATATCTTCAATAACAAGATATGAGAAAATAGAAAGCGAAACGGTTGAATATTACGGACGTCATGTATCTTTTGCGATACATGACGTCTCAGGGTGCTCGGTCTGAAGTGTAAATGTGGTAAAATATTGTGACTAAGAGGGAATGATCCTTTCTAACAGTTTTGGTAACGTGCGTTTTTCTATTCATGCAATTCGAGTTTGGCTTCAAATCGTCGCGATCTGAGATGATAGACTGTTTGAATAACAGCTTTAAATGCACCTATTTCAGACTTTTTCAAAGAGCAGGCGAAAATCCTTAAGATCGCGACTGAAAAAAACGGTTAGACCTTCTTGAAGGGCTGCAAAGAAATACCAGAAAACCTTCTTTTTTTTCAGCTGTAGAGTGGTAATGCTGGACATGGAAGTAATTGCAGGTTCCAGGATATATCTAAAAAGTATTTTTCAAAAATATTAAATATTGTGTTTCCAACATCTTATTAATGAGACTCACATGCAATTCCCACATTTTTTTCTACAACAGATAATTGATGACACGAAATAATAGATCTGGAAATTTGAATTACTATAGAGGGCCCTTATATACAAGTCCCTCTCCGACTTTACGTTCTCCACACGGGCAGTCTTTATTCCTCGTTCAAACTCTTCGCGATTTTAGCATTTTATACAACTGGAAGCTTGATTTTCGTTGTCATATTCATGTGATAAGTCTCGAAACTTGGTTTATCGGTGAACATTGCTCTAAAGAACCTTACCCTGTCAGACCTCCCTACATCCATGCAGTTCGCCATCCAAGTGTGGTCTCCCTTTTAGAGAGCTCATGTCGCATGCGTCCGGAATCGAAAGTATTTTACGTAGATTGCTTCTATTCGCCCCTCTAAGTCCATCTTGAAAAGACCTTGCCTTCCTATATAAAGATCGCCTCAAATTTCATTAGCTTGAATATACCCTTGAGGGTACACCAGGTATTTGGCAAACTTTGTTTTCAGTTTTGCGCAAAAGACTCTATACCAACTTTCGTGACATAGGACGGGCTAAAGGGGAAAGCTAAAATTGTAATCCGAACTTGTTCTTCCAAAGGGTAAAGTAAGACTGAGCTTGGAAATTTTACTTCAATTAATTATTAACACGACTTTTGTTACCGGAACAGAAGATGCTCAAAGACTTCTTTGGACATCGTCAAGGTATGATTCGGTTATAAATTGAATCAGAGTGGCTTGGTTTCCACAAGACGCCTACCCACCTCCTGGTTTTTCAAGAGCACCATATGTTTCGACTTCTGAACTTTCATCGGGCCTTCCGTTATAACAAATAAAAAAAACTCACACAACCGATGGGCTTAGGCGACAAATCTTTGACTAGCTCTGGTTGGCACCAAATACCTTTTTCTACCACCGAAGCTCCGTTTGGTCGGAGAACCGCACCTGCATCTTTATGTCCCGCGAGAGTAAATGTTGGGCAAACCGTTTATTAGTCCAGGGATTGCGCTGAGCTCATTACTGTACCCAGTGCTGTTAACTTAATCTTTGAAAATTATATTAGCAGTAGTGTACCTTTTAAGGTCTGGAAAAACTGAAATCAGTGTCAAACTGCGAGAGTTTGTCATACTACCATACATCATCATAACCTAAAAGTTCACATTGCATCAAATTCCCAAAGAACACTCAGTACTTTTGGTTACCTATTCCTGTAGCAGGGGCGAACGACTCTGTGGCCGCCCCCTTCAATGCACAGCCAAACGTCTGAAACGTTAAATGAAAAACCGTACTTTGAAACCCACCAAATCCATGCATAAGTCTCAAGGATCATACTAAACTCAGTCCGAACATTTTCAATAACATCTTAATGAAAGTCGTGCACGCCTCAGAGTCACACTCAAATCAAGGACTGGAACGAAGGAGCTAGAAGCAACTGACAAAGATATGCATTATGACGAAAGAATCCCCCAGGAATGGCTATGCAGAAGACCGAAACGAAAGTCTCCCCTACGCCCGCATTCCCTATGAAACCTCAAATATTTCTCTGTAAATTGAAATTGGAAAAGAATCATGACACCAAGTGTTTTCCAGTTTCCCTTTCCTCCCGGAGTTTCCATGATTTCCCACATAATTTTTCTGGTTTTCATTTTCTCTGTCCCCCCACATCTTTGCTTTGAAATTTTAATAAAGTTTTATAGATTTGTTCGCTTGCTTGCTTTGCTCACTACATGTGTTCATGTGCGAAGAAGGATACTGAACTCGCCGAGGAAGGCACTTTACTGCGAAAAAGAGAAGAAGTTTGGTTTCATTTTAATCAGAGGTAGAGGCGGATGGATCCACCATGAAGCATGAATGCGAAAACTTTCCACAGTGTGGTGTGCGCCTGAATGCTGAGCCTTCTGGGGGCGGATGGTTTTCTTTTCTCGCCCTCGCTCGCCAGCAATCGTTTACGCTTTACGCCCGCCTTTCGTTGGGAACGGTTTTATTTTTATCACTTTCGTGTGGTTGGATAGATCCTTTTGGAACTTATCGCCCCCCTTAAGCTAAGGCTGTATCCAATTTTCGTAACTATTTCGTGTATAGTTGGAGCTGCGTTCCGGAAGTGCGATATTTTTTTATGTTCTGTTATTCTTCCGCAATTTGATGAATTTGAAAAGTTCATTCGACGAGCTTCATTCCATTTGCGGGTGGGCCAAAAGCACTTTTGTTGGGCGGTGTGGACTGAAACCAGGAACACTTTGTGGCAAACCTACTTTGTTGCCTGCGATTGGAGTTGTTTTTTTTTCCTGGTTGCATCTTTTACCTTAGTCTAGACGGGATGTGCCTTCGTGTAGTAGTTGTATATAGGTGGTTCGGATAGTGAAGACAGAAATTTTATCTACTTCTCGTGCACTTCGAGGTGGATATTAGGTGTATCCTTGATAGGATGCGGGTGTAGGAGGAAAATGAAAATGAAATATATTCGCGATACGTGTATGTTTTACAAATGTAAAAAGTTAAAGTTCATAGTCGGAACGTGGTTTTGTACGGCGAATGCGGAACCTATGCTAGATAAGCGGATTTGATTTATAGACGTGAATAGTTCTTTGGGAGGGTTGGCGGGTATAGTGGGGACAAACTGGATGTAGCAACTCTTAGATGTAGTGTTGCAGGCGGGATGTTCATTACGAAAGTAGGCCATTACTTGTGTCGGGAAGGATTTGATTATGATGGAGAGCGTGCTTTTAACCAGGGTGTCTGGTATTACAATACGATTATTGAAAAAGGTTTAGGGAACGTGCCCTGGCTAAGGTTGGGCTTACTTAAAGAAACAGGAAATTGCTGACAGAGTTGTAGGCAGGGCTGTGTGTTTAGTATGTGGCTTAGAGCAACGTTGATGTGCATGAGGGATGAAAACAATTTGTAAGCTCTTCCGACGCCATTTTTTATTTGCTTCGGACTTGCCTAGGCAGTGAAGGGCGAGTCAATCTAAAATGAATTTCAAGACAGAGTCGTCAATATAGACTATAAAGTCGGCTTATTTCATTAGTCAGATGCTCTTTTTGTATTCCCATCTTTGTAAAACTAAATAAGTTGCGGACTTAAAAGTGCTCCAGAGAACTTCAGGGTGTGAAGGAAGTTTGTGAATATTTACCGGCTTCAAGATGGTGTTTAGAAAACAGATCTTTTCACGGAATAGTACATATGTGATTATGCAGCATTTTCAGATTATCAGGCATCATGTAGAGAGAGTGATAGGACAAGAAGGGAGCTCACGTGCAATCAATGAAATACCAGTTCCTCCACCCGCACCCAGGAAAGAAAAATTTGTCTTAGAGCAATAAGCCGTAGGCAGGCAGAACTCTTCAAATACGGTGGCAAAATTTTGGAAAGATGCATGTGACAAATCATCAACCAAGTATGGGTGGAAGAAAGCATGCTCGATGACTGGACTATCAGCTCAATCTAGGAAAAATGCGATCCTGCTTAATGCCGCATTAAATGTTCTGTCCAAAGTGCTGAGCGTCTCAAGCCATTCTGCAACGCTATAGATTGTAGACCAAATTTTCATCGACAACTGTGTCTCGTGACACCGTGCAGTGAAGGAAGCTCCTTCGAACTGCTTTAAAAATGTAGCAGATTTCTTTTAGAAAATAAGCTATCATGTGGCTTCTTAATCTCGTTCTGGGGCAGATAGTGCGCAGGACAGCTGTCAACATAGAAGATACTTTTTTCCGTCCAACTACTGGGGTATTCCATGATAGACGCTTTCACGGCAATTGTATAGAACAGTTGGCCTCTATGAGCTGTACCAAGATGTGAATGTAGTCCAAAAAAGTAAAATACGTCGACTATATTGGCCCACCCATATGGAACGAATGGACAATGATGCGCTAGCTAAGAGGATCTTCCAATCCCATCTCCCAAGTGCGAGACGTTAAAGAAGACCTAACCTCCGTTTCGAAAACCAATCCAGCGCGGTTGCCAGAGAGCTTGCTTTGGATAACAGAGTGCCCGAGATCCCAGCGGATCAAAGGCTGCAATGTCTCGGGCAGAGTAAAGTAAAGTGGCTCCTAATGGGTGTTTCTGGATAAGGCCTTAATTTTCGATTGCCTTCATTGTCCTTTATTACTATTAGACGCTCCATGGTTTCTCTGAAGGCTCTCAATATGCAGGTGAGAACGGGTGTGCTAGTTGCAACAATTAAATTCACTGCCTAATACTTTCCACGTTCTCATACTCATTTTGACTAGCTATAGAGCTTATGTATTAACTACTTCCACCGACAAATTATAGAGCCCCGTCTACGCCCTCGCGCATTTTGCGTACATTCTAGGAATAAGTTTGAGATCTCTTTAAACTTTAAATAAAAAATACTCTTACCTCACGTATCCACTGGCGGAATCTAGCTAAATCTTCTCGTAAATCACGACATTTATAACATATTTCCAAGACTTACGTATCTTAATCACTCAAAATAATCTCACACAAACAGAAGAACAAATTCTCTACATTTTTAAATAAGCAAATTCAGCTGAGGAAAGTTTATAAATATATTTTAAAGCTGTCTTATTAATGACATGCATAACTTCAAAGAAAAAAAGCAGACTTTCATTGAAAAGCTTGGCAGCTTATGTCAATGTCGTAGAAATATCGAAATAAATTTCGCCCACAAAGATTTGCAAATCTTTTTGCTATTTCTGCGAAACGCGGTGTTCAAGTGAAATCCATTCCATAAGTAACCCATAAATTATAATTATACCATCCAATTGAAATCAACTCACTACCATGTTTAACAAATTTAAAATAATGCTGTACACCTAGAAAAAAAATTCGACCGATAACTGTCATTGCATAAACATTATTAAAATATAAAAAAGAATTAAATTAAAAGCCATCCAAACTTCTAAAATCCGATTAAAATAGCCCTGCAGCAGAAAATTTCCCACATAACTGAATTATTAGTTTTATGCATCCCCAGACTCTCCAGCAGCATTGAATTTTAAAACCAATTTAAATTCAGCAAACGTTTTTAGATGATAATTAACGCGCCACAACACACATACCTTCCCAGTTGACAGCCATACCGACAGGGGTGCTCCCCAGCGTTTAGCACCTCTCCACCCTTTGCTGGGAAGCATTAAAATCGCACAAAGCAACACTAATAACAATAAAAAAACTAAAACGCTCCCTTATATATGCAGTTCGAACACAAAAACTATCTAACAACACAGCTGCCAGTATAATGATAAAAAAAAATTTCTCACATAACACCATGAAAAATGTCGAGGGTATGAAAATATTGGCTGACACAAATGAGATGCACTATGGATGCCAAAGCCGACCACAGCTACCCCCATTTTGTTGTGCATTTTTACGAGGGGGGTAGAAGAAAAAATATATTGAAACTATGTTAACACAGTGCACGTAACATGGCCACTACACACCATCAGTGATGCAACCGAACCCACTGGGCCCGGTAGAAAGTAATTTATATTTTGTACGCGGATTCAAAGTGATAGGAATGCACGCACACTCCTATTCGAATGGATATTGTGCGGGTTGCGGGTAGCTTGGTCATGTAACAAGCCTGTTTTCACGAGGCCGTCTACGATGAGGAAGGAATCGACATCGCATATGTGTATAAAAATGAATGCAGGCCAGCATGCCACAGTGATGGCTCCATCATCGTAAAAACAGAACCATTTTAGAACGATTGCCTGTGCGGTACAGTGGAGATAAGAAATAAATGGACCGAGTGGAATCTTCAAAACTTACATTTCTATTAAATAAAAGAGACACAGAAACGATTGTGAACTGAAAGTCCTAATAGTAAACAGAACATCGAACTTGGCAGCTGTATAATATATTTCGTTTGCAGTTATGGTCCTTAACGTTGTAACGTAAATCTTCCACGCACGACTAAAGGCATGCAAAATACCTAACAGAGGCCTGACTGAAAGAGACAGCACTACCTAACACGCAAAAATGAAACTTGTTTTGGTCGACCATCTTGTTTACATAATATGAATTATGGAAAGCATGCTGAATTTTCAGCGATGGTGTAAAGAATTTCTCTTTCCTATAGACAAAATTGGCAAACGGACAACTTGTTTAATATTTTTTCTGTTAGTTTACAGAAAGTTCCTTGCTGTACGTCGGGTTAACTTCTCGTCGACGACAGGGAAAAATTATTGTTTTTTTTTTTGCTTTTCACGAGACTTACTTAAACAAAGAAAATCAAACCGACTTTTTTCTCAAACGTTATAAATTTAATTATTTCAATGATTTGTGCGTCTGCACTGTACAACAACTGGTTTCCGACTCTATCGAGCACAAAGACTCATTTTTCTACTGTAATTTATAGGTACTCTTCTATCTTGACATCTCTTTAGTACCAAGTTTCAATCTTAACTGAGATGCTAGTAATGCCATTTCAATTCAATTTAAGTATTAACATTTCAATATTTTATACTTCAACAACATATATATACTTCTTAATCTAAGCTGTCTTCTGCAGCAACATTCTGCCCGCCTTGAAGTATCCTCGGATGTCTTCAATCCTCTACTGGTAATGGCGCCAAACGATGAATAGCTCGTCGCAGGATGCCTCTTTTGGTCCTAACATCGACAACTCTAACCTTACCATCTGCCGATTCTATTAGTTTCGCTATTCTTCCTAGTAACCATTGTTGAGGAGGAGTCTTGTCATCCCAGATTAACACCACCGCGTCGATTTGGATATTTGCTGACGAAGTTTGCCATTTGCTCCTCTTTTGCAGCTCCAACAGATACTCTTTCGACCAACGATTCCAGAAGTGCTGTTTGATTTGCGACAGTAACCGCCACCGGTTTAACGAAGACGCCTTGCAGTCGGTAACCAAGGGTTCAGCTATTGCGTTAAGCGGCGCCCCAATCAAGAAATGTCCTGGAGTAAGCACCTGCTCATCGCTAGGATCACTAGACATCACGCATATGGGCCGAGAATTTAAAACGGCTTCTATCTCTGCCACCACTGTTGCCAACTCCTCAAACGTCAAACAGGCCTCACTAGCCGTTCTATAGAGGTGATTCTTGGCTGATTTCACCGCAGCCTCCCATAAGCCTCCGAAATGAGGCGCTCTAGGAGGAATGTGATGAAACTCGATCCCTTCTGCAGAACACCAATTAGCGATCCCTGTTTGAGTCTGTTGCTCCAAAAAGTGCTGCTTTAATGCATTTAATTCATTGCGGCCCCCCACGAAGTTGGTACCATTATCGCAGTACAGATCTTGGCACAAACCCCTTCGCGCGACGAACCTCTTTAGTGCCGCTATAAACCCTTCCGTCGATAAGTCCGAAACTACTTCCAAATGGACTGCTTTAACTGCAAAGCACACAAAAACTGCAACGTAAGACTTGCATGTTCGTAGCCCTCGACGTTTAAGAGTGGTTTGGAATGGCCCACAAAAATCGACACCGGTCTTCTGGAACGGCCTGGCAGGTTGGACTCTATCTGCAGGAAGGTGGCCCATGATCTGGCTCATCATCTTTGGTTTGTATCTAAAGCAATGTAGACAACTATCTACGACCGTCTTGGCGAGCCTTCGCGCATCTATCACCCAGAAGCGCTGCCTAATAATGCCAACTAATGCTTGTGGTCCAGCATGGTAGTTCCTTCTATGAAAATAGATAAAAAGATATTTAACAAAGGGGTGGGATTTGGGAAGGAGGATAGGATATTTAACGACATAGGGAATGTCTGCATTCTGCAGACGCCCACCAACTCGGAGGAGCTTTAAAGAGCTATCGTCAAGGAAGGGATTTAAATTTTTGACGCAACTCGCAGGGCTGATCATTTGCTTCCTTTCCAATTGATGAATTTCATCTTTGAAACTCCCTCTTTGTATATGCCAAATTATCCTTAATAAGGCTTCTTCCAAATCCATCGCCGATGTGATCATGTTCGAACTCCTGTTTTCTTCAGTACACAAATTCAGCTCCCTTCTTTCCTCTTTCAATTTGTTCCTTCGCATTATGCTGATGGCCTTTAGCACTATAGCAATAACACGAAGCGTTTTTTGGACATCACTAAAACGGAGATAACTATTTGCCCAATCTGCATTTACTGTTCCCGCGAAAAGTGTTACTTGTCCCTTTCGTCTCCCAGGCGTGTCTTTGTCTATCCGCGAGCAATCCTTTCTTTCTGGCCAACATTCTTCCGGAAGATAAATAAACTTAGGCCCAGTGAACCAGATACTATCGACTAGCTCCTGTGCGAAAGCCCCTCTCGATATAATGTCTGCCGGATTCTGTTTCGAGCTTACATGTTTCCAAATCGCTTGGGTTAATCTAGTTTGTATTTTCGATATTCTATTAGCTATGAATACCTCCCAGATTGATGGATGCGCCGAAAGCCAGCATAGGACAATTTCAGAATCTGTCCACAGATACACCTCATCTACGATATGGCAAAAATTGGGAAGGATTTTCGCTACCAACGACGCCAACATCTCCGCGGCACACAGCTCTAATCTAGGTAGACTCTGCGTTTTAATAGGTGCTACCTTTGATTTCGCTGTCACCAAATGGCAACTGACTTCACCGTTATCATCTAATGTCCTTAAAAACACGCAACAGCCATATGCCTGTAGCGATGCGTCGGAAAATCCGTGGATTTGAACCGACTTTGGTCTTGAACTTAGAACATATCTAGGAACCTTAACAGACTCCACTTCTTTTAAGCGCGACCGGAAAATCTGCCATTCGCTATGGATCCTAGACTGAACCGACTCATCCCAATCACTCTTTTTGACCCATAAACTTTGCAACAAGATTTTTCCCTTAACGATGACAGGGTTGATCAGGCCTAAAGGATCGAACAACATCGATAACTCCGACAGGATTATGCGTTTCGTTATTTTGGATTTTAGTGGGAATTCCGGCACAACATATTGGAGATTGTCGGTAGATGGATTCCACTTTATACCAAGGGTTTTAACAATATCAGAATCATTAATTCTTAAGGGCTTTTCCCTATCTGCTTCCGGAATTTCCTTCAACAATATTTCCTCATTTGTCCACCATTTTCTGAGTTCAAATCCGGCACTCAACAGCAACGACCTAACTTCTTCATAAATCCTTCTAATTTCTTCAGACGAATCTCCTCCACTTATAAGGTCATCCATATAAAAATCCTCTTGTAGAACCTTTGAGCCTAATGGAAACTTCAACGAGCCTTCGTCTGACAACATTTTCAAACAGCGAGTAGCTTGATAGGGAGCAGACGTAGTACCATACGTGACTGTGTTCAGTTGGTAAACTTTCAGTGGTCTGCCTGCATCTGATCTCCATAGTACGCATTGATACTTACGATCCCTTGAATCCATAAGTATCTGGCGGTACATTTTCGATATATCGGCTGTTAAGGCGAATTTATAACACCGATAGCGTAAAACTATTGAATAAAGATCATCCTGTGTTGCAGGACCTTTCAACAACATGTCGTTAAGGGATATACCCGAGGATGTCCGAGCGCTACAATCAAATACGACCCTCAGTTTAGTGGATGAAGATTCGGGTCGAAGGACGTATTGATGAGGACAAAAGTAGCACACATTTCTCATCTCTTCCCTTTTTACTTCCTCCATGTGTCCTAGACGTTCATATTCATTCATGAATTCAATATATTGCTTTCGAATTTCGCAATTTTTTGCTAATCTTCTTTCTAGAGACATAAATCTCCTCTCCGCTATCTCAAACGATTCTCCTAATATCGAAGTACCCTCTTTGAAGGGTAGCCTAACTACAAATCGACCACTATTACTCCGTTTCACGGTTGTTAGAAAGTGTTTTTCACACCTTTCTTCCTCAGGGTTTAGCAATTTGACTCCTATATCAACGTTTTCTATTTCCCAAAACTTTGCCACAAGATCATGAAGGTTTGTGTCATCTTGAATGTCCTGACTCCCTATCAAACATACTTCAGATCTAGGTACAGAGGATAATTCATGCCTTCCCGATACGACCCACCCGAATAGTGTCTTCTGGAGTGTGGGTTTTCCATCCAATTTAATCTGGCCAATGGCTAATAGCTCAAAGAAGTGATCTGCGCCTATCAACAAATCTATTTTTGATGCCTGATTAAAGTTGGGATCCGCTAAGACAATGTTCTTAGGGATATTCCAGCTATCAACCTCAAATGAATACCTCGGTTGAGGATTAGTAATATTCTTTATTATGAGCAGCTCTAAATCAGTTTCGAATTCAGAAATTCTTGACCGGCAAGTGGCCTTCGTGGTGTAGCGAATCTGCGAAACTTCGTTTCCTATTCCACTAACTTGCAATTCGGTTCTTGCTTTGACTAATTTAAGCCTTTGTGCCATTCCTTCCGTAATAAAATTAAGCTGAGATGCCGAATCCAATAAGGCACGAGCTGGCTGATATCTACCGAAAGTGTCTTTAATCAGTATTTCAGCCGTCGCTAAAACTACCTGATTGCTAGAACTGCCAAGGAGAACTGCGGGATTTTCAGATCCTTGTTCGGCAATTGCATTGCTAGTAGTTGCACTATTCGCAGAAAATCTGTGTAAGAGCCTATGATGTGGTAACGTGCAGATACTGCATTTCGACTTTGTACAACGACGAACCGAATGCCCCTTTTCCAAACAATTTATACACAGGACCAATTTCTTTACTTCCTGGAACCTTCTGGCAACCGACAAATTTCGAAATTCTGAGCAAGAATCTACAACATGGTTATCAGCCTGACAGTATTCACACTGCACGCGTTGTGCGGCTAACGAAGTGCCCCTAACATTTCTGTTTGATCTGCTTCGATCGTTCCTAGTACGTGGTTGTTGATCCGATCTCGAACTACTCTTGAAGGCACCTTCCGAGGTAAGCAATTTCGATTCCTTTACTTCTAGATTCTTACAACGACGGTCTAACACTACCGTAAAATCTTGCCAATCCGGCAATTTACTGTAGTCAATGGAATCCTGCCATTTGGCCTGAGTTTCTGCATCAGCTCGATCTAACGCTAGCGAAATCAAAATGGCATTGGTAATATCTTTATAATTGCCAATCGAGAGCATTGCCGTCAAATGAGTATTAAAACTATCCTCTAAATTTCTCAACGAAAGTGCAGAAACCTTGTTGATTTTTGGGATTTCCAACAATAAATTTATGTGCTCTTGAAATATGAGACTTTTATTATCAAAGCGCTTTTCTAATCGTTCTAATGCCTTCCGGTAATTAGTGCCTATCATGTCAAACTCCTTGACGGCACCCAAAGCTGCACCCGAAAGACAACGACGAAGGTAATTGAATTTTTGCAAGTTGTCAAGGCTATCATCTTTATCCACCAAATTATTAAATAAACCAATAAAATTGGGGTACTCGGAGAATTTTCCGGAGAAAGTTGGAAGCTTTATCTGTTCTAGCTTAGAACGAGTGGGTGCTTGATGTTGAAAATAAGTGGTATTTAACATTTCATCTCCGACAGCTGTAGTATTTTGTCTCGCCGCTGACAAAAGGCCCAATATTGCCGACTTTGTGCTCACGTAAATATCTTCCACTTCATCTCGAAAGTTGTAATTCGCCGCAACATCGTTATTGCGAACGAACCTTTAATGGCTGTCTGAACGTTTAATATTTGCTTGAAATACGACTCAAGTATGCCTAATCTACACTCTAGCTCAGTTGCAGTTAGTGAATCGCCCTTTTTTGCTATGAGAGATTTAATTCTTCCCAGACTAGTCTTCGTAGTACCTCTCAACACTTTCAACTCCGATAAGGTTTTATTCGAACTGCTAGCATTCTCGACCTGTACTTCCTGTCTATCAACAAGTTCTTCCTGTACGTCTCCTAGCATCGTATTGATAATAATTAGCAGCCTCGACACTCGATAAATCAATCACAATACGGAAACGTGAAATACTATAATTTGCACTCCGGAGATTGTGAAATCAGTAACAACAACAAAAATTTCCTTTGTAATTCCAACAATAACTATGTTCGATGACGATGACTCGTCAACAGCAAATGCAGCAACAACAACAACACGCCCTTGATTCTCCAACAACAATAATGTTCGATGGTAACTTTTCCTAGCAGCAGCAACGATTCTTTAAGTTTGTCAAGCAAGTCTAAACCGATTCCCCAAAGTTTCGCAACAAACTATCACGCAACAAATTTCCAGCAGCAAGACTTTTTTCACCACAAACAAATAGAGCAATTAAAAAATAGAAAGCTTACTTGTCATCCACAATGTTGATGACGATCACCGAATTCACCAAATTCACCTTATGGTCCAGAAGCTTTTCCTAGGCTGCTGCGAGATGAGTTGAGTGATGATTATTCGTTGAGTGCGATGAAACAAGCTCTTCCGACTTAATTTCCTCTCTGTATAGCGGTCGTTTCCCTCTTCTGCTTTGATGTTTGAAGTCCACTACGTCGGACGATGTAAAGCTTTTCTTTCTACTGATGGCTTAGAAATTTCGCTAGCGCTCTGCAATCAGTGAAACTATTAATACATATATTAATAAAATGTTACCATGGATTGTTTGGTGATGGATATTTGTGTAGCTCGAATTATTCTCAGCACTTAGTAGGGGTGGCGGTTGATTATATGTTGGGAATACGAATTATTCCCGGGTTTCGGCACCAATGTTTTTTCTGTTAGTTTACAGAAAGTTCCTTGCTGTACGTCGGGTTAACTTCTCGTCGACGACAGGGAAAAATTATTGTTTTTTTTTTTGCTTTTCACGAGACTTACTTAAACAAAGAAAATCAAACCGACTTTTTTCTCAAACGTTATAAATTTAATTATTTCAAT